>JAOWBW010000069.1:1582599-1948428 GCA_026119855.1 Campanula takesimana
ATATCATTTCATTCCAAGGACATTACCATCTTTACAAACCCCTATGGAGTCAAACCCTTGTGACATCTATTACAGATCTATAGCCCTGTCTATTACAGTTTTTAGGAGTTTCTGTCTAGATCAATGTGGCTTGCAACACAAATAATTTGGTACCTTCCATAAATAAAATCATAACTATGACATAATATAAAGTATGGTCAAAATAGTCATGTGTAGAATCCCTGAAATGTTTATTTATCTATCTTTGATGGGCAAGATGGTAAATCAACATTGCTTTGGAATTGAATAGGTTGGTCCCTATTGGAAGTGTCACCATGTTCTTACTATATAAAGGCCCCTCCACACTCCACACCTTAAACATACTTGATTCTTACTTTTCTCTCTACATACTATCTTCATAATTATCTAGAAGAAATTCTGAGAAACTTAAGAGACACTCTCATTTAAGATCATCTCCCTACATCTTCATCATCCTTAATCTCCCTTCAAGACACAATAATGATTCAACAGGTATACATTTATTACATGCTTCCGCTTCATCTTTCCTCTTTCTCTTACTTAAATATGAGTGTGGCATGGGATTAAAATTGTTCTATCAATTGGTATCAGAGCTTCGCTCATTATTTAGTTTGAGTTTGAGTTCTTGTATTAAGAAAAGCATTAAAACCGTTTTAAACTATGATTCATTTTTCCCTGTTGAATCTTAAGGTTTTTGATGTCGATTAGGGACTCTAATTCGTTAATGAGGTTTTTGATGTCGATTAGGGACTCTAATTCGTTAATAGAGTGCTGATGATCTTCATATAATTAAGTAAATGGTTTGAAAAGTTTTGTTCTTTAAATGGTTCATGTGAGACTATCCCTTAAAAGCATGGTTTATGTTGTAATAACATACCATGTGGATCTACTCACTCGATTCCATTATTTTTTAAAAAGCAAGATTATCCTAAATAAAATGGTTTTATGTTTTAAGTACATACCATGCGGATCTACTTGCAATTCATTTGATTTTGAGGAAAATTTAGACAAAAATTCAGAAGTGCAGATTATATGGCACGGTCGTGCTCTTTGTTTTGGCACGGCCGTGCACCCCTATTACCTTGAACCGGTGTGTGACAGTTGTGCCGGTCCGGACGGGTGTGTTGTTTAAACCGGTCGGACCGTTTCGTTTGGCACGGTCGTGTCTATTATTTGGCACGGTCGTGCCATCTGCACCGTGAAACATGTTTTTTCCCCATATTTTGGCACGGTCGTGCCCTTTGTTTGGCACGGTCGTGCTAAGTATGTCGAAAGCAACACAAGTTCTGCAAATAAAGTTTCTGCACTATTTGTTGTTTTCTCTTGAACAAAAACATTCATTTTTTAAACCTTAAAGCTTGGATTAATTATATGCTTAAATAATTTTATTCATTATTTAAATAATATTATCACCTAAGTGATTAACGTTATTTAAATGCAAAATTATTAAAGTGTTGAATGTTTAAGATATGAATGACTTGAATTTTCCAAAGAAGATCTTGACATTTGACTAACGATGGTATATCAGGCTGGAAACCTTGACTGGTCTCCTCAACCATCCGAACGGATTGGTGGAACGACTAAGGTTGAACAACGCCACGTACTAAGAAAGTCTTAAGCATTCATGTGATGACATATAAAATGAACATTTAGTAATTTTATTAAATGCTTAAGACTACCCAAAGGAAGATTAAGCATTTAATCAAATATTGTTCAAATTAGTTGTCATCTAAAGTAATTATTTATGAGTCAATTCGCAATCCAAAGATTAGTTTTGATGTCATGTTAATTGCTTTATTGATGAATTTCATTTGATATAATTAATCTTTTAATTCATAATATAGTTACTTATTATTGTTTTGTATTCATTCTTGTTCTCGATTCCCAGATTTACTTAACGCTTCTTCTATTACTGCTGCGATGAGCACAATTCCGATGCTTAATGGGACAAACTTTAAAACTTGGAAAAACAAAATTACTATGATCTTGGGCTGCATGGACATAGACCTCGCATTTAGGGAGCCTATTCCTCTTCCTCTTAGTGAAGATAGCACCGCTGAGGACCGTTTGAACTCTGAGAAGTGGAAAACGCTCTAATCGCGTGAGTCTTATGATCATGAAAAATGTCATCCCGGAGGCATTTCTTAACAGTGTCCCCGAGGACGTTGATGCTAAAACCTTTCTTGAGACCCTTGAAAGGCGCTTTGCTAAAAGCGAAAAGTCGGAAACGAGTTCTTGTTTAAGAAAGCTTGTTTCCATGAAGTACAAGGGTACCGGGAACTTAAGGGAGTATATTTTAGAAATGCTTCACTTATCAACTAAACTAAAAGGACTTAAGTTAGAGATATCGAAAATCTTCTCGTCCATTTAGTGTTGATTTCTCTTCCTCCTCAGTTTGGTCACTTTGAGGTGACCTATAATTGTCAAAAAGACAAGTGGGATATTAATGAATTAATCTCACATGTGACACAAGAGGAAGATAGGTTGAAGCAACCTAAAATTGAAGGTGCTCATTTAGCATCTACCTCTTCTCAAGGGACTAAGAGAAGAGGGAAGGAAATTGCGGTAACAAGCAATAAGAAGCCTAAAGGATCATCTGATGATCGTAAGGAAAAGAAGTGCTTCTTTTGCAAGGACCCTACGCACATGAAGTATGACTGCCCTAAGTATCACGCTTGGCGTGCTAAGAAAGGTATGTCATTTGTCTTGTTTGTACTGAGGCTAATTTAGTTTCAATTCCTACATATACATGGTGGTTGGATTCTGGTGCAACAACTCACATTAGTATGTCTATGCAGGGTTGCCTGAATTACCGAAGACCCAGTGAAGATGAAAGATTCATCTATATGGGAGCTGGGAACCCGGTAGAAGTCATAGGCATTGGAACCTTTAGATTGTTGTTAAGTACAGGATATTATTTTGTATTAAATAATACTTTTATTGTACCTTCGTTTAGAAGGAATTTAATATCTATCACTGTTTTGGACAAAGAGGGTTACTCTTGTTCATTTGGTAATAATAGATGTGATTTATATTTCAATTCCATTATTGTTGGTACTAGTACTTTATCGAGTAGTGATAATCTTTATTTGCTTAACACTACTCAAACAATCAATGAGTCCCACAACAATGAAACTAAAACTAAAAAGCGAAAGTTTTCAAGTGAAAATTCTTATACCTTATGGCATAGGCGTTTAGGTCATATCTCCAAAAGGAGAATTGACAAGCTTGTGTCTGAAGGAATCATAAATAAACTTGATGTTCCTGAAAAGGACTTTTGCATTGAATGCCTAAAAGGAAAGTTTACAAACTCGAAAAGAAAGGTATCCTCGAGAGCCTCAAGCGTCTTAGAACTAATACATACGGATATTTGTGGGCCATTCCCTTCTCCTTCTTGGAATGGTCAACAATATTTTATTACGTTCATAGACGACTACTCTCGATATGGATACATTTATTTGCTTCATGAAAAGTCTCAATCTTTGGACGTTTTCAAGTCTTTTAAGGCCGAAGTTGAAAATCAACTAGGTAAGACTATTAAGAACGTTAGATCCGATCGTGGTGGTGAATACTATGGTCGGAATGACGGTTCGGGAGAACAACGTCCGGGTCCTTTTGCTCGCTATTTGGAAGAGTGTGGGATTGTCCCTCACTACACTATTCCAGGTTCACCTAGCATGAATGGTGTAGCTGAGAGACGTAATAGAACCCTTCAGGATATGGTAAGAAGTATGGTTTCTAATACTTCTTTACCTCACTCATTATGGGGCGATGCATTAAAAACCGCAACTTATCTTCTAAATAGGGCTCCCTCTAAGGCCACTAACAATAAAATCCCTTATGAATTATGGACGAATAAGAAACCGTCCCTAAATCATCTTCATGTATGGGGTTGTCCAGCAGAAGCTAGGCCTTATAAGCCTAACGAAGGAAAACTGGACGCTAAGACAGTTAGTTGCTACTTTGTGGGGTATGCCGAAAGATCAAGGGGCTATAAATTTTACAACCCGAAAACTAGAACCTTTTTTGAAACAGGAAACGCTAGGTTCTTTGAGGATGTTGAATTTAGAGGGGAAATTAGGAATAATAATTTTGAATTTAAGGAAGAGGAATCCTTTTCTATACCTCTTCCCTTAGTAGTCCCAATTGAAAATCAAGTACTTGTACCTGAAATTCAAGAGGAACAAATTCAAAATATTGACTCCCCTATAAATATTGAACAACATGAAAATGTTGATCAAAATGAGGAAATTCAACAACCTCAAAATGAGGAAGAACCAGTGCCTTTAAGGAGATCCAATAGAGTTAGAAGAAGTGCCATTTCGGATGATTATGAGGTGTATCTTGCAGAGAATGAAGGACACCTAGGTTTAGTGGGAGATGAGCCTCTCACCTTCCATGAAGCCATTAAAGGTCCTAATTCTCATAAGTGGATCAATGCCATTAATGAAGAGTTAAAATCTATGAAAGACAACGACGTTTGAGATCTTGTCCCATTACCGAAGGATGTGAAACCGATTGGTTGTAAATGGATATTTAAAACCAAAAGGGATTCACAAGGTAATGTGGAATGACATAAGGCTCGTCTTGTTGCCAAAGGTTTCACTCAAAAGAAGGTATTGACTACAAAGAAACATTTTCTCCGATGTCTTCTAAAAACTCCTTTAGGATCATTATGGCTTTAGTGGCACATTATGACCTTGAGCTTCATCAAATGGATGTAAAAACAGCTTTTCTCAATGGAGACATTGAGGAAACCATCTATATGAAGAAACCAGAAATGGTGGATGATTTGGAACAAACTAATCATTTAGTTTGTAAACTTAAGAAATCCATTTATGGGCTCAAGCAAGCTTCCCGTCAATGGTATCTCAAATTTAATCAAGTAATTCTTTCATTTGACTTTGAAATGAATATTGGTGAAGATTGTATATACCATAAGTTCAGTGGGAGTAAGTTTATATTCTTAGTATTATATGTGGATGATATTTTGCTAGCTAGTAATGATATAAACCTTCTAAAAGAAACTAAGAAATTTGTTTCAAACAAATTTGAAATGAAAGATCTTGGTGAGGCATCTTTTGTATTAGGAATCCAAATACACCGTGATCGCTCACGAGGTACTTTAGGATTATCACAAAAGGCCTATATAGAGAAGGTATTACAAAGGTTTAGCATGCAAAACTGTAAACCACATGACACCCCTGTCTCTAAAGGAGATAAATTCAGTCTCGATCAATGTCCCAAAAACAATTTTGAAACCAAGTATATGGAAAACATCCCTTACACATCAGCAGTAGGAAGCTTAATGTATGCTCAAGTCTGTACTCGTCCAGACTTAGCTTTTATTGTTGGAATGCTTGGTCGATACCAAAGCAATCCGGGGAGAGAACATTGGGTCGCAGCCAAAAGAGTGATGCGGTATTTACAAAACACCAAGGACTACATGCTTACATGTTCAAAGTCGGATCATCTTGAGATCGTTGGGTATTCCGATTCCGACTTTGCTGGATGCCAAGACAGCCGTAAATCAACGTCTGGGTATGTCTTCACATTAGCCGGTGGAGCAATTTCTTGGAGAAGTGCCAAACAGACACTCGTAACTTCCTCTACCATGGAAGCCGAGTTTGTTGCTTGTTTTGAGGCATCCAATCAAGCTATATGGCTGCGTAAATTCATTGAGGGACTCCGTATTGTCGATAGCGTCGAAAGACCTATTAAGCTATATTGTGACAATAGGGCAGCGGTCTTGTACTCCAACAATAACAAGAGCTCGTCAAAGTCTAAACACATTGACATTAAATTTCTTGTTGTAAGAGAGAGGGTACAAAAAGAACAAATAGAAATACAACTTATTGGTACAAACTCTATGTTAGCGGATCCGTTTACTAAGCGTTATCACCTTTAGTGTTTCACGAGCATGTTGCTCATATGGGTGTAACAACTTTTGATAACATTTAATATAGGGGAGTTTGTGTTGTTTTCTTCAATTTTATTGTTCTATTATTATTTAAAGTTTGATCTCATTTGGTTAAGTTGGACTAGTTGGAAGAATATGTATATATTCATTAAGATCCATGCTACACATCCATACTTTTGATCTATGTCATTTAGTTGAATTAGTATATGTAATTATAGTGGGTTTAGTTGTGAATCAATTACAACGACTGCCCCTTTAGTTCTATACGTGTATGGCTAATGGACGAGATTGTTATAAGTGATAACAAAGTGCACATTTGGGTTATCATTTATGTTGTACTTATGATTTAAAGGAAGAAATTTGTTTTGCAACCCAAGTGGGAGATTGTTAGATCAATGTGGCTTGCAACATAAATAATTTGGTACCTTCCATAAATAAAATCATAACTATGACATTAATATAAAGTATGGTCAAAATAGTCAATGTGTAGAATCCCTGAAATGTTATTTATCTATCTTTGATGGGCAAGATGGTAAATCAACATTGCTTTGGAATTGAATAGGTATGGTCCCTATTTGAAGTGTCACCATGTTTACTATATAAAGGCCCCTCCATCAAGCCTTAAACATACTTGATTCTTACTTTTCTCTCTACATACTCTCTTCATAATTATCTAGAAGAAATTCTGAGAAACTTAAGAGACACTCTCATTTAGAAGATCATCTCCCTACATCTTCATCATCCTTAATCTCCCTTCAAGACACAATAATGGATTCAACATGTATACATTTATTACATGCTTCCGCTTCATCTTTCCTCTTTCTCTTACTTAAATATGAGTGTGGCATTCAGGGATTAAAATTGTTCTATCAGTTTCACCTCTATTGAGACATATTACAACAAAAGATACTTGCTCTATATGCTGCTCTAATGATCGTTCATAGACATTCCACGGCATCTAGTAGTCTTCTTGCTATAAACGTCTTTGCGACATCTGACAGTTCGCTTGCTATAAAGTCACACACCATTTGAATAATCACATGTAAACGCATAATTAACCCCCATTAGGAAGGAAGCCCTTACACACTCACTCTGATACCACTAGACCAAAAGGTCATCTGTAACATTGATGTTGAAAGCTCTAGAACCGCCCCCGTCTTATCCTTTTCGAGTTAAGCATCTATTTGATCCTTAACCTATTGAGTTGTTTTCCTTTTGGTCCTTAATCTATTTTGGTTTTCCTTTTGGTCCTTGATGTACCTAGTTGCAGGATAAAGTGGTCCTTAACCTATTTTAGTTTTCCTTTTGGTCCTTGATGTACCTATTTGCCGGACAAAGTGGTCCTTAAAATCGTCGACATGGCTTGTTGACCGAAAGGAAAACCAAAATAGGTCAATGACCACTTTGTCCTGCAAATAGCTACATCAAGGACCAAAAGAAAAACTAAAATAGGTTAAGGACCACTTTATCCTGCAACTAGGTACATCAAAGACCAAAAGAAAAACCAAAATAGGTTAAAGACCAAAAGAAAAACAATTCAATAGGTTAAGAACCAAATAGGTGCGTAACTCTTATCCTTTTCTACTTCTCCTTTATCCATTCATTGTTCATAGTAGGCTTGTTCCTAACCCATTTAAACTTTGCATGCCAAAATCCACAAACTTAATTTGAGCACGTTTTGGAATTCTACCAACTAAAAAGATGCAAAAAAGAAAAGTTTGAAAAATGTTAACTGGAGCAGAAGCAAAATTGGATATATCTTCTTTTACATTAAATGTTTATTATTATTAATATTATTAGTGTTTTCATGGGCCGACATGAACCATTATCTTATTGTTGTGAAACACACTCCCTCGCTGTTTGGGCAATCTTTGTCGGCCTTCATCATTCGCTTCCGAATAATACTATGGGCACAAAAAAGTCACAAAAATATGCTCACAAAATCCTAAGTGTCAAGATTTTATTGGTGTTTTTAATTAGAGTGTGGCGGGTCCATTATCGATACAACCAATAAAATATCGTCACCTCATGTTGTGAGCAAGATTTTTTAACTTTATTTTGTGCCCCTAACTTTTCTCTTCGCTTCCTGTCTTATCAGGCGCAGACAAACAAAGAGCAACTGCTAAATTGTTACTCCCATCCCATGCAATCAATAAATAAGATTATCTCTGCCCCAGAATAATAGTCTTCCTATTTTTATAGGTTTTACGAAGGAACTTTGAGTAATAATTAAGGCTACTTTAAATTATTCTAATGAATTTTTTGAAATTGTTCTTGATACACCATTATAAATACTATTAATATCAATTTTTAGATTCACATTAACATAATTATAAGTAGCATTTATAACTGCTCAAAGTTTCCTCGTAGTAACAACGAAAAAAAGGTGGACTATCTTTCTGGGACGGAGGGAGTATTTTCTTAATTTTGAATTAAAGTGCTGATTTTACTTTTTTTTTTTAATCCTAGAAGAGCAATATTAAAGTATAAAAAAGTCTTACAAAATTTAATTAAAAAATGATTTGAAAACATTTCAATTGAATCTTGTGTTTGTAGGTTCCATTAATGATTCATATATCGATATTAATACAAGAATAGAACTATAACATTATAATCACTCAAAGAGTTTTTTGTAACTACACCAAAAAAGTAAGTATGTATTTAATGATATATATATATATATATATATATATATATATATATATATATATATATATATATATTATTTTTTTCTTTTTAAAATAGACATTTATTTCAAAACAATATAGTAGAATAGTAGATCACAAAAGATTTTAAACCTTGAGATAGTACAATGCCAAATTTCTTTAAATTGATAAAACCATCTAACATGATAAGAGTCATATGACCACAGTCCAATGAACCATGTACATGCATCTATAATATTCTTGAATATAAATGGAAATAGAATGCACATTTAAAACATTTTGATAGGCTTTTTTACGTTCCAATCTCATCTAAATTTTCTCACCTGTTCAGACCAGTTGGCCATAACTCTGAATCGCCAGCTACCTTGTTCCTCGATCAAATCAGTTACCCATTTCTCTCCCTTATTTATGAACCTCTTTAACGGGACGAGAGTTTGCTGAAAAACGCGAGAGGAAATCCTCGGTACCACTTTTGGTGTACTATTGTGTACCACAAGTGATCCAATGGTTATACTTTATTAAGATTGAGATAAATATAATACTCTATTTACAAACTTACTCCTTAAGTTTGTCTATATTACATTTAGCACCCTCTATATCTTTTATACATAGCCGTCAGATCACTTATGGTACACATATTGTGGTACATAGAAATTCATCTCGAAAAAAGCTACCATTTATAAATATCCACGCCTCTTGCATTGTTATCAACAGTCACAATTAATTTGATAGTAACGTGAAATCAAGCTAAAAAATCAATCCTTGATAAATTATCAAAACGAGAGTTGTGACAAGATCAATGCTACTTTAGAGGAAAATTGTGTAGCGACTTTAATTGTCGCATCTTTCTTTTTACTCCATCCGGTTCAAAATACATGATATTTTAGGTGTTAATTTTTATTTCAAAATACTTGACGTTTTACTAATTCTAAAGAATATTTACTCTTGTTTACCTATAATAACCCTATTTATTAATTGCAAGCTGTCTCTTGCATGTAAATATTTATATGTCTAGGAAATTGGAATCTGTTAGGGGCACAAAAGTCTTTTTAATACTCCCTCTGTCCCGCTTTAAGGTTCTTACATTTCTTTTTATTTTATCCCAATTTAAGGTTCTTACGTTGCTTTATTGCCTAAAATGGAAAGTGAGACCCACTTGTCATTCTCACAACAAAAACTCCCTACCCACTTTCTCTTTCCTACTTTACTTTTCATACTCACAACATTTATTTTTTCTTAATCTCCGTGTAAAGTCAAACTAAGAGCTTTAAATTGGGACGGAGGGAGTATGTAGTAATTGCATTTCTTAATACGTGTGAAAAAAATCTAAAGCGACATGTATTTTGAAACAGAGGGAGTACATCTCAACTAGATTGATTTTTTTAAAAAAAAAAAAAAAATAGGATGTGAAACTTGTCAATGTTTTAAAAGTCGTTAGGGGGCTCTAGGCATTGAAGGGGGCATAGCATCTAGGTGGGGACTAAAAAGTGCTTAGACGGGGTCAAGAATTTTGACATTAATTATAAAAGACATTGATTTAGATAATATTCATTGAGATTTTGATGAATCAAATTGATTACTCCCTCCGTCCTATCCGAATTAGGATTTTTGAGTTGGGCATGAGGATTAAGAAGAAAGTGTTGTGAGTATAAAAAGTGAAGTAGGAGAGAGAAAGTGAGGTAGAGAATAATGAGTGGAAAATTGTTGTGAGTGTGAATGTGGGTCCCATTAAATAAAAAACTTCCATTTTTGGGTTGTCCTAATTCGAATGGGACACCCAAAATAGAAATTTGTCCTAATTCGAGTGGGACGGAGGGAGTACTTTAGTCTTTAGTCTTTAGTTTTAAGTTTTTTTAAAATTTATTTATATCAACAAAAAATGACGCCGTTTTAAGACCAAATAAAATTTTAAACTAAAACAACACCACGGATCTTGACGATGGGCGGCGTCCAACCTAGGGGTGGCCAATGGTACATATCTAACCAACCAGTACCACGTACCAACCGTACCAAACTCATTTGATATACCAAAAGTTGGTACATGGTATAAATATCTTATTTTGGTTGGTATCCGTACCAACTTTAAAAATTTGGTCAGTACACGGTATGAATATTTGACTTTGGTTGGTATACCAAGTACCAACATTATTTGAAAAATGTGGTAAATTATTAATTATGTACCTAGATGACCTTTGATTGGTTGAGATTTATATTTAATTTTTGATTTAAAGAAGGTTTCTCACAAGTCAAGTTGCAAAAATCTCTACTAAATTGATTTAATTGTATAATAAAATTGTAATGCATGTTTTGTTTCTACCATTTTTAAACGCATGCTTCACCCTTTTGTTGGTTATATTATTCACCTTTTAAATAATTGATGGAAAATGCAAAAAAATGTTCAAATAATATTTGATATTTTTTATATGTATTTTGTATCTCAATTCATACAATTGGTAGAGTACCACTTACCGACCATATCAACCAAATACCAACCGTACCAATAAGTTGGTATACCGACTTTGACAGTTGGTAATGGTACCCATTTTGTCGTACCAAGTTTAACTTGGTTGTTACACGGTATATGCAAAATACATTTGGTATACCAACCAAGCCACCCCTAGTCCAACCTGAATAGTCGGCGCCTAGGCACATGGGCGACTATTTTCTGACTAAATGCATTTTTTTTTGGCCGATTAATTGCAACATTTTATTTTATACTCCATATGTCTCTTACTAAGGTTCTTACTTTCCTTTTTGGTTTGTCTCAAACTAAGGTTTTAGTTGCTTTATTACTTAAAATGGATAATGAGACCCACTTGTCATTCTCACAATAAAAACTTTCTACCCACTTTCTCTCTTCTACTTTACTTTTTATATTCACAACATTAACTTTTTCTTAATCTCCGTATAAAGTTAAACCAAGAACCTTAGTCCGGGACGGGGGAGTAATCGTTTTGTTGAATACCGATTATTAATTACTATGGATGGGAAGAGTATTTACTTTATAAAGCATACTCCCTCCGTCCCATTTTAAGAGTCAAAAATTTCTTAAAAAAGCGTCCTATTTTAAGAGTCAAAATCATAAAATGAAAAGTGAGTCTTACATGTCATACTCACAACAATTATCCACTAACTCTTCTCTACCCCAATTTCTCCCTCCTACCCAACTATCAGCACTCACAACACATTATTTTTTTTCTTAATTCTTGAACCCACCAATTTTTTTATTTTTAAAATGGGACGGAGGGAGGGAGTATTTTTAATCAATTGATCATCTTAATTACTCTCGACAATCGAAAAGTGTAAGTGCAAAGATGACAGTTGTCTTTGTCAGCTTAGAAAGCTATTTGGCCACGTTTCAACCACGTTAACGTCGTTATCCTGAGGTGGTCACTATGTTATGTTGTATCAAATCAAGCGTACAAATTACAATCGTTGCAACTTGTACAAATTTGTAACAAGTTTATAATCTTAAATTTTCAGACGCAATTTATACAAATATGTTGAGACTCTTGCTTCCCAATTCCCATCCATGAGGCTGATTTTAGTGGGCCACGATGAAAACGTCAAATATTAAAGGAGTAAACTGCTTTTCTGCCCCTCGTACCATGGCTCCAACATCAATTTGACACTCGTACTACTGAAACAACAAATGTATAATGTGTACTATAGTTTTATTAGCAAAATTAACCAATTTACTATTCAGTTGTTAACTTTTTCTAACACAAGTTATTTTTTCTAACGAGCATTAATTTATTTTAACGAATGTTAATAATTTAACAAAGAGATTATTACCTAAATGACAGAACTACCCCTAAGACCCAAACAAAACCCACCCTCCCTCCCTCCCCCGACATAAAACGCGCACACACACTTTCTCTCTCTACCTTCCCCACTTCCGGCAACCCCTCCCCACCTCCGGCAACACCACCACTCCCCTAACCCCGGCGACCCTGGAATGCATGCAACTGATAATTGAAGAATGTTTTGGGGATAGTCTTGGAGCGCTAAGATAAAGCCAATTAAAGGGATCTGAAATAGGGGATTTTCCTCAGTCTTTTTCCGACGATCATATCTCCCTCTCCGGTAAATATTTTTCAGATCCCAACGGTCAGTATGTGAGCCTAGGTGTCGCGAACATGATCCAGAAATTTGAAGGCGATCCAACGGTTAATGAATCGGGAAATTGATTTTTTCTGGACCATATCGGGAAGACGGGATTCGGTTTTACTTCGATTTTTGGCCGGAATTTTCCCAGGTTTTCTTGCTCTTGGCCAGCGCCTAGGTTTAGGGTAGGTGCGGTCATGGCTAGGAAGGGGATTGGTACAGTTTTTTTGGTGTGGAAGGTGTAAATGGGAGCTCAAATCCTAATTTGCAAGGAGGGGGGTCGATTGGTGTTGGGCATGCTTCTAATCCATCAATGGTGGAGTTGGTTGGGTGGAGTGGTGACTGGTTGTGATGGTTTGTGGCGGTGGCGATGGGGGCAGTGTTGGGCTGCGAAGGGTGGGGTGGATGTTGGGTTTGGGAAGATGATGGAGATAACAAAAGTTAATTTTGTTAACATAAATTATTAACATCCGTTAAAATAAATTAATGCTCGTTAGAAAAAATAACGTGTGTTGGAAAAAGTTAACAACTGAATAGTAAATTGGTTAATTTTGCTAATAAAACCATAGTACGCATCATACATTTAGTGTTTCAGCAGTCCGAGTGTCAAATTGATGTTGGGGCCATAGTACGAGGGGCAGAAAAGCAGATTACTCAATATTAAAGTGGATAATGATATACTCTCTCTGTCCCAGAATGATAGTCTCCCTATTTTTATGGATTTTACGAAAGAACTTTGAGTAATAATTAAGGCTACTTTTAATTATTCTAATGAAATTTTTGAAATTGTTTTTGATACACCATTATAAATACTATTAATATCAATTTTTAGATTCACATTAACATAATTATAAGTAGCATTTATAATTGCTCAAAGTTCCCTCGTAGTAACAACGAAAAAAGATGGACTATCTTTCTGGGACGGAAGGAGTATATAGTGAAAACTCAAAATGAAAATTTATAGTGAAACTCTTTAATTCGTTGGATTGTAAAAAATCTTTGTGAGCTCCACTGATAAAAGCTCATCCAACAGATCACAGAGTTTTATTATGACTTTTCACTATGAGTTTTTACTATGTGTATCATTGTGCTATTGAAATGGGAATCGTGATACATTTCGATCCTACATCGGTTTTGTGTAAATGTTTTGTTTGATACGCATATTAGATGCAATTCAACTGTATCATCAGACTATCTAGTAGTAGTTTAGATGGTTGTTGTTCGATCACTCATTAAAATTGACTTAAGTAAAATCATTTTTTTTTCTTCGTCTGTCCCACAGACAAGTCTCATCTATTAATGTAAATTGAATTTGAATAATTTTGGTCACTTCTTCTAACACTTTTCTAGTGTAAATCCCCATCCCGTTATTTTAACCAATTCTCTTGAAACATGTGTTTCAATCAACAAAAAATTCGGTGATCATCAACAACTTTGCCAGTTGCAATTCTTTGAAAATAAGGGTAAATATAAAATCACAAAAAAGTGCCACAAAATTTGGTTTACAAAATGATGTGTCAAGATTTTATTGGTGTTTTTAATTAGAGTGCGCCGGACGGATCCACTATCGATATAACCAATAAAATATCGCCACCTCATTTTGTATCCATCATTTTGTGACCTTCTTTTGTGCCCTTAGCATTGCCCTAAAGATAATCAATACTCCCCTCAATCCCATTACTGACCATATTTTTAATTGTTTCAATTTTTTGGCCATTTAAAAAATCAATAAAGAGTTATTTTTGAATATGTCTATAGTAATTTTTCCTTTTTGGTTTAGGTAATGTAATGTGCCCTTGCCTCTTACACTGAGATCAAGGTTCAATCTCCCCTCCACAGTTGTTACAAAATGAGGAGATTTTATCAAATGACAAAAATAAGACTAGTATAATTGAGAGTGACCAGTATAAAAGGGAATGTGGGAGTACAAAACAATAAAGTGATGTACGAAAGCGAGGAGAAATTGATGAGTAGGTTTTGGGGGAAACAAGTTTACGGTAAAGCTTGTTTGTGCACATGCCTCGGACAAGTGAGTCAATTCTTATGAATAATACTTATCACCAAACTTAAGAGACAATCCTTTTCGATTATCAAAAGTCACATAAAGGGCATGTCAAAATAGACACTACATAGTACAACACATGAATCTTGTTCAATATTTTATGTACATGACTCCCCCAAAATGATTTCACACATAGAAAGAGAGGATAAATCGATCAATCTATTAGCTTTGTAGGTTATGCTTGATTTGAATGGGGAAATAGACCGTTTGATTTGGAGGAGAAGAGGGTATAATCATCCACCCTTTCATTTTCATGTTTCAACTTTTGACTTTCAATCAGTGTCGGAGTTAAAAAATACATCATTATATACAAAGTGAATCAGTCCCCCGAGAAATTTTTATGTGGCAATTGTGATATCCCCCATCCCACATCGGAAATATGTGGGAAGTGAGTGTGCTATATAGAAGGCCCATACACTCCTACTAAGCATCAAATCATCCATTGGACTTTTGGAGGCCTGTGATGGGCTGTGGTTGACCCAATTGAGGAGATGCTTGGTGGGCTAGTATATAGTACCTATGTGGCGGGTCGGGTATGCGGACTCGGGTCGTTACAAATGGTATCAGAGCGGAACCCCGGCCTTAAGGCTTGCGAGCTAGCCCGGGGGTACGATCTGGGTATTGATTGACCTTGCCAGGGACGGCTAGGGTTTGAGTGGGGGAGATTGTGATATCCCCCATCCCACATCGGAAATATGTGGGAAGTGAGTGTGCTATATAGAAGACCCATACACTCCTACTAAGCATCAAATCATCCATTGGACTTGGAGGCATGTGATGGGCTGTGGTTGACCCAATTGAGGAGATGCTTGGTGGGCTAGTGTATGGTACCTATGTGGTGGGTCGGGTCTGCGTCTGCGGACTCGGGTCGTTACAGCAATAATCACGAGACAACCCTTTTCAAATATCTAAAGTTGTGTAAGGGCTTTCTACAATAAACATTTCATAGTACAAACCTGAATCTTGTTCTATATTTTGAGTACGACTTCAATCAATGAGTTCACACATTGATGTGTGCTCAATTAGTCTACTACGACATATAATATGATTTAAAATTTTACCTGCAATTGAGATTTTGTTTTAGTTCTGCTCAATTAGTCTACTACGACATATAATATGATTTAAAATTTTACCTGCAATTGAGATTTTGTTTTAGTTCGGTCAATAAAATACATGACGTCTGTTAGAAAATTGACGGAAGTTGATGCAAAACTTAACGATGGTCTTTGAAAAGCGCAACGGCCATCCCTAAAGTTCGACCAATTCACATTATCCACATTTCAATCAATTAACATCAGTTATAAATGTATTCTTAAAATGAGTATGTCATTCCCTATAAGATGGAAATTCACATGATTTTACACTATAAATGGAATGTGCATACGTCTTTGTCTCATTAAATTTAGCCGAATGTTTCTTGTAATTTTTTTTTTTTTTTTTTTTATTATTATTATTATTGACGATGTTCACGCCATAAGGAGGCGAGGAGAGAGATCGAACCCTAGCCATGTGATAAAATAGTTGCTCACGCGAACCACTTTCGTGTGTAAAGGGCGAAGCGTCGCTACATTAGGAATTAACAAGTAATGTATTTATCATATTGTAATGTATCTTGGAATTACTGGATTAGGCCGATAATAGACTATATTGAAGGTTATAATAAACGATAAATTAAGTGAATTTGATTAAAATAAAAAACAAAGAGGTTAAATAATTTCATTAAATATGTTAAGGTCAACAAAATTTTATTTTAAGATCGACATGGCAATAACATGATTAGGCTTGCTAATAATCTTAATTTAGTGGAAAAAATTTAAAAAGAAAAAAAAGAAAATGAAGAATATATATCTCGTGTAGCAAATTGTGAACCGGCACGCCTGCACATTCATGCGGTGAGAGTCACGTTTAATTGACGAGGTCATTTGACCCCCTTACATGTTAAATTTGAATAGTAACACTTATACTTAGTTACTCAAAAAAAAAAAAAAAAAAAAAAAAAAACTCCCTATATCCCTAAAGCTCCGTTTGTTTCGCGTAAAATAACTTCCGGAAAATGTTTTCCCCATTTTCCGGTGTTTGTTACGCACCGGAAAATGTAGGAAAATATTTTCCGGAAAATGTTAACTCTCTCACTCACACCCAACTCTTAATAAAACCCCACCCTACCCACTACACCTCTAACACCACCCTCTTCATCCATCCTATCCACCACCCCCAACTACCCCAGCACCCAACCCACCCCCACCCTACCCCCCCACCACACCAAAAAAAAATAAAAAATTTCACTCATATTAAAAAAAAAAAAAATGAATATCTCCACCACCTCCAATTACCGTAGCACCCACCCCCCCCCACCCACCCCATCACCCCACCCACCCACCAAAAAAAAATAAATTCTTTTCACTCATATTGAAAAAAAATTGAACATCTCCACCACCCCCAACTTCCCCAGCACCCACTCCACCCCACCCCCACTCTACCCCACCACCCCACCCCACCCACCCACCCCACCCAAAAAAAAAAACTTCTTTTCACTCATATTTAAAAAAAATGAACATCACCACCAGCCCCAACTACCCCAGCACCCCACCCACCCCCCCCCCCCAAAAAAAAAATAAAAAAATAAAAATTCTTTTCACTCATATTAAAAAAAAAAAAAGAACACCTCCACCCCCCAACTACCCTACTGCCCCCACCACCCCACCCCACCCACCCACCTCCCACCATCCCCCCCCCCCCAAAAAAAAAAATAAAAAAAAATCACTCATATTAAAATTATTTTTGAACACCTCCCCCGCTCCCCACTACCCCACCCCCACACCCACCCCTCACCCTACCCACCCCCACCAATTTATTTTTTTAACTCTTATTAAACTTATTTTCTAACAACTCCCACATTCGCGCTCCCTACCCCCACTACCCCATCACCCTTACCACCTACCCCCACCCCACCCACCCACCCACCCACCTACCCCCCCAAAAAAAATTAAAAAAATAACTCATATTAAAATTATTTTTGAACACCTCGACACCCCCACCCCCACCCCCACCTACCCCACCCACCCCCAACCCCCCCACAACCACCCATCCCACCCCAACCCAAAATCTCCACCCACATTCAATTTTTATCTCATAATTAATCTTTTCTTCATATTAAATTATTATTATTTTCATATGAAAATAGTTTCCGGAAAACATTTTTCTTTGATTTACCAAACAACCAAAAACATGTTTATGTCATTTTCCTGAAAACATTTTCATTTTCCGGAAAACATTTTACGAGAAATCATTTTCCGGAAATTGTTTTACGCGAAACAAACGGAGCCTTCTTGTCCCAAAATGAGTGTATTTTTTGAACATAACTTTGTCCCTAAATGTTTTTTTCCGATTTTTTTTTCACCAGTCACTTTATACGTGCAAAACTAAATGTTTGGAAAGGAGATTACAAGATTATATATGAATCTTTGCCACCAAATTGTACAAAGAGTTGAGATTTTCAGATGTCCCTTAAAATGAAATTTGGACACTCATTTAGGGACAGAGGTAGTATGACATGTTAGCGGTTTACAACAGAAAGAACAAGAAATACATAATAATAAATCGAAAATAAACTGGAAATACAGAAAGTAAAATTGATCGTTGTTTGCACGAGCCCAATGCTAGTCACTGTCTCCTTAAGACTTATTCGTCCCCTCACCACGTGTGCTTGAGTTTTCTCGGAACGCTAGCCTCCCAAGATAGAACGTACGGACCGGGGGCAGTTTGCACCTAAGTTTCCCGGCGAGTTGAACTGTGCTTGGACATGATGGAGGAGGATTTTCTGTCAGTGTGTCCAAACTGTTGGTGAGCACTCCTTTTATATCTGCACAAAGCCAAGGATCACAAACTGAAAATCTGGCATTAACCCGAGAATTAAACACAATTAATTTCGGGTTATTTCAGTTTTTATTCACTGCAATCAATATCGAAATTAAAGCAGCAATCAATCTCCTTGCATTTGCACCAGGGGCGGATCTTCAGTATAAGAAGGGGGTGCAAGTGCACCCGGTGAATTTTCGTATTTAAGAAGGAAAAAATATTATATGTATGATATATATATATATATATATATATATATATATATATATATATATATATAATTGTGCACCCTCAGAACAAATTGCTTTATAGTATAGATAGATAGAATCTAACCTTCTTTTACTAGAAATCTAGTGTTCGAATCCTAGCAAAGATATTTTTAGTATTTCAATTATTACATGCTTCCCCTCCAATTTGGCTTTTATGCCCTTCCAATTTAAGCTGCTAGTTCAATTTTCTTTTGATTTTGATTATGATAATTATTGGTTGATATGAATTATATTTAAATGATATTTTGATTTCTCTTTCTTTATTGTTCACCATATTTTTGTTTATTAAAACACCAGATAATTATATTTTAATACAAAATAAAGAGCAAATTTGAAAGTTTTTCGGACATTCATTTTAAGATGGAGGGAGTATTATTTAAAGTTTTGTATATTATAACATATAATAGAGTAAACGACGATTATAATTTGAATTTTTAGTGTAATTTGTGCACCCGCTGGACGGAAACTCAAGATCCGCCACTGATTTGCACCCCCATACGCGCGAGAGAGAGCCTCTATGCTACATAATCTTGAACACTACTCTAGTGTCCAAGTCTATATACTAGCAATAAGTTCATTTCCCTTCCAATGTGGGATAACACATTTTCACTTTCCAAATCACTTACTTTGAGCATTCATATCTCATTCATCCAATAACTATTTTGGACAAATTAATACTTGATTTCATTCTTCTCATAGAGTAGAACACAAACCCATAATTAATTTTGTCATTGGACAAAATTACCCTTATGAAAATTCCTTATAATTTCCTTCAAACCACACTTTTTCCAACATGACCTAGCACTACGTTCATGAATATGTGTTCGTATTACCATGTGAATATGTGATTGGGAATTCATGAACATGGATTTGGTAGACAGATGAATAATTGATTCAATTAGTTTCTTTTCTATTTTCATATGATCAAAAACACAGAATATTAAAGAGAATTCGGTCCCCATAACTATATATTCGTCTACTTAGCCATAACAAGCAAAAATTTATGTGATTTGATTTAAAAGTCGAGCTAACAAACGACACAATTTATGCACTATAGGTTTCGGTTGATATCTCACCAACTTTCGCATCTTAATTATTACTCCCTCCGTTTCATAATACATGTCATTTTAAACTCATTCACACATATTAAGAAATGCAATTAATACATATTAAAAAGACATATGTGCCCCTAAAAGTATCCAATTACTTAGGCATTTAAATGCTTATACAAGAAATAGATCACAATTAATTAATAAGGGTATAATAGGTAAACAAGAGTAATTCTTTCTTGGTAATAGTAAAACGTCAAATATTTTGGAATAAAAAAATGATTCTAAAACGACATGTATTATGAAACGGAGGGAGTAATTGGGCGTTAAAATGTATAATAAACGTGATGATTTGTAGAGATTTATACTATCAAAATCTTTCTGAGAAAGGATAAAATCTCTAATAATACAAAACTGTCGTGTCTGGAACAGCATCATGCTAATAGATTTAAGCCAATAATATAGTTAAAATGCGCTTTCACTTTCCATAAGTAGGTATAATCAAATTATAATTTGATTTAGGTCATTCATTTGGTTAAGATGTACTTTTCCCTAGCATGAGTAGGTAATATAGACAATGAATTAGTTTTTTTTTTTTTGTTAATACTGTATATACTCACTCCGTCTCATTTTAAGAGTCAAAAATTTCTTAAAAAGGTGTCCCAACTTAAGAGTCAAAATCTAAAAAAAGAAAGTTTTTATACTTCTTTATTCAGTGGGCCCTACATGTCATACACACAACAAGTTTTTTATACACTCACTTTCTATATTTTATAATAAAAACATCAATTTCTTAATTTTTGAACCCAAAATTTTTTTTACTCTTAAAATGGGTCCCACTCGAATTATGACAAATTTCCATTTTGGGTGTTGCATTCGAATTAGGACAACCCAATAATGGAAGTGTTTTATTTAATGGGACTCACATTCACACTCACAACAACTTTTCACTCATTATTCTCTACCCCACTTCCTCTCTCATACTATACTTTTCACACTCACAACACCCACTCCACTAACACTTTTTCCTTAATCTCCGTACCCAACCCAAAAATAGTAATTCGGATGGGACGGAGGGAGTATATATATATATTTTTGGCACATGTTGGAATATGAGTCAACTCACAACTACATAATTAAGTAGTAGATAGTACCCTTCTAGTATAAGGGGGCATCTACTTGATAAAGATGGCTAACCAAAGTACAACTTGGTGGTAATAGGTCCATACCATATTAAATTCATCAAAAGTTATTTATTTGACTATACTTTAGGATTGTGTTCACACCACATCACTTTCTGTTCCAAAAAAGATCATTTTATTTTATTTTTAAGGATTAATTAATGTAATAGAAATTTCATAATGTTTGATTATCATCATGAAATAATATGAATTATTCAATAAACACTACAAAAATAAACCACAAATAAGATTTTTTAAAAACTTTATAACAGTAATATTTTTTTTCAAAATATTTTAAAACATTAACTGGATTAATCATAAAAACTAAAAAAAAAAAAAACTAAAGTGAGAGTAGGATTTAGAACTAGTACTATTTTTTTATTATTATTTTTTTTGAAAACTTTAACTAGTACTATTTGTTGTTACAAGTTTGTTTTTTTGTTTTTTTTTTTTTTTTTTTTTTTTTTGAAGTATATATACTATTTGTTGTTACAATTTAACATGTGATGCAAAAAGTCCTTCTCAAAAAAGTTAAACACGTTATGATTATTGTTGTCTGAATTTGGCCGAACTTTATCTTAGACAATTCCAATTTTTTTTCTTTTTTTTCTTATGGATTTGCCATAAAGAAGACATGATATTGGCTCATAATTTTACTATAACCACAATCACATAAACTAAATTTGGTGAAAACCAATACTAATAGATGATTTGTGCTTCGCCAACCGCAGGATTTAGAACTTAGACACTGTCCACAGATATCCCTAACGATTTTTGGTAATAAACCCTAATTTAAATTATAATATAAAAGATATGAATTGGTTCAAATTATGTTGATAAGGCCATACATTTCCATTATTTTGCTCATGCACTACAAAAAAAGTCATAAATGTCGTAATTTTTTTTAAACTTAAGTAGCATTCTATAATTTAAAACGATTATTAAACTTAGAAAACAAAATTTGTGAGAATTACAATCTTCAAAAACAACACTTTGACCAACCAATTTAGTTTAAAAACAAGTAAATAGATACCTAAAAAATCAAGACCACCTAAAATAAAGTTGGGTATATATGTCCAGTTAATGAATCACCCACCATGACCTTAGGCTGCTAAAGATGTTGACCAACGAGTTCCATGGGGTTTCTTGATTGCCATTTCCGTTTTTAATATAGTTTTTTTAACAAACGATAAATCAAATTCAGATAGTAAAAGAAATGACACTTCACAGTGGTCGAAGGCTCATTTCAAATATAAGTAGATGTTTTATCTCTTAAACTACAACAATAACATTTTTGATCGAAATTTTGAGATGTTCAGATTTTACTCCGAGTAAAACTTAGAAACTGTCTCTATCCGGAATTTATAAAATCCCCCATCGGATAAAATTTTGCGCTGAAAACTTGACATACTACAGAATCCGGGTTGACACGTACATGCCCACCAGACATCTTAAAATCCACAAAGCATCCTTGTGTAGTAAGAACAATGATCACCTTTTTGTTGTGCGATAACGCGAAATTCATCATTTTTTTAAAAAAATGAAGAAAACAACAAACACACAAATAAACATAGGCTCCCAACGACGAAGAGAAAGCAACGGCTCCCAACAACGGAAAGAAAGCAACGACTCCTAACAAATGGGAGAAACTTATTATAACAACGAAATATCGAAAAACATAAACATGAAATTACAATCTAAATAATACTTTAAAACAACACCACAATTATTTGTAATTTCAATGATTGAAATTTCAAAACATTGTGTTGTTTAATTAATCAAAGAAGAAGAAGAAGATGTAGAAGGAAGAACTTTTTGAAAACCAAAGTGAAGTTGAGGCGGTTGTGAATATCCGTTTTTAGAGCAATGCTAGGGGCACAAAATAAGCTCACAACATGAGGTGGCGATATTTTATTGGCTACATCGATAATGGACCCGCCGCACTCTAATTTAAAACACCAATAAAATCATTACGCTTCGAATTTTGTGAGTAAGATTTTGTGATTTTTATGTGCCCCTAGTATTATTCCCGTTTTTTTAATATGTTATACACCCATATTTTCTTGTATCTATATTACTTTCCCCCGTCTCAAAATAAAATCTTATTTTCCTTTTTCTTTGTTTCAAAATTTTTATTTTATTTTCAAATTAAAGCTTTTAAAATTACCGAATTTAAAAAAATTATAATATAATTATAATATATTTGAAAATTTAAACGCGACTATTAGTTTCAGACAGAAGAGGATAATTTCTTTGATCAAATATAAAATTATCTCCCGTTTCATTTGCCATACAAAAATTGTATTTTTGAAAAGAGTGAAATGATATTTAGGAGATTTATTAATGCGCCAATAGGTAAAATTTCGTTTGTAAATTTTTGGCTTGTCAAAAATATACCTTTTTCGTAAACAAAGGGAGAAAATATAATTTTTCCTTTTATAACGGGGAGCCTAATAGAAGGTAAGAATATTTAGGACATTTTAAATTATTTTAAAGTACAATGGCTAATAATATGATTTGTATGATTTTGTACCATCTATTGCTTGTTAAATTGGGCTCCTTTTGTAATTCCTGAATTTCTCTAGAAGTTTTTTTTTTTTTTTTCGTTGAGCGATCTAGAAGCTTATTTATCAATGATCAATTGGACTTTATCTTTATATTGCCTATTGAAATAAATTTCATTCATTCGACCATTTTTTTAAGGAGACAAATTACCATAGTCGACATTTCGTTGTCAACTTGGAAACGTGTATTTAAAGTAGGTCATTTAAAGAACCAAAATCCAATGAAAATGTAAATTTTTTCTATGTAACATGTAAATTATTTAGTGTTTAATACTAGTGAATGAATTTTAAGATACTACAGTCTTTATTTTATATTTATATTTATTACTCCCTCCGTCCCAGAGTAAGAGCCCTACTTTCCATTTTGGTACGTCCCAAAGTAAGAGTCTTATTCCTAAAATGACAAAGAATCTTTACTATTCACCCCACTCATTCTCTCTCCTATTTTACTTTTATACTCACAACACCAATTAATTCACTATTCTCTCCCACTCATTCTCTCTCCTACTTTACTTTTACACTCACAACATTTACATCACTTCCAATATTTATTAATAAACGGGCAAATGAGGGGTAGGACTCTTACTCCGGGACGGATGGAGTATTATTTTTGCGAAAAATACTACTATTATAATTAAGGTTGCATTTGATTATCAACATTTTCTTTTCTAGAAGTACTTATTTGCTCAATGTTTATACAATGGTACAATTCCCCTAATATTATTTCGAAATTAGAAATATATTCCCTCCGTGAATATCTTTTTTTCATTTGAAGACTTTTAAGAAATTCAACATTTTATAAACTTTAGTAACAAAGTTGTTTGAAAAGTTTTACTATCTACTTTTTAAACTTTTAATTTGGAAGTATATAATGATTAGATAAAAAAAAAATTGGTTACAAAATATTTAAGAACAAAGTTTTTACAAAAAAGTCATTCATTTTGAGACATTTTGGTTTGCAAAAACTTGTGTTCTAGAAAGCGAATTGAAACCGGAGTTAATTATAGATTGAATATATGCAGGAATTATACATATTAATGGTACAAATAATTTCACAGAGACTTCGTCACGTATGACCCATATTTATTAGTATACATGAATGATACATATTAATTAGGTCGAACTATTGGAAGCAAATGGAAAAGGCAGACCGAGTGGGATCAAAGAAACTAGCGGACTGATCACTAAATAGATACAAATAGGTGCAAATTCTGACATTTGGTACAAATAATTTCATCTCCTTAGGACGGATGGAGAATCATAAAAGATATTGGGGCAATGCTAGGGGGCACAAAAGAAGTTCACAAAATGATTGATACAAAATGAAGTGACGTTATTTTATTGGTTGCATCGATTGTGGACCCGGCACACTTTAATAGTAAAAAACAACAATAGAATTTTGACACATCATTTTGTAAGCCACATTTTGTGGTACTTTTTGTGACTTTATATTTACCCAAGATATTGACTTGAGCAGAATCATGATCTCACATTTTTAAAAAATAAATAAATAAAGAGATTCACCCTTCATGTTTGAAAAGATCAAGATTAATTATTTTAATAGAATTTTCAGTTTCAAGTTGCCAAATGTTACCTTCTGACTAATCGTTGAATTATGTAATGTCATTATGTCATTAGACGCTATTACAGTTGACCTCAATAAGAGTATATCAGAATAATTGAGTTGACTTTTTAATATAAAGATATGTTGAGGGGAGAAGTCAACGGAAGGAATCGAAAACAATATTTTCCTCACATAAACTTATTAAGACAATAATTTTTGGACAAAGACTTCCGTGCACCACGCATGATCCGTCTCATCCGTGAGACGGGTCGGTTTTTGACCCATCCGCCCGACCCGCTGAACCGGCTCCAAGACCCAGGGGTCGACCCTGTACGTGGCAGCCTCTCATAGGCCCATTTTTTTTTTTTTTTTTTTTTTTTTTAAATTTTTTATATTTCTTTTTTGGTTTTTTTCAGTTTGTCAAAAGTAATAGTTACCATAACTTAATGTAATGACTGTATTCATATAAAGTAACAGGTTGTATACATAAAAGTAAGGAAAAAATGCACCAAAAGTACTTGAACTATAGGGGTTGTTTGAATTTAGTAATTTATCTCTTTTTTTACCCATGAAAAATACCTTAACTCTTTTTTTGTGCAGCGGAGGTACCTATTGCTCACGCCGTCAAGTTTTTGCCGTTAACCACGCACGTGCGATGACACATGACTTCCTTTTAGGGGCAAAAAGGTCAAAACACAATGCCTCCTCCAATTTCTTATGGTTAAATTCTCAAAAGGCCCCTAAACTATTGACTTTTTCCTATCCGCTCCGATAACTAGTTTTTGTTTTCATTTAGGCCATTAATTTTTAATTTTCATTAACCATTTCATAACCAACACCACCATCCACCGCCACTCAACACCACAACCATCTTCAACCCCCGCTAACGTCCACCACCACTGTCAAACAAAAAAAAAAACTACTGTCCACTAACACCAACACCCACCACCCCTGATAACCAAGACCAAAATTCCCAAAAGGCAACCAAAGACAAACAATTAATCGCCGAGAAACATTAACAGAATCTGGAAAGGAAACTAGCAACATTAATTTGCCTTTTTTGACTCACTCGTCTCAGTTTTCGAGACCGGCGCCGGACGTTTCGCTTTGCCGCCGGACTTCACAGCCGGAGGAGGTGATGAAGGTGCAGATGGCTTGGATCTTGGCTTAGTAAATGGATCGAGAGAGAGGGGGGAGAGGTTATTGCGTCACGAAACTGGAGAAGGCCGAGGTCACCGAGATAAGAGACGGCGCGGTGAGCGGATTCGACTGGGAAGATGAGTTGAACGAAGGTCATCTTTTCCGACCGCATCAAATCCATTTCCGGCAAATTGTCGATGTACTCTATCGTCCAATTGATCAAATTGGAGACGGAATCAGTAGAGATAGAAGTAGATCTTCAGATCTGGCAACTCTGTTAATGCATCTGTCGGTTTCTCCTTTCACTGAATCAGCGATGGTGGGAGGCGGCGGCGCTGGTGATGGTGGAGGTTAGGTCTGGGAAAGGGGTTAGGGAAAGGGGAAGGGAATTGGAAGGGGACTGGGAGGGGAAGGGAAGGGGAGGGGTTATTTGAAATTTAATAAGTTATTTTAACCCCTTTTATCTTTGTAAAATGTTCTCATACCTGTAATTTCAGTTTTACCCCTTAAAAAAAGTCACGTGGTCAGTCACATGCATGGTTAACGGCAAAAAGTGGACGGCGTTAGCAATAGGTACCTCCGCTGCACGAAAAAAAAGTTAAGATATTTTTCATGGGTCAAAAAAGAGATAAGTTACTAAATCCAAACAACCCCTATAGTTCAGGTACTTTTGGTGCATTTTTTCCTAAAAGTAATACATATATACAGAAAAGTAACAGTGTTTTTTTCTAAGTTTTCTTCGTTTGCCAAAAGTAATACTTATTACAACTAAAATGTAACGAACGTGTTACTTATATGTAATAATGTTTATACATAATTGTAACACATATGTATAGAAAAAGTAATAATTCAACCATTTACAAAGCTAAAAACACTTGATTAGTGTTACATGTAAAAGTATTAAATTATCTATAGAAACATGTTATAATTTCTTTTATTAAAGTGTTACATTTACTTGTACAAACAATTACATTCATATATGAGTTGTTACTTTTCAAATGTTACTTTCTTTCAAAAAATTAAATCAAAATACACAATATTTTACATTTTTTCAAAAGCATTATTACATTTCAGTATAAATGATAATTACATTTAGATATTGTTTGGGTTACATGTAATTATAGTTAGTATTACATTTGAAAAATGGGTAAAACTTGCTTTTGTTTTTGTAAAACATGTGTTACGTTTACTTATGAACAATGTTACTTTATATGTATACAGTCATTACATTAAGTTATGGTAACTATTACTTTTGGTGAACGGATGAAAAGCCGAAAAAATAATATAAAAACTCAAAAAAAAAATCTTTTTTTTTTGGACCTCTGGGAGGCTGCCACGTGGCGGGTCATGCCCCATGGTTCATGGGTCGACCCGTCTCATGCATGAGACAGATCCCTTTATTCTCATGGGAGACCACCTCTAATTTTTGATCCAAGCACGATGGAATGCTCAATATTAACCAATCTCATAAATTTATGGGTATCTATTGCAAAATGTTTAAAAAATCAAATAATTACTCACTCTGTGCCAAACTAAATGTTTTTTTATATTAATATGAAAGAAGTTTAGACAATAATTTTAGGTTAATTTAATTATCCTAATAAAAATTTAATGGTGTATTAATTAAAATTTTATAAAGTTAATTAAGTCAATTTAAATTTATTGCTTAAAATTCTTTCACACTAACGTAAAAAACGATGACATTTATTCTGAGATAAAAGAAGTAAGAAAAGTGTGTTTTGGGGGAAACTAATTCCTCCATAAGTTATAAAAAGTCATGTTTTTAACCCTTAAACCCTAAACTCTAAACTCTTAACACTAAACCCTATAAAAACATGACTTTTTATTACTTATGGAGGAACTAGTTTCCCCCAAAAAAATTCTCAAGTAATGGATTACTTTGTGCTTTTTTCTTCTTTTTTGACATAGTAACTTCAGTAAAGATGGGGAGAGAATTAAATGTTTTTATTTGGAAATACATGAAAGTATTTAGTTACAATACAATTTATGGAAGGTATTTTTACGGAATTTCTTCTTGTATACGGGCCATAGTATTTATATTAAATTTTGAGGGGATTTCCTCTAACGGCTTGTTTGGTAGGGCGGTTCGTTTAAAATTGATTGAAAAAGAATCAGCTTTTTCCTAATTAAGCGTATCAACGGAGAGTTTTCAAGTTAAGCTTTTTAAAAATTTAAGCCATTTTTAGCCGCTCTGTTAGTAAATCAGACCCAAGATATAGCAAATAATAATGAACTCAAATCAACAAGTAAGAACACAGATTTTACGTGGTTCACCAACAACCTATTGGCTACGTCTACGGGCAAAGGGAAACAAATATTATTACTATGGAGATCCAAGAATAGATTACTGATGATCAATCTTGTGAACCAGGAAACACAAGAGATCTAGAAAAGAAAACCTAGAAACCAAGAAATCTAGTGTTCTACAAATACAAATCTCACTAATCTAGTTGCACGAATTATTGATCACAATAATAGTTGCACGAATTATTGATCACAATAATTCTTGACTGTGCAAACCTTAGATCTAGAATTACAGATTTGGTACTTCTGTCCAACTTTTTGAACTACTCTCTAGTTCTAGCTAACAAGTTAATTATTATGCTAGGGGAAGGTTGTATTTATAGTCACATAAATACCAAAACATTTGGCAATAAGTAATCCTAATTCTTGGAGAGAAAGAAACTCTATTAGGAAACCACAATCCTTATTCTTGAATAACTCCTTAATCCTTATTCCAATAGGAAACCTATTTGATTCAAAGACACCTAATCCTATCACGCTACAAATAGTAGCGTAAAAAAAGAAGCTTCATTTTGAAAAATATCTGTTTTTTAAATTGTTCACCAGACGAACCCTAATAGTGGTATGTAACGTGAGATTCTCCCAACTATTATTAAATATCGCGTTACTCAATTTGAATTTGAATGTATGTTCAAATTTCATCCATTAGAATACAATATGGTTAAGCTTTAAATAAATAAATAAATATATATATATATATATATTAAAAGCTAAGGAGGAGGGATGTAGATTCGCCATGTGAACATTTTTTGCTAAATGTTACTTTTGGTGAAGCCATGTCATCACCACCTTAAATTCTAAGTGACTTTTGATATTCTTTTTATTAGCTAATAATATTAGTTAAAGATATTAGTTATTATATAGGTTAATTATTACTATTAATAATATTAGTTAACCATAATAGTTACTATATAAGTTAACTATTACTATTAATAGTATTAGTTAACCATAATAGTTACTCCCTCCGTCCCAAAATATTTGTAGTTCTAGGATTTTCACACAAATTAAGAAAAGCAATCAATGCATGTCTAATTGACTAAATTGCCCTTGAAATATTTCAAGTACCAAGACAATTAAATGCTTTTACAATGACAACTACCATCATAAATAAGGGTATATTTGACAAACAATATCAAAGATGTCTAGATAAAAGCAAAACTACAAACATTTTGGGACAAATTTCAAGCCCTTAAACTACATATATTTTGGGACGGAGGGAGTACTATATAAGTTAACTATTATTATTAATAGTATTAGTTAACCATAATAGTTACTATTTAAGTTAACTATTACTATTAATAGTATTAGTTAACCATTGCTAAATGTTGCTTTTGGTGAAGCCATGTCATCACCACCTTAAATTTTAAGTGACTTTTGATATTCTTTTTATTAGCTAATAATATTAGTTAAAGATATTAGTTATTATATAGGTTAATTATTACTATTAATAATATTAGTTAACCATAATAGTTAGTATATAAGTTAACTATTACTATTAATAGTATTAGTTAACCATAATAATTACTATATAAATTAACTATTACTATTAATAGTATTAGTTAACCATAATAATTATTATTTAAATTACCATAATAATTACTATATAAATTAACTATTACTATTAATAGTATTAGTTAACCATAATAATTATTATTTAAATTAACTATTACTATTAATAGTGTTAGTAAATCAGACCCAATAGATAGCAAATAATAACGAACACAAATAATCAACACAGAATATACGTGGTTCACCAATCTCTATTGGCTACCTCCACGGGTAAAGGGAAACATATATTATTATGGCGGAGAAACAATTACATGAGGATAATCACACTAATCTATGTTTGCATGAACTTTGATCACAAAGTTCCTAGCTATGCAAATCCCTAGATCTAGAACCACTGATCTCTCTCTCCATGTCAATTGAATCACGCACAGAAAAATACTAGTTTATGGCTAGTATTTATAGGCTAAAGACCTAAACAAGAAGACAGAAGGAGCCCTTAATTAAATCCCAAAAAGGATTTAATTACTTTCCTTTTTCTTGTCAAATTTGACTTATTCAAAGTCATTTACTCTAACAATCTCCACCTTGACTTTGAATCTCCCCTAATAATTTAGATGCACGAGCTTCCGACATAGACTCCACCTAGAGTCACATCCCTCGTACCAGATTTTTCAACCTTTGCCTCAATCTGTCTTTCGTCAAAGACACTAGATTTGTCCTCCGGACAACCAATTTTTTTGCGCGCCATGTATCTTCAAGACACTCAGAATTTACCTCACCAGGCAAACAACCTTGTCTTCTGGACAATCAGATTTTCTGCATGCAATGTATCCTACGGACACTCAGAATCACCCCAACGGGCGACTAACAGTCATTCAGACGTGGGCCATCCAGTCGACATTGGATCTTGCTAACCATGACTGATAAAACTGGTATGTGTTGATCTTCTAGCCGTGGCTTGCCCAGTTCACTCCGGCCTAGAGTAAAACGATGCTCCACCTGCTCGTCAACACCCTCACCAATCTCAGAACCTTGGAGGATGAACAAGGAATCTTTTCTTCCACCCTTCAGAATCACATCCGAACCTTTTTAGACATCCAGAACTCCACCTTCACCCTTGAAACTGTATCCCTTCTTGTCCAACTGACTAAGTGATACCAGATTCTTTGCTACTTATGGAATGTGTCTCACCTTGTTCAATGTGAGAAATTTATCACCAGAAGTTCTCACCCTTACAGAGCCTATCCCAACTAATTCGCAGATAGATCTATTAGCCATATAAATACGGTCTCCATCCTTCTGCTCATACGTTGTAAATTGCTCCTTGCGCGAACACATGCGATAAAAAACTCCCGAATCTCGAACCCATGCAACTTCCTTGCACGTTTCTTCTTCAGTCACCAGGGTATAATCACCATCCTCATTCAGATTGTCACTGCTCGCCATCGCTGCAGCTGACTCAGAATTCTTCAGACACGGAGTCAGATGTACAACTCTGAAATCTAACCAGATTATTGCCTCGAGCAACACATATTTTGTATCTACTTCTAGATCACTAGAATAGACTACAACGGATGTTAGATCTTCAGATTATACCAGACAGCTAACTTCTGATCAAAGAACCCTAGCTTCAAATCTCCGTCTTCAGATGTAGATACCAGACATCGAAAAGTTCTAGATGCGTTCTTGGATCACCAACGAACACCAGATGAACTTTCAGATTCAGATCTACCAGATTTGCTATTTCTAGCACAGATGAGCAATCACTGACTGCTCTCAGATGTGTCCAACCTAGAAACCCAGATTTCTACACGGACACTGAACGCGGACTGCACGAAAAAAAAATTGCACGCGATCTGCACCAAAACTGCACGCGAACTGCACGTTTTCTGCACGCGATCTGCACTTTTTTCTGCCCGCGATCTGCACGCCCAATGCATAATCTTCCATTAGATAATAAACATGTTCTTTCCATCAGACTTGTTGATTTTCTTGTCCTTCCCGGAATCCATCTCTTTCTACCGCAGCGGAATGCCCTGATCTTTCTTGACTAACCACAAACTAAAACTTTGGTGCCAACCACTTGTTAGTAAATCAGACCCAAGAGATAGCAAATAATAACGAACACAAATAATCAACACATAATATACGTGGTTCACCAATCTCTATTGGCTACCTCCACGGGCAAAGGGAATCAGATATTATTATGACGGAGAAACAATTACATGAGGATAATCACACTAATCTATGTTTGCATGAACTTTGATCACAAAGTTCCTAGCTATGCAAATCCCTAGATCTAGAACCACTGATCTCTCTCTCCATGTCAATTGAATCACGCACAGAAAAATACTAGTTTATGGTTAGTATTTATCGGCTAGAGACCTAAACAAGAAGACAGAAGGAGTCCTTAATTAAATCCCAAAAAGGATTTAATTACTTTCCTTTTTCTTCTCAAATTTGACTTATTCAAAGTCATTTACTCTAACAAATAGTATTAGTTAACCATAATAGTTACTATATAAGTTAACTATTACTATTAATAGTGTTTGCTAACCATAATAGTTACTATATAAGTTAACTATTACAATTAGGAGTATTAGTTAACAATGATAGTTACTATATAAGTTAACTATTACTATGTAAAAGTTAATTGTTACCATTAATAGTATTAATTAACTATTATAATTACTATATATATAAGTTAACTAATACTATGAATAACATTAGTTAATCATAATAGTTACTATATAAGTTAACTTTTATTATTAATATTATTAGTTAATTATAATAGTTATTATTTATAATATTAATTAACCAAACCTTACGTCTCATGAAGCGATGTCAGCATTGCCCCTACAACTAAGAGGCTATTTATTTTTCACATTCTTAGCTAATAGTATTAGCTAATTTTATTAGTAACTATATATATGATACTATTATCTTTAATTTATTATTCTAAAATACTATTAAAGAATAATTCTACTTATAGTCATCTTCTATCGATGCAATACTCATATATATAATCTAGAATAGAAAATTAAAATGTCAAAAGTTAATACTAAATTTATTGTGAGCAACCATGTATTCATTAATAATTAATTTTAATATATTATTAAATTTTGAAGGTTTTCAATAGTCATATTGATAATCCATAACACTAAATTAACAAAATCAAACTGTTATGACTTAAGCAATTACCACTTCAGTTACAATTATAGGTCATAGAATTTCAAAGGTTGAGAACATGTTAAAGATCATAAAATTTACATCGAATGTATAACAATATCTTCAACGAATGAACCACTAAAGTTTACGTTTATCTAAAAATAAACCAAATATGGTATATTAACTAATCTCTACACATAAATGAATGGTCTCATTAATTTTTGATAAACGGCTTAAACTTTATCGAAAAGATTATTGATTGTTCGCTCTCCTCATACTTCAACGTTATTGGCTTGCAAGTCAACCCCAATTTTTTATACTGAAATTCAAATAGATAACTTCTCAAATACATAGGTAAAAATTGTCATTTGTTAGGTGTATCTAATTTTCTTTTTGAACTCAATATCTAAGAAAAGTATTTTACTACTTTGTCATCCCATTCTTTTATTTATGTGCTCCCAATCCATTACCCTGCGGAGCACAGGCTAAATTACTAATTAACTAAATGGTCAAATGGTATTTTAAAAAAATATTTGTTTCTGTCATCAATTGGCTCGTCAAAGTTTCAAGAAATATGCTTAATTTATAAATTTGTACTATGTCCTCTATCTTAAAATGAATACTAAAAAAACAATTAATTCTGCATAAAAACTGGATTAAACATAATTTTTTGAGTGAGTCTTGTGAAAAACGTGTTTTTCCTTAAGCAAAGGAAAAACGTGTTTTTCAAAGACGCTGGGCATTATTATTCGAAACAAGTGGTGGGATTTTCGTAAATACTAGCAACCATAGTAAATGCCCAGTGTTAATATTACAAAAAGCCAGTGATTTCATACTGGCGTTTTATAAACATAAAACTAGTACTTTTCTTAAGTGCCATTGGTAATGTTAAAAATTGTCAGTAAGTACACTGACACTTTTCTACATTGATACTGGCACTTATTAAAAGTGTCAGTGGTAGTGTTAATAACTGTCAGCGATTACACTGACACTGACACTTATTAAAAACTGTCAGTGGTAGTGTCAATAAGTGCTAGTGCACATGTGCGGGCACTTTTTTACTCTATCACTGGCACTTACGATCAACGCTAAACAACTTCCCGTTAATTACAAAACTGCCACAGCGCCAAACTTAAAAACACGTTTTACGCAATTTTAAGAAAAAACACGTTTTTTCCCAGATTTTCTCTAATTTTTTATTTACAATATAACACTAATTTCAATAATAAAAATTTTTTAAATTAAATTTAAATTAGACCAAATCCAAAATTTGAAATATTCCATATCATATGAGTATGATTGCATATTGATTTTGTCGCGCCCCAACCCATGGTCCTACTTGGCCCCACGTTCAGGACACGCACGGAAGACGTCATAAAACACTTTTAGAAAAATTTTCGAAATGTCCTTTCATAAAAGTTTCATATAACAAAACACATTTACTTGAAACTTGATTTCATTTCACAGAAACAAACTTTCACAACCCAAAGTACTTAGCCCCAAGGGCTTACACACTTTACTTACAAATGTACAATCACCACACTTTAACAAAACATGTGATACACGGATACAGTCTCGGTTACACTACCCCAAAGGTTATACATTTATATAATGTAACCTTTAAAGCACACTTACTTTCTAAAATGGATTATCAACCCGACATCCTCCCTTGTGAAGTGACCTATCCCCTTGGCTCGCCTTTATCTAAGGAAAACAAATAAACAAGGAACGGGGTGAGAATAAATCTCTGTAAGCTACTAAAATGCAACTACGTTACATGCTGAAATGATACTCGTAATTGAACAATGTCAATAAGCATTCACATAGCACATAACATGAGAGGCAAAGCCAACTCATCATACTACACATAAGGCGGAAATAAACACTCATAATTGGATACTGAGCCAAGGTTCTCGAATCAAACATATAACCATCTGAGAGGTATCAACTGAGCAGCACCAAAGGGCTGAAACCGGTTCCGAAACCAAACAATAACAACAACAACAACAGGGGGAAAATGACACAAAGTCATAACCCAAACGGTGACTAAACTCACACAAAGGAGAGCTAGCCCAAACCCAATCCGTGGCCCAAGGAAGGGGGTTAAAAATGACAAACCAATGGTAGAAGCCTTACAATGAACTTGGCTCGTGTGCCATTATAATCCCTACCACTGCCCGACTCCACAACAAGAAGTACCAGCTGGACTTTACACGAGAGCATAGTAATAAATACTTGCTTTAAACAACAACAGGGGCAAGATTCCAAAGTAGGGAACCACACAAGCTCATCATAAAGATGAAAACACGTTACTCATAATTAGTTCACAACATTGACATTAAGTCACAACACAATCCTTTATCAATGACATTAAGTCACAACACAATCTTTTATCAATGACATTAAGTCACAACACAATCTTGCACACATTCACAATCAACCGATTATCTACAATCTCAGCATCCCAAAACACCCCTCTAGGTGCTCTACACTAGGACCCAAAACCTAGACAAGGATTGACTTCTAACTCAATAAGATTGAAACACTTTAATATTCTAGAGAAGGTGTGCGACCGCCCACTTTACCATGTGCGACCGCCCAAAGTACCCTGTTTCAAGAACAATTTCTTCAGAAAGCTTGTGCGGCCGCACGCTCATTTTGAGCGGCCGCCCACAATGCCCGACAGGCCAAAACTAGCTTATTTTTACTCCCTTCGTTTCACCGTCCCAAACGTAGGAGTATACTTTTACTAACAACTAGGCAATACCCAAGAGTACTAAACAAGTTCAAAACCAACTATTTCAAGTTTACTCTTTCCTTCCTACACAGTATGTTTATACTCCCTTTATCCCAAAATTACAAGTATCACCAAATTCACCCAAATCACAAAATTAACACTTGTATCAAGTATAACATATATGACCATTTTAACATTTAAAGGGGAATTAGTAACTTACCTATTTCGAGAAAAAGTATCGAAGAAATATGTTTTGATCGGGTAGAAATGACCTACTCAACGCCCTGATCATTTTATATAATTAGTTTTTAAAACGGATAAGTAATTAAAAAGAAATAAAATCAAAATGAAATGAACTTACCTTTTCTTTCAAACCCTAGGAAGAAACTTAGAAATTTTGCTGAGTAAAAATGAAACGCAGAGAGGGAGGGAGAAGAGATAAACATATAAAGTTTTTTATAAAATTTTGACTTTGGTCCTTCTACTTTCAAGTTGAACAATTAAGCCCCTATAGTTATATTTTCATAAAGGACCCTATAGTTTCAACTCAATCTATTAACTCCTTTTACACTTGTTACTACTAACCAAGTGACTAACTCAAATAATCAAATAAGATGTGTAAATCATAAATTATTATGCAACACATAAAATGCACACATAAGTTCAAATTAAAATCCTCAAAAATATAAAATAAATAGAGACGGGTTTTGGGGTCGTTACAGATTTATTTGAAGCCACTCCCACCATATCAATCAAACCATTAATCTCAATCGATGGGCCACCCCGTGTGTCTTTCCAGCCACGTATTTTCCATATCTTTCTTTCTTTCTTTCTTTCTCCTTAATCATTTTGCCCTTTCTTCCACCATGCCAGTGACACACACTACAAAACAATTTCCACCACGGCGCCGGAATTATCTCGACTCAATCTCTCTCTCTCTTTCTCTCTCCTCTTTTGTCTCTATATATACTCCCCCCCCCCTTACTCCCACTCCACTCATCTCACACACTTCACCTTCACTAGGTGCCTATCTCTCTCTTTATAAAACACCCTTCTCTCTTTCTCTCTCACACACAAAAAACACACACACACAATGAACTGCCTACAAAGTTGGCCAGAACCAATAGTACGAGTCCAATCATTATCCGACAGCGGCATACGCGTCATCCCGGAGCGTTACATCAAACGCGCCCCCTCCATAAAGCTCTCCCCACTCGAGTTCCCGGCGAGCAAAGTCAACATCCCGGTCATTGACCTCCACAACCTCTACTCCAATGACGTGTCACTCCAACTCTCCACCCTCAACCTCATCTCCACCGCCTGCCGCGACTGGGGTTTCTTCCAGGTGGTCAACCACGGCGTTGACCACCAACTGATGTCCCAAACTAGAGAAATTTGGCGGGAATTCTTTCATCAACCGTTGGAAGTTAAACAGGCCCACGCCAATTCTCCGATCACCTACGAAGGGTATGGGAGTCGGCTCGGGGTGGAGAAAGGTGCGAAATTGGATTGGAATGATTATTTCTTTCTTCATTACCTCCCGGAGAAGGTGAGGGACGAGAAAAAGTGGCCCAGCCTGCCGGAATCACTCAGGTGAGATACACACGCCGCCATTGAGCGTGGCTATATTAAATTGTTTGACTTGTACTATGAGTTGCCTTGCCGGTCTATATTAACGTACGGGTTAGTTGTGGCGAAAGGGTTTTGACTTAATTTTCCACCACGTGACTAAATAATTTTATCACGTGTTGCTTTATTGAGCCAACTGAATATTTAGTCTTGAAAGCGAAATAATTAGAGTCAGTTTTATAAAAAAAAAAATAATATGTTTTACATCAAGAAATTTTGCTTTATATAAGGGATGAAAACACGTTTTACACTAAAACGAAGGTAAAACAAGTTTTTCTCGAGTTTTTCACAAATAATTATAAGAAGTATATGAGTCTAAAAATTAAATATATGTACAAAATCACATAAAAAAACATTTTTTTTTAAAATGAAAATGGCATATTTTTGTGCACTTAATACATCTGTATTAATTATCTTATTATGAAGCACTTTAATGCAAATTATTTTCTGTATTTTGTTGGTAGTATATTACTCTTTTTACTGTGTCAAATTTAGCTACACTAATAGGTTTAATTTCAATTTTTTGAGTAATGAATAACGTAAATTTATTTTATGCTAATTTTTCAGGGGAATAGTGGCAAAATACAGTGAAGAATTAGTGACATTAACTGAGAAATTATTGAAGGTTTTATCGATAAACCTCGGATTAGATGAAGATTACCTACAACAAGCTCTTGGTGGGCATGACCAAGTTGGAGCTAGTTTGAGGGTCAACTTTTACCCAAAATGCCCTCAGCCAGATCTTGCATTAGGCCTCTCTCCACACTCTGATCCGGGGGCTTTGACTCTCCTCTTGCCCGACGAGCATGTCTCAGGCCTTCAAGTCCGTCGAGGCGATGACTGGCTCACTGTTAACCCCCTTCCTAATGCCTTCATTGTCAACATTGGTGATCAAATTCAGGTACAATCAATATCCTCTTTCAACTTCGTTACTCTTTTCAAAACAGTTAAAACTGTCAGATTTGTCAGATCCTAATCTTATAATTTTAACTGACAGACTTGACAGTTTTAAAGCCCTAAAAAGCTTGTTTTTTCTAGCGTTAGGAAAAACTGATTCTTTATAAGACTAACTTATCGTACTTTTGAATGATACAGCGCTAATTTTTTTTTATTTTGTGTGTGATTATATACAGATTCTTAGCAATGCAAAGTACAAGAGTGTGGAACATCAAGTGATAGTAAATTCTTCTGCAGAGAGAGTATCTATTGCCTTCTTCTATAACCCTAGAGGAGATATACTTATTGAACCAGCTAAAGAGCTTGTCAAGGAAGACGAACCCGCAGAGTATCGACCGATGACATTTAACGAGTATCGCCTTGCCATTAGAACAAAGGGTCCTTGTGGAAAATCAAGCCTCGAATCGCTTAAATCGCCGCGGTCAAGTTAATTTATTATTAGTTGGAGGAATGAACAAATTTAGTTATGTGGACATATTATTATTAGTTTGGTTTTCAACTTTGGAACATGGATAGGCTTAGCTAATTATGTTTTCTTCTTAACCTATGTTTTTTCCTTTTTACTAAAGAGTGAGAAATATAATCAGATATGCTTATGAATGCTCTCGCTCTTTCTTTCTCTCTCTCTCTCTCTCTCTCAATATATATATATATATATATGTCCTCAAATTAGAACCACAATTGTGTGAGAACCGTGAGAACCAAGCATATCCATTAGATTAGAATCAAAATCAAGGGTCCAGATTACAGATACATTGGATACAATACATAAATTTTGATATTGCACTTGGATACCAAGTACTGTATCCAAACAGTAGGTTAAAAACTAATGTATCCAATTGTATTTTTAAAAATTAGCTACTGTATCCAAGTGTATCCAATGAATCTATAATCTGAGCCTTTGATTTTGTATTTAATCAAACGGTTATGATTGGTTCTCACGGTTCTCATTTAAAATGATTCTCACAGAGGAGCGTGACCCCATACATACATATACTCCCTCCGTCTCTAGTTAGTGCGGACCAAATTTTCGGGCACACAAATTAAGAAAAAGTATGAGAGATAAATAATGGAAGGAGGTGTTTGTGAGTATGAAAAAATAAATAGGAGAGAGAATGAGTGGGAGGAATAGTAAAAATTCTTTGCTATTTTGGGGTAGTCCACACTAACCTGAGACGGACCAAAAAGGAAAGAAGTCCACACTAACCTGAGACGGAGAGAGTATATATATATATAAGAGTAGCTTAACAATTGGAACCCCCTCTTCCTATTCATTACCTAAAAATACAATGGGGGCTTATAGTAATTCTCAAATCAAAATGACCCACTTTCTTCTTCCTCAATCCCGGTTCTGTCAATAGGCCACCTGCCGCCAACTCTTCTTCTCTCACGTACTTGCTGCCATGGCCTTCCCTCTATCGCAATTCCACATTCGGATATATCTCTGTCTCTATCCCTCTAATTACTGCCATCATAAAAAAAAAAAAAATCACAGTTTCATTTATAAAAATTGCCTGCAATTTTTATTTAGGCTTCACATTTGATCCAAGTTGCATCCTGTTGATTTTAGTGAATCGCAGCATAGAACTTGGTTGAATACACGGAGTAGGTTTACAACGGAGGGGAAAGGGTAGAAAATTAGGTTGTGTGGGTTTCATAATTACAAGTATTAAGTTTACTATAAGGCCCCCATTGTATTTTTAGTTAATGAATAGGAAGAGGGGCTTTTTTGTCCACAAATAATGGGCCAATGGTTAAGCTACCCTTGAATTGAAGAGGTTATCTTAACAAAACCCTATACTCTCCCTGTCTCAGCAAAAATAGTAGGACTAGAGGTGTTTGCACATTAATTAAGAAAAATTAGTACATGTGTGGTAGAAAATTAAGAGAGAGAATGAGTGGAGTAAATAGTAGTGTTAGTTGGATAAATTGAGTGGTGAAAAATGAAGAGAGAGAATGAATGTGGTTGACAAACCGGGGAAAAAAAATTGCCTGTGGGTCATGGATCTGGGTCATGGGTCAAAAATAACCCGTCTCTACTATGAGATGGGTCATAGTGTTTTCATACAAGTTTTTGTCATGTTGCTATACCTATTTTCGTATTTTGTGGAGGATTTATCCCGAACCCCCTTAGGTCACTTTCGCAGGCAAAAACCGACAAAGAAAAAGAAACACGTTTGTAAAAGCCACATAATAAATAATAAGTACAAAAATTTGTGTGAAACGGTTTTATACGTGAGACATGTCAGAGAGTAAATGGTTTGCTCTTATGGACGAGGCGGGACAAACTCATTTCTTCTCTTATCGAAACACATCTCATGTGTGAGACCGTCTAACTTTTAATAAATAGAGTAAGGCTCAAACAGGGCAGAAGCAAAGTCGGATATGTCCAATCGTTGTCAATGTATAACTTCCACAGGCCGACAAGAGGGTCATTTTATTTACTCATACACGAAATTAACACTCTACCAATGGTTGTCGGCATTGTTAATTTGAATTCCGTTATTTGGCCCATGTGTTTCTTTACTCCCTCCGTCCCAATTTAAAATTCCTAGTTTAACTTTGTACGGAGATTAAAAAAAAAATTGTGAGTATGAAAAGTAAAGTGAGAGAGAGAAAGTGCGTAGTGAGTTTTTTTGTGAGAATGACAAGTGGGTCCCACTTTCCATTTTAGGTAATAAAGCAAAGTAAGAACCTTAAATCGGGACAAACTAAAAAGGAAAGTAAGAACCTTAAAGCGGGACAGGGGGAGTACAATTTACAACTAGAAGGTTCTTTAACTTTGGTTTTTAAGGTTCCTTATTATTTTAATTTTTATGATTTAAATCATATTGCTAAGTGGAATGAAACAATTTGGCCTGAAAATGAGAAAAAGGATTTTTTTAAAAAAGAAAATTATTTTTATTTTTTTGCTTTTGAGGAGAAATAGGAAAATTATAAAAAGCTTATACCTTCACCGACTTATATATGTCGATTATTAAAAGATAAATAATAAAAAAAATCGCTGATTTATATAGTTACCTGCATTTTTAGCATTAGACTTTATTTTTGTAAAAAAAATCATTGTTCTAGGTCTTTCAACTTCATTTTCTTCCTGCAACTTTGCGCTAAAAATTTAACAAAGATTCCAAAAAATTCAGGGAAGGTTAAAAGTATAATGGTATTAAAAACTAACAGAAACTCGATCTGAATAAGTCTCCGAAAATGGGCTCAAAAAATGGGATGCATAAATAAGGTGAAACAGTCTCTAGGAAATATTTAGGTCACCAAAAAATATGAGACAATCATTTTCAGTTATGTTAAGTCACATAAAGGACATGCCACAAATAAACTTATTTTGTGTACGTTGATGCATACTCCCTCCGTCCCATTTCACTTGACATTTATTTTCATTTTGGGTTGTCCCAGCTGTTGAGTTTTGATGCATCATGCGCAGCGGAACAAACATAAGATCAAATACCTATGAACCTGGATCCGTTCATGTTGATTAAATTAAATACAAGATGAAAGAAACATACCCTTGAAGATCGAATCCATGAACACGGACTTTAGGTGTTGAAAAGCGAACACCCTCTACCGGTATGCACACGTCGAACGGATATCAAGAACACCTTCTTGATCTGGATTGCTAGACCCAATGCATGGTGAAGAAACGATTTCTTCATCGGAATTATTTTACTTCATTGATTATTGTATTTTGATGATCATGGATCACAAAATAAATAATCCTACCTCTCTATAATTTATTGTTTCTAAAACAATTGTTATTGATTTTCAAAATTAACATTCGGGGCTGTCAAACCTGGCTGTATATCTTATATGAGGGTTTGACCTAATTCCGTTTGGGATCGGGATTCCTTGACAGTCAAGTATTCTGAACAAACTGACCAGGGTCGGGCATAGCAGCCGTACGGCTCCTATGGAGCCGTACTCCACCATTTCCGCCGTACGGTCGCAGTCCAGAAAATCCCAGATTTTCAGTCTTTTTCCAATCCGTTCTATTGTGTGTGACCCAATAGGATTATACTAAGTTGGCAACGAGTCCGAACAAGTCAGAACCCGTAAGTCATAAGCGGACTCTAGCAAGCCATTATGACTACCCAATTAGTACAACTTTGAAAGTCCAAAGTTACCTTATAGAACATATCACAATCCTTTTGTCACGCGATATCATATTGGACATAAGTCATGGTCCACGTCAACTTATGTTGTCCAATGCTTTTTCGATCCCGAGTAGATTAATATGAGCAAATGACATTGAACATATCAATTCATTTGGGCATGGTCATGCACTATCATCAATCTCACTCATGGAGTGGCCAAGCAGATATCTCTCTTGAGAGAGGGACAAATCTCATCTTGATTTATCATTCTTCCCTATATGAATCCTATTATGCTAATCGTAGCCTTTATAACCACCCGGTTAAGGGTAGCGTTTGAGTACATCAAACATAATGTTCATCATGTAGAAGACTATGATAATCTCAGGTCTAAGGATATCAAATGATATAAACTATTATGAGATTTAATTATGACATTTGACCATTACATAAATTTCGTAACGGGTCTATCCAGTACCTTGTTCTCCAACAAGTACCCAAAAGTTTAATTCGCATCCTATGCATCATAATCATCATATGATTATCCATTAAACTCATGCTAGCGTTTCATAAATGCTAGGGACATTGATTATTATAATAAACATGCAAAAGATATAATAATCGGGTTTGTTATCTCTATAACAACGAAGCTATGATATAACGCATAGGCCTTTCTCAAGGGCCTAGGGCATAATATCTAACACCAACTCACTTGACACTTCTCAAATAGCATACTTTTTATAATTTTATATTCACTCTACCCCACCACTCATTCTTTCTCTTCATTTTCCACCACTCAATTTATTCAACCAACACTACTATTTACCCCACTCATTATCTATCTTCATTTTCTATCACACATTTCCCTTATTTTATTCATTATCCTTATTTATTGTGTCCACCTCATGGGTGCACTACAACAAAAATGACCTTTCACAACGTTTAAAAAACGTTGTGGTAGACGTTCGACAACGTTTTTGCAAACGTTGTGTAATCCACTGTTGTTAAAAGTCCAATTTTAAGACAACGTTTTACGAATGTTGCAGAATACGTTGTTAATTTTGATTTTATTTATTTTTAGTACATTTCAACAACATTGTCTAAACGTTGTTAACACCACTACAACGTTTTCTTAAACGCTGTTTACAATATTTTGAAAAACGTTGTAATTTTGTACGACAACGTGGTAGAAAACGTTGTAGAATTTTGCAACGTTTTTTAAAAACGTTGTAAAATCCAATAAAAAAAATGCTTTTACCCCACCCTTCGACCCAATTTCAGCTCAAACCATCAATTTTTTTTTATGAGAATTCAACAAATGACTTTGAAAGAGAGAGAGAGAGAGAGAGAGAGAGAGAACTTTCAAACTTAACATAAACTAACAATAGTCGTTATACAATAGGTTCTTACCACTGCAAAAACATCTCTAATCATAGCAACCAAAATCACATTGTGAAAGTTAACAAGCCCATGAGATCCCACAACATGTTTTTTTTTTTTTTGATAGGTTGATCCCACAACATGTTATAGTACAAGAAGGCTCACACTGTATTGCAGACTTTATAGTATAAGAAGGCTCTAAAGATCAATAGTATTGCAGACTACACATTAGAGTACAAGAAGGCTCCCAACTCTTTGAATTGTCCATTATCATAGCATCCAGCAACTCCAGCATCTGCAAAAGAAATTTCAGGAAGTAAACAATTGCAAATATCTTATAAGGAAATATTATTCTCATACCACATCCGAATCAAGGAATTCTATGTGTACTTTGTATCACTTGCATATGATGTTTTGTTATTTTAGTAACTTGACTAGAAAAAAGGGAGTGCAAAAGAGCATTTCCCTTATTTGCATGACATTCTAAGTTAGAAGAACTGATGCCATCATTTCTAAATAAGGATAAATAACATTGTAACAGAGAGTTAAAAAAGGATTAAAGATAATAACAATAATAAAAAAGGAGGATACAAGATAACAATAAAAAAATGAAATTCCAACAAAGCATTACCTCAAGAAGAAAGAAGAAGAAAAGATTCTTTCCTGAGACCATGTAATGTGTCACTGAATAGGCATGTTCTCCTCTTCTTTCCTTAGTGAATCAAATAGTGCAGTTGTCAAGTAACGCTCTTCAAAGCTTAGGAAAATAACCTTTGCATAAAAAAGGCATCGAATTAAAACCCTAAAAACTAGTGTATTTATATTGTAAATGTAAAATTAGATTGCACAAAAAATACCAAACATTATGATACTCAAGTTATGCAGATCAGCTTATAATCATGAGCTTCCCAGCATTTCCTAGCCTTCTTTGCTGTTTTTATCACTGCAGTTGCCCTAGATGAAATACCTACCTACATACAAACGTACTGAAATAATACAAGTCTAGGATAGTAAGACTGATAGAAAGTACTCCCTCTGTCCCAAAATGATAGTCTTAATTCCCTTTTTTGTTTGTCCCAAAAGTCAGTCCTATTTCTATAATTAAGGCTTCAAAACCATTAAATTTCCAAACTTATAATGTAACCTCAATGTATTTGAAAAGTCAAACGAGACTATCATTTTGGGACGGAGAGAGTATATCAAGTAAAAGATACGAAAAGACAAGTAATACCATCACGAATCTAAGCCTACTGTAATAGTTTCATCAAGAATGCTAACATCTAAAACATCAGCAATAATGTTCAATTTATGAGAGTTCAACTATTATGATTGCAAGCTTGCCGCATACATATCAGAAAAAAAAAAAAGAGAGGAAATTAGTGATCCATTCATATGAATTTAACTACCTGATGTACTGGAACTTGTCCCACCAATGGTTACCCCTGCCTTTCCTTATCGAACTTTTTTCTTGCGCATTGTGTTGTCGAGGAATAATGCCAATATACCAGCAAGAAAGGCTTGCAATGAGAATGGAACATTTATCATGTCGTTAAACTGCATAGTAGCAAATAGACAGATTTTTTTCATCGAAAGTGCTTACTTGACTTGATGGAGAAAATTTTAACTATAGTTTTCTTGATTCTAAATGAAGATCCTAAGAATAATATACTCCCTCTGTCCCTGAAAGATAGTCCCATTTGGTGACTTTTGATGGTCAAAGTTCACTTGTCTTGACCATCGGAATGTCAAATGGAACTATCTTTTCGGGACGGAGGGAGTAGCATTCTAAGTAAAAGGTAGGAAATTCAAGAGTCTATTTATGTGTGGGTACCCATTTAGCATACGTGTGGACAGGCCCAAAACCGTGAATCACTTTGTAGTCACTGACGTACTGAGGTATAGACAACCTCAAAAAGACGGAGAAGCCCAATATGAACTTTGTTCGGAAGCTGTTGAGAATGTAGAACTGAAGGAAACTCAAACCTCCTGCACCTGCAAAAAAAAAACAAAACGAATATTATCATCAGCTTTTTATTTTTATTAGTAATCAACGGTTTAATTACGTTACTGGATAGGCACATCCTAAGAACATACCCACATAAGCAAAGAAAAGACAGTACAATGCAGCAACAATAGGTGCCGGGATTGAGCAAAGACTGCTCCAAATTTTCCTGCATGATCGAAGAGGGTATGTTTGGTTAACCAAAATGATGTCTGTCTTAACTCTTGATCATGGACAAAAATTGAAATCATTTTAGGATGGATGTAGTATATATAATAGTTTCATTGGTAAAAATAGATGCCCAAAGGGGGGGGGGGGGGGGGAACTAGAGGACAAGATAGTATCTACCTTCATAGCTAAAATACATTTGACATATCAATAAACTATTTTTACTTACTTATTGCTGCCACAGATCTTCAAACAACCATAATAAGCAAGATAAATACGCACACCCAAGCATTTTTATTATTTAAGAGATTCAACAAATAAAGAAAAAAGTAAGATTAACATCCCACTCAACTACACAGAAATTCATACATCAACAAAAAGAAAACTATAATCAGAACAGTGATGCAGGGCAGTAGGAGCAGCTTCAGTCTTATCTACAGAATAATTAAAAAAATTATACAACCTTTATACGAAAGCACAAGGGGTTAGTTAGCTATAAAAGTAGTTGCCCCAAATCCAGCACTTGTTATACTTTTTTCCTAAACCAAACCCTAAATCTGAATTTTCCCAAATAAACTCAAAAACAAAATTTCCCTAAATCAAAACTTAAAACAAAATTTCCCAAGTTAAACACTAAAACAAAATTTCTCTAAATCAAACCCCAAAACATAGTTCCCCATATCAAACCCTAAATCTGAATTGTTATATTAACGGTGTTAAGAAAGAGTGTCGAGAGTTAACTGACAATACATACCACTAAAATTACAAAGTCAAAGTCCAAATCGAAGTCGAAGTCCGGCTCAATTCAAAAATAGTTCCGTGCGGTAGAGAAGAACGGCCATGAACTACGGCCCCGACGACTTTGCCCAGCTCCGATCTATATGTGCAGTTGTGAGGCATTCGTGCTTTGGGGAAGAGGGGCGATTACGAGCTGCTGACTTTTGATTTTTGATATTTGGGGAACGGTGTGAGGGAATTGGGAAATAATCAGGGGAGAGGGTGCGGGAACTTGAAATTTAGAATCCCGCCTCTGTTTCAACTTTTTTACTTCTCTTTCTTTATTGTTTTTCCTTTTTGTACTTTATTGTAATGTAAGTAAAACATATTATTGGTACTCTTTTTATCTCAAAATTCTTTTCTTATTTCTTTTTTAACTTTATAAATATTGGGATGGAACTTTGAACAATACATATTTATTAAATTAATTATTTTATTAAATAATATAAACATTTATGTTTACAACAATGATAAGATTTAAAATTACATTTGAATAATAAATTAACATAAATTTATTGCTCCGAATCATAGTTTTTTTTTTTTTTTTTTTTTTGAAGATTTACTCCGAATCATAGTTATAAATGTCTTCTTGGATAGCGCATCGGTTTTGTCATTGGGACAGGATGTACCGGTACTGGATCGTACCGATGTACCGTACCAGATTTACCGCACTTTTATAAACTTTTACGATGATTATATATATAGCATATGTTCAACAAAAAATTACAGAACATTGTATTTTATCATCAAACCATACTTAAACTAGCATAGAATTAGTTTAGTTTCTTACAAATTACGGATCTGCAACTTCAATTTCTTGGTCTACATAAGCTGCCTTGTTCTTTCCTATCGGCTTGACCTGATGACCTCCAAAGTTCTATTGCATTGAATGAATGATGATTAATCGTGAAGTATAGATCTAGGGCATAGTTTTTTTTTTTTTAAAAAAAAGTTTGGATATATTTTTATTAGGCCCGACATATAAAACTATATTTTTAACAACATTTCAAAAAACGTTGTCATTTATGCAACATTTTGCAAAAAAACGTTGTTAAATTTTCCTTATTACAACGTTTACTACAAAACGTTGTTGATACCTGCAACGTTTAGAAGAAAACGTTGTTGTTGTCTGCAACGTTTACAAATAAACGTTGTCCTACATTCTTTTGACAACGTTTTATTGACAAACGTTGTAATAATTTCTTGACTACAACGTTTACTGGAACAAACGTTGTAGTAGGTACTTATAACAACGTTTCACAAAAAACGTTGTGAAAGTCTCATTTTCTTGTAGTGGTGTCAAGTGAGATGGGACGGAGGGAGTATATACTCAACTAGTCCACAACAAGTTCCTCATGAACCATAGAGTGTGCTTTAATATACACATGAAGCAATCTTTTAGCCTCGTAGATTTATGTCGATCCAAATGGGGATATAGACAGTTTGATTTAAAGAAGACGAAAGTATAATCATCCAACCTTTCACTTTCACATTTCCAGCTTTTGGGTTTCAATCAAACAAAGGTGAAGAGAGAGAGAGAGAGAGAGAGAGAGAGAGAGAGAGAGAGAGAGAGAGAGAGTCGTTTTTGTGGCCACAAATGATTCAAAAACTCACGTTCGTAATACAGGATGTAACACACAAGTTGTTAGAAAATATGGACTCATATTTAGGTGCATCTTTGTACACGTAATTCTCGAAATAAGAATGCTAATTATAAGAGGAATAATTATTATGAAAGACATCTCAAAATATTATTAACCACCACAATAGGTATATATACAAGAGTTTATTGAAGAGTAAGAAACATAAACTAAAACCCTAAAGTAAAAGGAGACTAAGGTAATAAGTTATACTACAATTAGGAAACTAATGTGGAGTCTTCTAGAGTATTTTTAGCATGCCCCCTCAAGATGGACGACCGAGTAGAGAGACCAATCTTGGACAAGATATATTGAAACCGAGCACGTAGCAGTGGTTTAGTAAGCACATCAGCAAGCTGGTCATTGCTGGAAATAAAAGCAACTCTTAAGGTCTGATTTTGAACACGTTCTCTAACAAAATGATAATCTAACCCAAGATGCCTCATACGCGAGTGAAAGCGTGGATTTGCAGCCACATAAGTAGCTCCCAAGTTATCACAATAAATGACAGGGGTGGTGGTAGTCGGATAGAAAAGTTCGGTCAACAGATTTTAAACCCAAAGCACTTCACTAGCTGTAGTGGCAACCGCGCGATACTCAGTTTCAGTGGAAGAACGAGCTAAGGTGCGTTGTTTTTTTGAACTCCAGGAAATAGGATTTTTTTTCCCAGATATACGATGTACCCGGTTGTTGACACATATGTGTCCAAATCACCTGCCCAATCCGCATCAGTATACGCATGAAGTATGAGGGGGGAGTTGCGGCATATGACAAGACCTTGTGAAATTGTACCCGCCACAAAACGTAAAACCCGTTTAAGAGCTGCCCAATGATCGTCAGTAGGTTTGTGCTCTGATACCATATAAGAGGAATAATTATTACGAAAGACATCTCAAAATTATTAACCACCACAATAGGTATATATACAAGAGTTTCTTGAAGAGTAAGAAACATAAACTAAAACCCTAAAGTAAAAGGAGACTAAGGTAATAAGTTATACTACAATTAGGAAACTAATGTGGAGTCTTCTAGAGTATCTTTAACCCTAGTTAGAGTGCATACGTTAGACAATATATCTCACATTTAATAAAAAACTAAACATGGGCTGACATATGAATATAGAATAATACTAGGGGCACAAAAAAATCACAAAATCTTGCTCACAAAATCCTAGGTGTAATGATTTTATTGGTGTTTTTAATTAGAGTGTGGCGGGTCCATTATCGATGCAACCAATAAAATATCACCACCTCATGTTGTGTGCAAGATTTTGTGACCTTATTTTGTGCCCCTAACATTGCTTACTCTTTTTATAATCAATTGGTTTTAAGGTGGAACATCCAATATTGTCTACTATCGGTTCAGTTCAAGTCGATGCTCATACGCCTCTCTCTACTTCCTTCCCAAATCTAATTCTAATTAGATGGTAAGAGCTTGTCGATCTAGACTCTGCCATGCCACTCGTCTGTTCTCATGGGTCATCTCTTCAACAGGGCCACGATCTCCTATTTTCTATATAGTTCACGTGCTCTAACCCCCCCCCCTCCCACTTCTCTCTTGTTAGAAAAAATATCTCACATCTATTTAAAAACTAGAGATGAGCGATATATAAACTTGAAGGGCTACTTCCCTTATAACCAATTGATTTTTAACTTTTTAAGGTGAAACCTCTAATATAGTTTACTATTATCAGTTCACCTCATGCTCATGCTTAACCTCTCTCTACTTCCTACTTAATTCTAATTCTAAAATAGTCGGGTTAGTTGGGAATGTTTCCATAAATACTTCCTTAAATCCTGCCAATAAGGAGATAGTTTTCTTACATAATTTGAAAAGTTTTGCATATATGGAAAATGTAATTGCCATGTTTACAATTTGGTGTAGAAGGTATTATTTATATGGTAAGAAAATTATATAGAAATAAAATACTCCCAAGTCCCATTTTTTTTTATCGTTATCACGAAAAAACTTTGAGCAATAATTAAAGCTACTTTTACATATCCTAATGAAAATTTAAAAATTGTTGTTGATACACCATTATAAATACTATGAATATCAATGTTTGCAAAATTATGTTGCACAATAACATACATATAATAGGGCTAATTTAATTAAGAAAAACTGATATATAAAACATGTTTTACAATAAGAGATTTTGTTTTACATTAAGGGATGAAAACAAATTTTACACTAAAGCGAATGTAAAATAAGTTATTGGTAGCTCTGTTGGCATAGGAGACAGAGATTGGTAGCTCGGGTGGAGTATCATAGTTTAGTACTGGATGAAGCAATTTAGCAAATTGTGCCAAAAGTAGTTTTGTTACATTTATCAGTGGGTGATCTTATTGATTTGCTGAATGAAATGATAAAGGCAACAATCTAGGGAGTGACCGTGTGGGTTTTTAACAAAATTATGTAATCAGTTATATTGCTCGATACAAAATACTATCAATACCAATTCTTAGATTCTCTTTAAGATAATTAATATAACCTTAATTATTGCTCAAAGTTCCTTTATCGTAACAAAAAAAAAAGAGAGAGACTATTATTCTAGGACGCAGGGAGTACTTCAGATTCCAATGAGCTACTGCTACAATCTAATGATACAACATATGATTGCTTTACGGATTTATTTGTGTTTCAGGTTATGGATCAGTGTCGCGTGGTTATGTCCCAACTGACAGCGAATCTTCTTTTTACAAGGTGAGAAAAAAATTAAAACCAAAATTCTATCACTCCGTGTGTCATTAAACCCTAAGCTATTCCATTATGTATGATGCGAAGTAGGGTACGGAAACAGGAAGCAATGTCAGCTACACAAGTGAGCATAATGGCTAGGGAAGCCCCACCTCTGTTGCTTTTAAAGTAGACACAGTTGGTGCTTTTTTTTTTTTTATCATATAGAACATGTAATTGAAACATGTTTTTGAAGTTGATTCCAAGATCATCTATCAATGATGGTGTTGTTTTTGATTTTTCATAGCAGGAAGTCTCTTTCTTCTTTTCGGAAAAGATCTATTATTCAGGCCAAGTGCAGCGCTGACTGCTCATGTGCTCCATTTCAGGCTGTCGGAGTTCATACAGTGTTTGTGTAATCAAATGGAAGATAATGAACCCCTCAATTATATCCATTGATGAGGTAGATGCAATTGCTACTGCTAGGTTCGATGCTCAGACTGGTGCTCACAGAGAAGTTCAAAGAATCCTCATGGCATGGAACTCTTAAACCAGATGGATGGGTTTGACCAAACAGTTAACGTCAAGGTTATAATGGCAACCAATTGAGCTGACACTTTGAACCCTGCAATTCTCCGTCCCGGAAGACTTGACCGTAAGATTTGACCGTAATATTGAGTTTCCTTTACCTAATAGACGATAAAAGAGGCTGGTCATATGCACTATGCACTGCCAAAATGAATTTTGAGTGATGAGGTTGAATTAGAGGAGTATGTTTCTCGATCGGATAAAATCAGTGCTGCTGAGATTACAGCTATTTGTCAAGCAGGAGTACATGCATTCCAAGAACAGATGTCATACTGCCTAAGGACTTTGAGAAGGGCTACAGAACCATCGCTAAGAAGCCCGACACAGACTTTGATTTCTACAAGTGATTCCAGAACTTTCCATTGTGGTTCAGGATGTCTCAATATCTACTTGCCGAAGATGTTGCCCTCCATTTACTTCTATTTATTCAACTTGGAATTGAGCTTAGTAATGCTATTAACCTAGAAAAACATTGAACAGAGTGAGAGGAAAAGCATAAATACCAGTATGCCTTTTGCATTTGTATCAATTTCGTTTCAAGCCTAGAAAGAACTACTCCTTCCATCCCAAAATGATCTTTTTATTTGACTATTCAAACTTTTTAAGAATATGAATACTAGCTTCACTAGCCATCTTTTGTTTATGCACTTCGAAGCCCAAATTGTACAAATGAGAAAAACTTTTTGAGACAATGAAAAATTGCAAATGAAAAGATCATTTTGGGACCGAGGGAGTATAATTTTTTACTGTCTTATTTTGCTTCCTCTCTTTGCATTAGTTTCTTCATTATTCCCGTCGAATTCGACGGGTTACTCACTAGTTTATTCTAAAATTGAAATGACAGGGTTAAGGTTTTAAGGTTTAGCAAATTGTGAGCCACAATAATTAATCCATTTTGGAGACAAATTATTGGATCTCAATCTTATCTTTATTGGGTAATTATAGTATGTTATCACATGTGGTATCATTTTTGTTACACAAATGTTCGTCACTTCTAGCTACCATTTTCCTCTCTATCTTCACATGAGAAACTATCTTCACATGAGAAAGAAACTAGATTTTTCCGCATATATATAATACTACCTCTGTCCTTAAATAAGTGTCCAAATTTCATTTTAAGGGACACTGAAAATCTCAACTTTTTGAACAATTTGGTAACAACGATTCATATATAATCTTGTAATCTCCTTTCCAAACCTTTAGTTTTGCACGTATAAAGAAACCGGTGAAATTTTTTTCGAAAAAAAACGTTTAGGGAAAAAGTTATGTTAAAAAAAGACACTCATTTAGGGACAAAGATTTCTTGAAAATGGACACTCATTTAGGGACAGAGGGAGTATATACTCCCTCCGACCCAGCTCACTTGACACTTATTTTTATTTTGGGCTGTCACAACTCACTTGACACATCCCAAAATAGCATACTTTTTATAATTTTATATACACTCTACCCCACCACTCATTCTCTCTTTTCATTTTCCACCACTCAATTTATTCAACCAACACTACTATTTACCTCACTCATTCTCCCTCTTCATTTTCTACCACACATTTTCCTTATTTTATTCATCCCCCTTAATTATTGTGCCCACCTCATGGGTGTCAAGTGAGGGGGGACGGAGGGAGTATATATATATAGAAGGTGTTCAAATAAGAACAGTGAGAATCAAGTATAATTACTAGATTAGATACAATATCAAAGTTCCAAATTATTGGATACAGTAGCTAATTTTTAAAATACATTTGGATACAGTAATTATTTAGCTATTGTATCCAAATAACAACTGTATCCAAGTGTATTTTGAAAATTAACTACTGTATCCGCTGTATCTATAATTTGGACCATTGATTTTGTGTCTAATCTAGTAGTTATATATGAGACTATTTAAAATGAAAACTGTGAGAATTAAACATAACCATTGGATTAGACACAAAATCACGGGTCTAGATTATAAATACAGTAGATACATTTGGATACAGTAGCCTGATTTATAGATATAGTAGATATATTAGTTATTTAACTACTGTATCCAAGTCTAATATCCAAATATATGTATTGTATCCAAATGTATTTACCAATTATACAAATGAAATTTAAAATTTAATAACTTACTTTACTTAGTGAATTATCAATAAAAAAATCACAAATTTTTTAGTTACAAAATGATTTGATTGTAATTAATATAATATTTAATTAATAAATACTAGAGCCTACAAACACAAGATTCAATAACGCTTCCAAATGTTTTTGTAATCAAAATTCTGTGATTTTTTTTAAATATAATATTATTACTCAATTGATTAATGTTTGATAATAGTTCACTTATATTGACCATCAAAATTCAAATGTGACCAAGCAAAATGAGACGGATCGAGGGAGTGGTAAAAATTCATATATCGCCTTATTATCTGCTTTCAAAATGTTAGTTTTACAAATATAAAATGAAATTTAAAAGAAAATATGGTAAAAATTTATTTAGGCGTAGATTTTGGGACAAACATAACATTTATTTTGAGAAAAAAAAACATTTATTTTATGATAGAGGTAGTACATCTTTTTAATAAGGTGCTTAAGTCTCAAGATGAGATAGGATAAAAATGTGTGATTACTAAGCCATGACTTCATTACCATATTAATTTCAACAAATGCTATTGATTAATTTGCTTGATAATGACATCTAATTTGACTTTACAATTAGGCCCGTGCTTAAATGACACTAGTAACATCACCTCTTTCTTAAATCGATTGTCATTTTCGTAGTTTTTTTTTTGTCATTTTATTTCAGGAGATAAGGTTCGAAATTTATGAGTAAACACACATTATCTTATATGACTCGTTAATGTTTCTTTAATACTCGAATTATTGCAAATGACAATGCTAGGGACACAAAATTAAAAGGTTTGCAAAATTATGGATACGAAATGAGGTGACAATATTTTATTGGTTGCATCGATTTTGAACCGACACACTCTAAATAAAAACGTCAACAAAATTTTGGCACATTATTTTGTAAACCAAATTTGTGACACTTTTTTGTGATTTTATATTTACCCTTAGTACAAAAGGCAGGTCAAGCAATCGTAGCCCGATAATTAAATGTAGCGGACCCCATAATTTATGCAAAACCTAGTCAGCATTCGATACATCATTATTAGTTTTCTTTCTTCTTTTAATAATAAGTGTTGCGATTATTTTTTTAAAAATATTTTAGTATACTTTATTTATTTTAAATTTATTTATCCTGCCAAAATTGTATTAGTATTACTTCCTTATAAAAATGCAATATCTAAGAACGATAAAGAGATGTGACACTCATTAAAATGATGGAGTAATGTTTAGATTAGTTTAGAAGTACTTCTTTATTAGCATACACTCCATTTGTTGAAAAATAAATATATATTTTTCTGTTTTGGGACAGTAGTAGAAAACTTCTCTCTCCTTTTTATTCAAGTATTTCCATTATTGTATGCAAGTCAAATTTGGTTCTTTTTCTGTCGATTTTTAAACAATCTGGTAAACGATACGATTTACCTATCTATTATTGTATTTGATATGTCATATTCGTTTCGGAAAGATATTCTCACTTATTAGTGATTAGTTTTATTGAACTTGGCCACCAATTTTAAACAATAAATTATCCCAATTATAAAATTTATTATTATGTCAAGAAACATTATTAATACAAACTGTCAAGTAACCAACTTCTCTAAAACCTTAAGGTGATAATTAGTTTTATTGAACATGGCCAACAATTTTAAGCAATAAAATTATCCCAATTATAAAATTTACTATTATGTCAGGAAACATTATTAATACAAACTGTCAAGTTACCAACTCCTCTAAAACCTTAAGGTGATAGAGAGAGCGCCCACAATGTATATCAAACCTTAATACCCCCCCCCCCCACGTGTAACCCGACCACACTTAGGGAGTGAACACTAAGGTGATAGAGAGGGCGCCCACAATATATATCAACCCTTAATACTCCTCCTCACGTGTGCCCCGACCACACTAGGGGAGTGAACACGTGGTGCGATTGTGCATAATTAATTCGGGTAAACAAATGCAAGCGGGACTATTCGAACCTTTGACCTTGCCAAACCAAGAGCTCTGATATCATGTCAAGTAAACTTAATTAAATTAATTTTAATCGGTGATCAAAATTTAAAGAGACGACACTCCACAAAAGTCGGAGACTCACCCCAAATATCCATAATAGATTCATTCATTGACTTTCAACAATGACAATTTCGAATTAAAGCTTGAAACATACAGATTCTACTCCAAGTAAAACTTGGAAACTATTTTGATTCGGCATTTAAAAAATCCCCCTTCCGATCATATTTAGCGTTGAGTACTTGACATGAAGAATCCGGGTTGACGAATAAACGTCCACGATACAATTCAAAATCCTCGAAACATCCTTGTATAGTAAGAGCAATGTCATCATTATTGCTTTGAGATGATGTGAGATTCATTATTGATTAAATTGCTGACACGCCCCCAGGTCCCGGGATCCCCTAATAGAACCTCGAACCTGGATGCGCGTGACTAACGAGAATCAAGAAACCCACAAGAAACTGGATGACATCTGTTTATAACAACTGATATGATATATACTCAATAGTAAGGAGCTAAGATAGCTCACAACACGAGTTCTAGACAAGAAAATTTAAAACCAAACATGATTATACACAGCGGAAGAAATGCCTAGCACATAAGCTGGCATTACAAGATGTCTAGCAACAACAAGTCTACCAAAAAATACTGAGTTACATAACCCATAATACATCGTCCTCACCAAAAAGTAAAAGGACACGATCCCCAAAAGAATAACCACCTGCGTAGTAAGCTCCCAGCTATGTCGAGCCTCACTTTGCACTATCACTAGCCTTCCTTTGATCTAAGGAAAACAATTAAACAAGGAACGGGGTGAGATAAATCTCAGTAAGCTATTAGATGCAACTACATGACATGTTATCATGCAATTCAAGTAGATACTCAAGTAATCATGTATCATCAAGTAACAAGTATATGAGAGGCTAAGCCACTCATCAAGTAGCACATAAGGCTAAACAAGCAAGTTATAAAGGATATTGCTTCCTTCCTTATTCCTCCCAAGAATACCATTGTTGTCGTAGCTTGTATTACTTTGACAATCATGATCAATAACAAGAAACTGATTATTCAGTATATATCAGAAGACCCAGTAACCAGTGTCATTCCCAAGATCAAGACTCACGAGGTGTTCAAAAGTTTAGCATTCACTTAAGTCAGGCGTATTGCTCCAACCAAGGAAGCTATGCCCTTACTATGGCCGGTAGTAAGGGGTCAAGCGCAAATACATAGGGACCCGATTATCACTTAAGCCCCAGCTCTTGCGATAAGCGTGAACCTATATATTTCCGAACAAGCAAGGAGAACCAGCTGGACTCACACAAGAATGTACAAGTAGGTATTTACTTGAACTACGGGAGAAGAACTAATCCAAAAGTAGTGGACTAGCTCAACAAGGAACATGCTTCAAGTAATCAAGAAGTCACCTTGTTATCAAGAAACTATATGCAATGTTTGCACATACACATCAAGAACATGTCTCATACAAGTTAGTGCTTGTTCATAGCACTTTCTAGTTCATTACCATACATATGTATTGGCATCAAGTCATGTACAAGATTTTATTATCTTATATTTAAGTCTTAATCCAATTCTTTGGATGTTCAAGTCATGTACAAGATTTTATTATCTTATATTCAAATCTTAATCCAATTCTTTGGATGTTCAAGTCATGTACAAGATTTTATTATCTTATATTAAAGTCTTAATCCAATTCTTTGGATGTTCAAGTCATGTACAAGATTTTATTGTCTTATATTCAAGTCTAAAACTTTGTTCTAATGCCCCTAAGGTGCACAATCATTGGTTTCAAGACAAGTATAACACATTAGTGCTTATTTATAGCACTTTCAAGACATAAAGAAGAGTTATTACTCTTATACTTAAGTTCTCATTTGAGTTCTATAAGTGTTCATGTTCAAGACTAAGTTCTCATTTTAATTCAATAAGCACTCATGTTCAAGGCCAAGTTCTAATGCCCCAAAAGGTACATATACACTTGATAGGACATCTTATACTAGGGTTATATACCTTAACTAGAGTTACTTCCAACTTATACACACTTTAAATAACATTCTGTTCTTCAGGGTAAGTGTACGGTCGCCTAAAATGGCCTGTGCGGTCGCACACAAGCAGGTCAATTCCTTTGAAAAACCTTCCAGAAAGATGGGCGGTCGCCCAAGGTTTTTGTGCGGTCGCACAAGGTACAAAAATGCGAAATTTTGTTTCTTTCCCAGGTTGAATAATTTTCCGTCCCAAACGTAGGAGTAACTTTTTACTAACATTTTAACACACCCAGGAGTATTCTAACATACTCAAAATATTACTTGCAATTTTCTTTCATTAATTTACACAGATGGTTATACTCCCTTTGTCCCAAATTTACAAGTATCACAAAAATTGTCCCAAACACGAAATTGACAAGCACAAGTATCAGAAATAACATATATGAATGTTATTACAAGCAAGGGGGAGCTAATAACTTACCTAGTCCGAAATCAAAGTCAAGGAAACTTATTTCTGTTCGGCCGAAAACGCTCTATTCAACGCCACGAGTATTTATCCGGGATCGGAATCAAGAACAGAGGGATAATTAAACTCGAGGGGTCGAGAATAGGGTAAACCCTAAACCTAGCTTCTCAAGAACCAGGGAAAACGTAAAGAAACTTTTGGGGAAAATAAGCTTCTGAGAAGCAAACCAAGAGGATATACTTAACAAGTTTCGGGAAATGACACTTAGGCCCCTCAAGTTTCACTTTTAACAAAAAGGCCCCTAAAGTCAAATTTTCACAAATGACCCAAAAGTCAAAACTAGACATTTAACCACCTTAATATTCTAAAGCAGTTAAGAAATTAACCCAAGTAAAATTAACACAAAATATGCAAGTTCAAGTATTTAACAAACAAGTCAATTATTTAACGAGAATAAGGATGGGCGTTACAATTGCAATTGTAGTGTACAAAAAACAAACAAACAAACTGTTAGTGCAGACAGAGGTGTTACCTCAGATGTTGCCACTGACGGTCTAGTGCTGCCTGACGAATATACTTTGTAATTTGACATTTCTTTCTAATATAATTTTTATACTAATGTCCTAATATTATTGTCTAGATGTTAGTCCATATTTCAGGTTATAATAAGGTGGATTTAAGAGCTAAATACATGGAGAAGAAATTAAAAGAGAATTATGCATAAATGCCAAAAATTGGAGAAGTTACAAACATATTTAACATGTGTTAAATATGGAAAAACGTGGGAAGACTCATTCAAAGGATTTGTTGCTGATCAAAGAAGAGAGTACAAGCATGGAGAAGCATGGAGTACAAGTGGGCGAAGCTTAGACTTGGGCACAAAGAAATCGGTTGAGAAAATCATGGAAAGTGGACCAAGTCTTTGCACAATTTGTGGAGAACAAACCCACTCACTCTCCCCACTCTCTCACAACGTGGAAGGCAGCCCCAAGGCTGTTTCTTTGTGTAGCCATCAAGTATTGAAGGCTATAAATAGTGCTAAGATGAACACTTTGTAATCAAGCCAAATTTTACACAAATCCAAAGCACAAAGAGCAAAGTACTTCTTGGCTCGTTAGGTCCTCTCTCCCATACACTCTTTTAACACTCAAATACTTCGGGTTTGAGTGTGTTTTGGATAGGATAGGATCATCGTACTTTGTTTCTATTTTTGGTTCCATAGATCATATATTGTATTAGCTATAGGGAACCTTTTGACTTTGTAATTGGTACTCATATTGATTATAAGGTTTTCGCCATTTAGGCATCTCAAGTTATATTTATATAACTTGAGAAAAATAATTCTTGTGCTTTTGTCCGCTGCAAAACTCTTTTACAAATTTATTTTTTCTCGGGTGTGTGTATTCTGTCTGTGTGTGTTATCTGTGGTGTTACCTAACACTTGAGGTAACACTTGTTCTCAGTAGCCTTTGACATACAATTTCAATTGGCACCAGAGCCCGGTCACTTGACTTTACTAAGTGGTTCGGTCCTTTGTCATGGCTTTCGATCCTGCTAATCCCAATCAGAAACGTCTTCCTGTTTTAGATGGCTCGAATTATGCTTATTGGAATATCCGCCTACGCTCGCATATCAAATCAATTGATCTTCGGGCTTGGCGATCTATAACAAATGGTTACTCTCTTCCTTTGTTACCCTCAGATGAAGATGGTGACGTTCAAGTCAAACCTGAATCTGAGTGGACTAATGATGAGATTAATCAAGCTAATTTCAATGAAAAAGCACTTATTACTATTTTTGAGTGGGTTGATATGCATATTTTCAAAATTATTCAAAATAGTTCCACTGCTCAGGAGGCATGGGACACTTTACAAAGGTTTTGTGAAGGTGATAGTAGTGTGCGTGATAATAAGCTTAGAACTCTTACTGGAAAATTTGAAAGGTTAAGGATGAGTGAAAATGAAACTATTTCATCATATTTTTGAAAAATTGTTTGATATTGCAAATGAGTGTCAACTTTTGGGTGAACCTTTTACCAAAAAACAACTTGTTTCAAAAGCTATTCGAACTCTCCCCAAAAGGTTCAATATGAAAGTTTCATCTATTGAAGAAGCTCACAATCTTTCTACTATGGACATCAATTCTTTAATGAGTATTTTGAAAATTTTTGAGTCAAATCTCCTTGAACAAAGTGAAGCTTCTAAAGGGAAAAATATTGCTTTGAAAGTGAAATCCTCGGATTTTTCAAAAGATGAAGATGAAATTTTTGAAGAATTGGATGAAAATGCCAGTGTTGCTTTACTTGCTAGAAAATATAATGCTATGGTTAAAAAGTTTAACAATGAAAAGATGCAGGTAAAAGCAAAGGACCAACAAACCAAGGTGTATGATTCGATGCCAAGAAGGACGTTCCCATCTTCCCAGAAGTCAAATCCAATGCGTAGGACATCCTCAGATCAATAAAGATCTGATCCCAAATACGTTGATTCAATTCAATGTCATGCTTGTTCGGGATGGGGTCATTATGAAAATGAGTGTGCCAACACTCTAAGGAAAAATGGAAAGAACTTATGGGTTTCCCTAAGTGACAATGAAGATGAAGGACAAGTCCAGGAGGAAGAACCAGATCAAACAATCATGGTTGTCACACTAAGTGACCCGGATACCGAACATGTTACCTCAGATGTTTTCTAGTCAGAGATAGCACCTGAGACCACACCTGTCAGGTATAACAATTTCAGTTCATATAATGATGTTTGTTTCGTGGTTTCCACTAACCTTGATGCAGGAAGTTCACAAGAGGATGAGCTGAGCAAAGATGAACTCATTTCTGGTTTAAAGAACCTTTGTGAGGATTTGCTCAAGGAATGGAAGAAAGAGAACAAAATGGTTAAAACTTTAATCAAGATGAACGATGGACTCAAGGCCTACTTGACTCGTTTGGAAGTTCAAGCATCCAAGAGAGATGCCGAGCTAGAGAAAGTGAAGGCCAAATTGACTTTAGCCGAAACTACCTTGAAGAAACTCACACCGGATCATCCAAACTGGATGAGATTCTTAATTTGAGTAAGCCTATTAAAGCAGGTATTGGTTACTGAGAATCATTAGGTAGTATTATTTCTTCTTTGTCTTGTGATGAACATAATAAATGTTTTGTGAAAGGTCATGATTTTGATCAAAATTCTTTCTCAAGTGATGTTTTTGACCAAAGGAAAGTGTGTCAATATTGTCACACTTTTGGACATTTTAAAAACAAATGCGACAAGCTTTCAAAAAAAGAGTCCAGTCCCTCTGTGCTACCTGAAGTGTTACCTAACACTCCAGATAACACTTCTTGTCAGAAAGTCAAAAACACAAAAAAGAATTCATGGAAACCTAAATCTGAATTGAGATGCGATGTTGTTTACACTGCTCTAAAGACAAATATTAAAGAATCATGGTACTTTGATAGTGGATGTTCACGTCACATGATGGGAACAAAGTTGTTTTTGAAAGACTATGAATCTTTTCAAGGAAGTAGTGTAACTTATGGTGGTGGAAGTAAAAGCATAACAATAGAAAAAGGGACACTAAATGTGACTAATTTTCCCGCCTTAAAGAATGTCTTACATGTGGATGGGCTTGTAGCTAATTTAATTAGTATTAGCCAACTTTGTGATGAAAACTTAGAGGTGAAATTCAATAAAAATACTTGTGAAGTCTTTGATTATACTAACAATTATGTGATGACAGGAACTAGATCAAGTGACAATTGTTATTTTGTTGAAGACAAACAGGTGTGCCATTTGGCAAAAATAGATGTTACTACATTGTGGCATCAAAAGTTTGGACATGCCCATTATCGAAACTTGAAGAACATTTTCAAGTTTGAGGCTGTCAAAGGAGTCCCTAAACTGAATCTTAATAACAAAATGGTTTGTGGAGACTGCCTTAAAAATGAGGAGACTCATGTTACCCAGTGTGCTGCCCAACACCAAGAGCAACACTTCGAGACAACACATTGTTTTCAGCTTTTGCACATGGACTTGATGGGTCCAATCGAGGTAGAAAGCATGGGAGGTAAAAGGTATATTTTTGTTATAGTTGATGATTTCTCTAGGTTTTCATGGGTATATTTCCTAAGAGAAAAATATGAAACTTTAGATAAATTTAAACTCTTGCACTCCAAAATCAAAAACATGTTTTGCTCACCTATTTTTCGTATAAGATCTAATCATGGAAAAGAATTTGCAAATGTTTCCTTTTATACTTTTTGTAAGAAAAAGGGGATAAACCATGATTTTTCGGTATCAAAATCACATCCAATGGAATGGGGTGGCCGAAAGGAAAAATAGGACATTGCTTGATATGGCCCGTGTTATGTTATTCTCAAAACGGATTTCAAAAAGATTTTGGGCTGAAGCTTAGAGCACGGCTTGTCACATTTTAAATAGAGTCTTTCTAAGACCTGGTTTAACAATGACACCCTATGAGATTTTGAATGGGAAGAAACCACATGTACATTACTTCCATGTGTTTGGGTATGTATGTTTCATATTCAAAGACTTGGATTACTTAGATAAGCTTTACTCTAAGAGTGATAAATGCATTTTTCTTGGATATTCTCAAGACAATCATGCATAGCGAGTGTATAATTTAAGATTGGAAACTATTCAAGAATCTGTAGATATTGTTTTTTATGATCTGTCAAGTATTGCAGATGAACCAGGTGATTATCCTCCTTTGGTACTGCTGGAACAACCTCAAAGTGAATTTGACATTTATGTTGGACCAAGTGTCGACATAAGTGTTGGACCAGATGTCACCACCAATGTTATCACACTTGAGGCAACACCAGAGATAACACCAGAAGTATGTCCAGTTGCAGAAAATGAAAATAATGAGGACTCCAATAGAGTATATGATCCCGTCAGAAGAGTTCCCCCTTTGAAGATTCAAAAGAATCATCCTATATCCCAAGTGATAGAGAGATTAGACGAAGGGATACAAACTAGAGGTAAGGAATCAGTTAATTATCGAGACATGGTAAACCATTCATGTTTTCTTAAGCTTGATTTTAAAAATATTTTTTTAAAAGATGAATATTTAATTCAAGTTTTTAACCATAATAGATTTTCTAACTTGAAGAAGTCTCTTGTTCTGTGTCTTGTTTAATCCCCTTAGATCATCTTTGTTGTTGTATAATATTATATTTTTTATTAAAAAAAATGTTTTTATTTACTGTCTTAATCTGTTGATGGATTGTCCTTTCAGTCTATCAACGGTGGCACATACTAACCTTTTTGTTATGGTAGGATAACAATCAAGGTAACATCTTTGATAAAATTTCCTTTGTACTCAAATGTGACAATGTCACTAACTTTTTGATAAAATCAGAGGCATAAAGGCTAAAAAACTCAGATAATATTTTCTTAGTAGCTCGGGGCACGGCGTTCGCTGCGACGATGCACTCTTGCCAAAGGGAGATGATTATCTTGTGATTTGTACTAAGTATTAGGAATATGAAGCTCGCAGCTACAGTGTATCCTACTTGAAAGGTACAAATCACCTAAGCATATTTACACTTTATAAGGACTCGGGATACGGAGCTCGCTACTACGATGCTTCCTTGTAGATAAAGAAGTGTTAATATGTTTAAAAAATACTTAAATTAAAGAACAAGCTTGTTATGTTTGATATACCTGAAAATGAAGAAAAAACTTGTTAAGCCTCAATTGCTTATTAAAGAAGTATATCTCTGCCTCAAGTGTTTTAAAAATGAGGCTTGCCTTAAAATGTCTTGTTTTAAATTTATCAAGGGATGTTTATCACGAATGATATCTTAAGTGTTACCATCGTTGCCATTAACACATTAGTGTGTGCTACATTAGTTTTTTATTCTTTTATTTTCGAATTTGTTTATTAAATTTTCAAAGTTTGAAAGTCTTTTTATTATTCAAAGAGTTTACAATTTTGAAATTTTTTTAACCAAATCCTTTTTATTTGAGGTAAAAATTTCAAGTAACTAAATCCCTAAAATCATGGAGTCTATCTTCAATTTTTGAGGGATCGGTTACTTCTTCTTTTTACCCGTTCGTTTTACTTTTTTTTTATTATTATTTTCGTTTTCTTTATTTTTTTTTTTTTAAAAAATCGGATGTGTATGGAGTTGGTTTTGTGTGTGCAACTAAATAGGGGGAGTTTGATTATGATAGTTTAAAATGTGAGTAAAAATAGGGGTCTTAGTTAATCTAGATGATAAGAGTTAAGTTTAAATTAATTTCTTCTCCTATTCACATTCCTTAACCTCCTAAATATCTATCCCTATTTACTCTCTCTTTCTCTCACACACTCGCACATATATACTCCCTCTCTCCATCGTCTATCCCTCTTTCACAGCAACCTTCCCAAAATTCTCAAAACCCTTCCCAAAATTCTCAAATCCTACCTCTCAATTTCAACAATGGCTTCTCCTCCCCGAAACCCTAAACAATCCGCACCTCAAGAAGAGTCTCAAGGTGTTGTCTCGGGTGTTATTTCGCCCATGGACATATCTCCCATGGATTCACGTGTTTCTTCTTCCATGGCTATGTCAATTGATGAGCCCTCAATGGTTGCTACCTCGGCTTAACCTACACCCTCAGTGACTGCTTCTCAGCCACCTGTTACCACCACCAAGAAACCCAAAAGAAAGCCCCTTCTTCCTCCAAATCGGTTGCTTAACCCTCCAAGAAGACTCCATCGGCTTCATTAATTTGATTTTTCCCAACCTGGGGGAGATGGTGGTGCTGGTACTAGTGCTGGTACAAGTTCTGCTACAGATGTTGCTGGTGATTATGATGCTGCTGAAGATGTTACTGGAGATGTTGGCATAAGTGATGAGCCATATGATGAAGAAGAAGAATAACCTTGTTTGAAGGTTGATGTTGCCACAACTCTTGGGCAATGGCTTTTAATGGTACTTTGAAATGGTATCAAAATAATTTCTGTTTTTGGTTGGTTTGGTTTTTAAAACAATTTCGTATTTCGGTTTCTTAGTTTAGAACTTAAATACTTTGGTGGTTATTTTGGTGATTATCTTTGGATAATATTTTGTGGTTTTGTGATTTTAAAACTTGGATTTACCTTTGTTTTTAAACTACTAGTTTGAGGCACAAAAGTTGATTTTGTTTTTAAACTAGTATTGTTTTTGTAAATCTTTGTTGTTTTGGTTAACTCCTAGATTAAGGGGGAATTTAACTTCTGGGAGATGCTCTGTTATACTGTGTATGGCTAACATATTTTTCAGGTACCATCACTTAGGAGCTTGGAAAGAAATCTCAGATTAAGGGGGAGATTGTTAGTGCAGACAGAGGTGTTACCTCAGATGTTGCCACTGACAGTCTAGTGCTGCCTGACGAATATACTTTGTAATTTGATATTTCTTTCTAATATAATTTTTATACTAATGTCCTAATATTATTGTCTAGATGTTAGTCCATATTTCAGGTTATAATAAGGTGGATTTAGGAGCGAAATACATGGAGAAGAAATTAAAAGAGAATTATGCATAAATGCCGAAAATTGGAGAAGTTACAAACATATTTAACATGTGTTAAATATGGAAAAACGTGGGAAGACTCATTCAAAGGATTTGTTCCTGATCAAAGAAGAGAGTACAAGCATGGAGAAGCATGGAGTACAAGTGGGCGAAGCTTAGAATTGGGCACAAAGAAATCGGTTGAGAAAATCATGGAAAGTGGACCAAGTCTTTGCACAATTTGTGAAGAACAAACCCACTCACTCTCCCCACTCTCTCACAACGTGGAAGGCAGCCCCAAGGCTGTTTCTTTGTGTAGCATAGTACTTATTGGCTCGTTAGGTCCTCTCTCCCATACACTCTTTTAACACTCAAATACTTCGGGTTTGAGTGTGTTTTGGATAGGATAGGATCATTGTACTTTGTTTCTATTTTTGGTTCCATAGATCATATATTGTATTAGCTATAGGGAACCTTTTGACTTTGTAATTGGTACTCATATTGGTTATAAGGTTTTCGCCATTTAGGCATCTCAAGTTATATTTATATAACTTGAGAAAAATAATTCTTGTGCTTTTGTCCGCTGTAAAACTCTTTTACAAATTTATTTTTACTCGGGTGTGTGTATTCTGTCCGTGTGTGTTATCTGGGGTGTTACCTAACATTTGAGGTAACACTTGTTCTCAGTAGCCTTTGACATACAATTTCACAAACCAACAAAAACACAAATACACAAACACAGGCTCTCAACGACGGAGTGGAATCAACGGCTTCCACAAATGAGAGAAATCAATGGCTCTCACAAAGGAGAGAAATTTATTAAACATCAAATTTAAAAAACATAAAAGCAAAATTTGAAATTATCTCTAATATTGCATTTATTAATTGACAACTTGTCAAGGAACAAATGCAAAATTTGGGATGTTGTTGATTAATCAAATCAGAAGAATAAGCAAAATCTTTTTCAAGACTGTTAATATATATTAAACGATTTTGCGTATCATTTTGGTTAAAATATATAGAATCGTGACACAAACGAGATTCTTATAGCATTACCAATAATATGTGCCCTTTCCTTAAGCATGGGGGTGATCCACTAACACACCATATAATTGTAAATAATAAATATGGTCTTAATGTCTTTACTTTGAGCTTCTTCCACTCTTTTTATACTCCCTCTGTCATTAAATGAGTATCCATTTTCAAAAAAAAATTGTTCTATAATGAGTGTTTTTTTTTAAAACATAACTTTGTTCCTAAATATATTTTTTCGTTTTTTTTTCACATGTTTCTTTATACGTGCAAAACTAAATGTTTGGAAAGGAGATTACAAGATTATATATGAATCTTTGCCACCAAATTGTAAAAAGAGTTGAGATTTTCAGATGTCCCTTAAAATGGAATTTGGACACTCATTTACGGACAGAGGTAGTATATTTTATTACTTTGAGAGATTCGTGACGACAAATTATTTTTTTAAAATTTTGATTATGATCCTTCTTGCTGGCGACTATCAGACGAATTATTAACCATTGAAATTTTATTCGGCATTGCTAAAATCAATTAAATTTTAATTATTGTGATTGACTTGTTAAATTTTTAATAAAAGAGTCTTTATTTTTTGTACTCGGTAAAATGACAATAAAATTATTACTCAATTTAGAAATGTGATACGTACGTAAAAATTCCTAAGAGGATGAATTAAAGCAACATGAAGGAATTATTAAATACTCTCTCCGTCTATAATTTATGTCAAAAAAAAATAAGAAATTTGCTTTTGATCTTTTTTTTTTTTTTTTTTTGTACGTTCACTTCAAAACAAAGGTGGTACACCTTCGAAGCGGGTGTATAAGATACATTCTCAGAATAACAATTTCGTTTTTTTTTTTTTTTCAAAACACTATCTTTAAATAGTCATGATCCAAATCAATATGGCCTACAAATATTTTATTTAATCATCGTCAAAGATTTTTTCCCCATTTTCTTTTGATTTACAATGACTTCCACTATAAAATATTCAAAATATCTACTTTGGTCTATGAAAAGATTATTTATATATAGTTAACAATCGAAGATAGAGAGACAATGACCATGTCTCATTAAATGGTATCAAAAGTACCGAAGTCTTGCTTTTGAGCAATTTCGAATTAAACCATGTGTTGATAATGGTTGCGTAAGGTAGCGGTTAATTCTAGAATTGGGGACAAATTGATAATGGATGTTGATAGCATTGTGTAAGTGGATATTGATGCGATATTATCATATCTATGGTATCGTTTTTGTGAAAATTTCGAGAAAAATTTGTTTTACATTCGTTTAAGTATAAAAACTGGTTTCGTCCATTGATGTAAAACATAATCTCTTAATGTAAAACAAGTTTTACACATCTATTATTGTACAACGGGTTTTTTAGAAGACGGACTCATCATTTTTTGCTCACAAATACATATGGAAAAACATCATTTCTTTTATAATATATATATATATATAAGTAGTGAAAATCTCGCAAAAAACTTGATTTACATTTGCTTTAGTGTAAAACCTATTTTTTTTTTTTTTGAGCAAATTGTAAAACCTGTTTTCAAAACAGGCTTTTAATAAGATTAATACTTATAAAAAACCAGTATTTTTCATCTCTTAGTGTAAAATAAATTTTTTACAAGACTGTCTCGTACAAGTAATTTTAGCTAACAAAAAACCTACTATTTTCCCCTACAAGTAAACTTTTAGCTAACAAAAAACCTATTTAAGTAATTTAAACTTAATTGCAATTCAGTCTTGGAAGAGATATGAAAGAAATGTGTAGCTAGGACTGTTCTGAAAAACAGTCACTTGAGGGAGTACAGTTGTGCTCACAAGTGTCAAGGCAGTTGTCCTGTTAACTGTCAACGGACGGAACAAATAAATAATGCAGAAAACGCAGCGGAATAATTAAAGTAACAGATTAAATACTTCAGCAAGAAATTACTTGCTGGAAAACTTTCATTAATAAAGGTCTTGCTGAATACAAGACAATGAAAGAAACAAAAACAACGAAAAGATCAAACCTATTCTAGATCTCTAGAATAAACCAAACACTAAAACACTTGAAGTCTTTATGAATAAGAACTTCAAGAAAACAAAGGAACTTTCTCTGAATGAAACTTTACTTAGAGAGACCTCCAAAAAAGTGATGAATGACATATGATGATCGCCATCTTATAGACCACGTATTTTAGAGTCCTTCTTGGCGTGGAGATACTATTGGTTGGCAATCATCCAATCATTCCTTGTTGAGAGTCCTTCCTTACTTATAACACAAAACCCTAACTTACCAAAGATAAACATTAGTATGTTAGTCAACTAAATCAAAATCAATATCCTAAAATAAACTACTCCTAATATAAACAATTATTAAACTAAATTGAATTAAACTAAATATACACATAATTCCTAAATTAAATAAACTCTAAATATATATATACTAAATAAATCAGAATCACAAAGATACAAAATAAAATATAAGAGTATTTCATACTCTTTCAATCTCCTCCTATCTTTGTGGTTCTGATCAAAACATCCAAAACAATAATCTTTCCCCCTGAATTTTTACAATGGATTCCATTCCCCCTAAATGCATCTTTAGAACACATCTTTCTCCCCCTGAATATGAAGACCACATCTTTCTCCCCCTTTTTGAGAAAAACCATCAAACTCAAAGAAAGAAAATTATGAATATCTTCCACTCCCCCTAAATTTGAATCTCCCCAAAATATAACTCAAAGAGCATCATCAATCTCAACTCATATCGTAGAAAACCTTTAGAGACCAGAGAGTTCTGCAGAAGATGTACTTACCTCTTACAACAGTAGCAGACTTACCAGTTGAGTGACCAGTTGTCCGCATAGATGCACGAACAAGTTGCTTAGCAACAGCTGGATGCTTAACAACAAAAATGCCTGAGCTTGACCAGAGCAGCGGCAAACAATCATTTTGTGTCACAATCACTCAGTGTTTCTCCTGAATTCTCGGATATATCTGCAAAAATATTAGAGAGAGTGCATTTGCAGAATAGGAACAAGATGAGATGAGAGAAATGTAGCTAGAAAACATGAGAAAGGAGATATACCAAACCATAATTCACAACCAGAATTGACATGGAGGAAATATCACGGGAGGACAGTGATTCTTCCTAAGAACTCAGGTAGGCCAAGGAGAATGGAGAACCGAGTGACTTTGAAGTACTCATTTGAATTCCAAAAGAAACAAGGATTTTGATTTTAAAATTCAAACTTTTTCCATGTTTTATGATAAATTGTACGTCCCAGAATTAGAACTTGTCAAATTCAACTGAATCCATTTATCCACAATGTACCATAATTTCCACCAACTGCACAATGAAACTTGAACATCACGCCATTAGATTATCGTTAATCACATAAAAAGCATCAATCTTTAACACATAAGAACAACAATTCAATTTGCTGATGTTAATACCAAGGGAGAAAAAACTTAGAAAAATTATGCCTAAACACACAAGTGAAGATTGTCTCAATTCTGGTGTGACATAGAATGGTCAACTCAGTTCATGACTCGGTTTCAACTCACAAGAATTCAATGAGATTCACATTCAATCATGCAGCCTCTAGAACACTCTCTTTGAAGGCTTATGACTTATGAATAAGTTACGGGGAGGAGCTTTTCACTCTCACAATACAGTGTTACACTGATTCTCAAGTTTTGTATGAATACGCGTCAGCACATTGCCTAAATGAGTAGTAACTTCAAAGATTGGAGGCAGCTTGTTTTCCCCGCAACTGTAGATTGAGTGCCCACTCCATGATAACACAAGGAATTAACAAGATAATTTTATTGTCGAGTCAAGAAGGGTCCCACATTTAAGGGTCAAAGCTCGGAGTCAAGGAACTAAGGAAGACCAAGTGATCACAAGAGACAATCGTGCAAGGATGAATGCAATCTACAATTTATTTATTTTTTTACTGTAATATACAATTATACAGTAACGCAGTCAGTTGTCTGCACACTTGTGCAGTCAACTGGTATCACACAGTCTGAGAGACTTCTTAAGTAAAGAAAATCTCTCGAAATCCAAAACCTTGGTAAAGATATCATCAAATTGATTCGTTGTGCTTACATGTTCTAGAGTAATGATTTTTTGATCAACGAGATATCTAATAAAATGATGCATAATATCTATGTGCTTTGTTAGGAAATGTTGTACCGGATTCTTGGCAATATTTTGAGGACTTAAGCTATCACAAAATACAGTCAAGGTTTCACTTCTAAGACCATAATCCTTGATTATTTGGTCCACCCTCAACAATTGAGTACAACAAGTAAAAACTCCCATATATTCATTAGATGGCCTACGAACCAAGAACCTAATATCTTTCCTTTCAAATTTTACCACTTTCTCTTGCATGACATTGATCCAATTATTAACTTTTAAGGTTTCTGACTCATTCTCATGCTCAAAATTAGCAACGAAACAACAAGAGCTTACCTGATGGTACGCGGATTGCATGCATACCAAACCGGCTAATTTCCGGTAAGTTATTTGTTTTCCTCTTGTTTTCATTCCTTCATCCACTCCCCCAATGACCTGGGAAGTTAGATGATATCCTTGTATCCTTGCAGCAGCATAAGTGCCTCTGCTTTCCTGATCTTCAATGATTTCAGAATCTGAACTGGAATCTGCTGCTGTCTGACCATCTGTCATGGCAGTTGACTGTTCATATGGTCTGTCAACTGACCTCACAAGTATTAAATCAGTAGATTCTTTTGTACTCTTCTGTTCAGATTCATCATTAATCTGATCAGGCTCCCAAGTGCAACCTGTGATACAATTCTCAACACAATTGACAATAAGATCAGGAGCATTATCAAAAATTGAGTTAAAACATGAATGATTTTCAACCAACTTGTAACAATGATCAGAAGATCTTACACCTTTTAAAACACATATGTTTGAATCATCGAAGACCTCACAGATCTTCTTATCAAACTTGACATGTAGATCATCATCACACAATTGGCTTATGCTAATTAGGTTTGCCTTTAACCCATCAACATGCAAGACATTATGCAAGTTAGGCAAACCATTAACATTCAGCATACCTTTGCTAATTACCTCACCTTAAGAACCTCCACCAAAATTGACTTTTCCACCTTTAAAGGCTTCATAGTCTTTGAAATGCTCAAGAGAGCCAGTCATGTGACGGGAGCAGCCACTGTCAAAGTACCAGGCTCCTTCCACACTACTCTTGAAGGAGGTAAACACCACTTGACACTTTAGAGTGTCCTTTCTTACCCATGTGGCTTTTGGAGCAGACTGCTGTTGGCTGGGCAGTTGTGACTCCAACTGTGCCCACAACTGTCCTGTCAGGTAGCCGCTGTTCTTCTCCAAGCCAAGTTCCTATTTCAACTTGTAACAAAATGGACGTATATGTCCAGGGGAAAAACAATGGTGACACACGTATCTCCTTTTTCTATTTCTTCTGTTTTTGTGAGGAGACACGTGATTAGCATTAAATCTCTCATTGTTTTTCGAAGTGCCCTTACGTTCCTTAACAAACACTGGATCTCCATAGCCTAAACCTGATTTTCCTTGGTTCCCCATGTTCAGAACCTCTTCCAATTTAGCCTTGCCATTGTTAAGTTTATTGAGTGTAATGGTTTCTTTTTCAAGATTGCTTTTATATTTCTTACACTCATTGTCCTTTTTGGTAAGCATGACTTCTAACCTAGCTTTGGAGTCCTTTTGAGAATCATTTTCACTTGACAACCTCTCATTCTCAGACTTTAATTTCAGATTATCAGAGGTGAGTTTTTCATTTAACTTCTTGAACTCCTTGAGTTGTTCCATTCGTTTGGACCAGTCTATAAACAACTCAATGTATGTATTGTGCAGGTCCTCATACGTGGCACTATCATCTTCCTCCTGATTGGATTGCTCAGTTTCACCTGCAGAAGTGGAGTTAAAACATGTATACATGTTATCACCATCTGAGTAGTCAGTTGTGCTGTCAGTTGACAGTACATCCTCACTATCATATTCACTGTCAGAAAGGGAGGATTGTGATGATCGTAAAAATGACAGGTTTGCTGTCTGATCGTCATCATCTGAATCACTTAAGGTTGCAGAAAAACTCATCCCTCTCTTTTTGAGTGTTTTAGCACACTCATTGGCATAGTGTCCAAATCCTAAACACTCTCTACACTGAACGGACTCAATAGATCTTTTGTTTTCAGAAAAAAGTTTGTTCTTACTTGTTTCTTTCAATTGGCACAAGAGCCTGGTCTCGACATACTGAGGTCGATCTTTTGAAAGTAGCCATTATGGACTGTACTCATATTCGTAAGCCGCCTACTCTAGATGGTTCAAACTATACCATTTGGAAGCTAAGATGATCATGTACATTAAAAACATTGATCATCGTGCGTGGGTCAGTATTTTTGTGGGATATACATCCCCTACTATGGAATTAACTGATCCAAAAGCAAAAGCTTCTGTTTCTGATGAAGAAAAGAAAGAAAAGATTTTTGTTCCAAAACCCGAGCAAAATTGGAATGCGGAAGAAATTGCCCTTGCAAATTTCAATGCAAAGGCAATGGCTGCCATATCTGATCATGTTGATCACAATCTGTATCGGTTATTCTCTAACCATACAGTTGCCAAAAATGCTTGGGATATTTTACAACTTCATTTTGAAGGGTCCGATAGTGTCAAGCAAACTAAATTAAGGAGATTGATGATAGAGTTTGAAAATTTAAGAATGGGAGAAGATGAAACTATTCAAAACTATTCAGAATCTGAACCTCTTTCAGCTACTGTCTTACCACTTGTGGTATCAGTTGTTTGCTCAGATTGTGTATCATCTGTCTGCACAAGTGCCAGTTCTGCAGATTCTTTAAGTTCTTTGGTTCAGATTCATTATTAACCAAATCATGTCCTCCTGTACACCCTGTAACACAATTCTCAGCAGATTTGACAATAAGATCAGGAGCATTATCAAAAATTGATTTAAGACATGAAATATTTTCAACCAACTTGTAACATTGATCAGATGATCTTAATCCTTTTAAAACACATCTGTTTGAATCATCAAAGACCTCACACGTCTTCTTATCAAACTTAACATGTAGATCATCATCACACAATTGGCTTATGCTTATCAAATTAGCTTTTAAACCATCCACATGCAACACATTGTGCAAACTAGGCAAACCTTCTACCTTAAGTGTACCTTTCCCAATTATCTTGCCTTGAGCTCCTCCACCAAATTTAACTTTTCCACCGTTAAAGGTTATATATATATATATATAAAGGGTCGCGCTCATGTGAGAACCATTTTATATGAGAACAGTGAGAACCAATCATAACCATTAGATTAGAAAAAAAATCAAGGGTCCAGATATTAGATACATTTGATACATTAGTTAATTTTCGAAAAACAATTGGATACATTAGTTTTTAACATAGTGTATCCAAGTGCAAAACTTAGATACAATACTTATTAACCTATTGTATCCAAGTGTAATATTGATTTTTTTGTAATGTATCTAAGTGTATCAATTGTATCTAACATATGGACCCTTGATTTTTTTTCTAATCTAATGGTTATGATTGGTTCTCACGGTTCTCACGATATTTAGGTTCTCATTTGAGCACCTACATATATATATATATATATATATATATATATATATATATATATATATATATATATATATGAAAAAAACCAATTAAGAGGCAAATAAGTGATAGTCTTACATCTTAAAATTAAGTGGTAAAAAAGAGGCATTCAGATCTGAATGGAAAAAAAAAACATGTAGTCTGAATTGTTTTATTTCTGATACACCCACCAATTCAGATCTTAATAAGAGCTGAAAATGAAAAACAAACTAGGCCTTAATAAACGAGCTGAATTTTTATATATCCGAGCCATCTAAACTTCAGACTTGACTAAAAGCTGAAATTAAAAATCAAACTAGCCTTTAAGATTGTTGATTAGCGCCTCACGATATTGAAAGAGTGAGTCATATAATTTTAATGTCTCTAGAAGTGTATGAGCCAAGAGCTAATTTATGTCAATATGATTACTAATCAAAAATGGGGAAGAAGTCATGGATGTTGATGGCATTGTGCGTGGAAATTAATGGGATATCGTTATATGTATGGTATCATTTTTGCACATAAATGAATATGTGAAAAATATTGCTTGCATTGTGTATATATATATACTCCCTCTGTCCCACCCGAAATAGGATTTTGGTAGCTTTTTTTATACTTTGACCATGCAATTTAAATAAGAAATAATTATCCTAATATAAATTTAAAATTTGTTACTGAGAGTATTATTAATTGTGATACAATAACAATTTTTAAATTTTTATTTGGATTATTATATTTTCTTCAAAAGACTTGGTCAAAGTAAAGTCAAGTTTACCAAAATCTTATTTCGGGCGGGACGGAGGGAGTATGTGTGTACCTTATAAGACTGGCAACTTAAAATTTTGGAAGCGAGTATCGCATAATTTTTATTTAATGTTAATATTTTAGAAGCGCAACAATTGTGCATGCTGATTTATTTTAATTTGATCATTGTAAATTTAAAAAGTGGCATTTTTAAGATTATTGTATCATTTTCCCTATTGAAGGATATGATATTTATGTGTTTAACTCATCTTTTAAATTTTTTTTATTTTTTTTGAAAGAACTCATCTTTTAAATTTATTATCTATCCCGTATTTAATAGGAAAGATATCTACTATTTATGATGGGCGGCTCGATCTTGAAAAAGGGTCGTCTTTATTCTCAAGGTCTTGGAAGAGAGGGTTGCATTTTTATTTTATTTAGTGTGCTCGTGGAAGTGTATCAAACCACATATCTTATGCCCATTTGATTATCAATAGTTTGAAAGAGTAGTATATATATATATATATATATATTATCATACTTATGTTCTTTTATATATATGAGGATGCGTGTTAGACTATTATACGTGATGCTACCAAAGAGGTCTAGCTCAAGCGGTATCTGATGTTAGCTTCCCATGCGGAGGTCTCGAGTTCGAATCCCGTTAGGTAGATTAGTGTTAGCCTATGAATAGGCCTAGTTGTAGCTATCATGGCCTAAGGGCAATTTATCTATCATTAATGAAATAAAAAAAAAAAAAAACCAATTTGAAAAAAAAAAAAAAAACTATTATACGTGATGCTGACAATTGATATGTGTAAAATTTCTTGTTTTCGCCTTTACATTATAGTATAGGGTTACATCTCAAGATGGGGTTGGGTAGCCAAAGCACAATTTGGCATACACTTTTGACAAATTCATCACGTTTGAGGTGTTTAAGATAAAATGTGTTGAAGATTTTGCCGCAGTAACCCATCACTTCAATACCATATTAACTTGGACTATTGTTAGACTTTTGACAAATTCACCACCTTTGAGGTCTCTATATATTAATATATACACATGTATATATATATAGAGAGAGAGATTATGTATAAAACTTTACGCTTTAACTAACAAAATTAAAAATATTTATGTGATTTTGATTAACAACTGTGATTTAGACTGTGACTTTGATTGACGACTGACTGACGGTCTTGAAAAAAAGAGTGTCGCATAAGTTTTAGTCAATGTCCCTAGAAGTGCATCAATCACGTGCTGATTTATGGTAATATGATTATCTATTTAAAAGATATTGATTGACATCGCACGATATTGGAAAAGGGAGTTGCATAACATATCTCTAGATGTAACCCTATACTAAAATATTATGTAAGGGGAAGAAAAATACGCAATTGGGAAATAGACTTTCGTAAACTTACTACTTCTTCAAGGTTCTTAAGAAGAAATGTGTTGGTGATCTTGCGGTTGTAGCCCATTGCCAATTCTATATTAACTTGGACTAGTACTTTATTAAATTATATGATAATGATATCTAATTTGACTTATTACTGATTAGGCTCGTGATTAAATTACACTACCATTATTGTTTCTAAAACAATTGTTATTGATTTCCAAAATCAACATTCGAGACTGTCAAACCCGGCTGCATATCTTATATGAGGGTCTGACCTAATTCCGTTTGGGATCGGGATTCCTTATCGTACAAGTAAACCAAACAAACTGACAAGACTACGGGCTCATGAGTGTTTGATCTTATGTTTTATTCCGCTGCGCATGATGCATCAAAACCCAACCTTTCATTTTTTATAATGTTTACGGATAGAAACAAGGGTTAAAAAAATAAAAATAAATAAAAAATCATGCTGTACTAATATTTTTCCTCACTTATAAAGTTTCTTAATAATTGGAAAAATAAAACAATCAAATAAATCAAAGTAGAATTGAATGATACTCGCTTAGTCCCAAAAATAATTCATCTTATTCAAATTAATTACTCATATTTGGTTCATATCCCAAATGTCAATAAAACAATCCAAACGGCATGTATGTTCAACTTTCTATTATTGCACGATCTAACATGTTTTGATAATATTATATACTCCTACGTTCCACAATAAATGCCAACTTATCAACATTTAAAAAAAAAATGTGTTTTACTAATTTGCACATTGTTTGTAGAATAATAAAATTGCAATAACACTCTTTCTTTGTTTTAAAAACTCGACATTTATTTTAAGATGAACAAAAAATAATGTAACTTATTATGAAGAGTAATCTACGTTTTTGCCCGTATTACTTTTCTTCTTGTTCAATAGGGAAATTATAAGCGACGTTACAAGAGACATACAGATGCCATTTTGGCCTATATTAATACTCCTTCCGTCCTAAAATGATCTTCTCATTTGACTATTCAAATCTTTTAAGGATATAAACACTTGCTTCACTACCCATGCTTTGTTTAAGCCTAAAATGTAAAAATGTGAAGGACTTTTTGGGACAATGAGAAATAGTCAAATGCGAAGATCATTTTGGGACGGAGGAAGTATAAATTAATCATCTTGAATTACAATCTTTGTCCCGTATAGTCAGATATTAAAGTTTTAATTTATTTTAAATAAATTATATATTCTTAAATAAAAAAATCATTTAGTATTTAATTTAATAAATAAAAAAAATAAAATGCAATCATTAAAATATTGAAAAAATAAATAAATATTTATTATTATGAGATGAAACGATATTATATTCCCAAATTCTTTTAATTATTTTGCAGTGACTTCCCCCGTCTGGTCTGTAAAGATTTTATTAGCAATCTCTGATAAAGTATTTCCCATTTTCCAATTAATTTGATTTGATTTGGTATCAGAAAATCATTAGAATCTTAGAAGAGTTGCTCACTGGTAAAAATTAAGTTTTTCAATGTAGAAAATTTTGGGGGAGCTAGTTTCTCCATAATTTATAAAAAGTCATGTTTTTATAGGGTTTAAGGTCCAGGGTTTAGGATTTAAGGTTTAGGGTTTAGGGTTTTAGGTTTGGGGTTTAAAGGTTAAAACAAGACTTTTTATAACTTATGGAGGAACTAGTTTCCTCCAAAACACACTATTTTTTTCAATTTATGAAGTTTAAAATTCTCAAGAAAAGAAAATTATCAGAATCTTATAGTGGGTGGATATTATATTTTATTTTATTTTGAAAAAAGTGGGTGAACATTTTTTATTTTTGAAACAAGTGGTGGATTGTTTTTATTTTTCTTTTTGAAGCAAACAAGTGGTGGAGTGTTAGAAATTGAAAATTATTATATTATTTTATTCTTTATTAGGGAAAATATCTATATTAAGGCTCCGTTTGTTTCGCGGAAAATAACTTCCGGAAAACGATTTCTTGGAAAATGTTTTCCGGAAAACGATTTCTTGGAAAAAAATTTCCGGAAAATGTAATTTCCAATGTTTGGAGAATTTTAAGAAAATGCTTTCCGGAAAACTTTTTTAGATACATTAATTTTGATCACCTAGAGTATATATTAAAAGAAATAATCAATAAATTAGTCATTATCTCCAATTTCAATTATAAAGTAAAATGGAAATGTAGTTTTGTAATTATAATGGACTAAAGTTAATAATTTAACATATTGCAAAATATTCATAAAAATAAATTATTTTTAGATATTTTTTAATTAACTGGGTATATTTAAAAAATAATTTTCGTAAAACAAAAATTGGAGTTAAAACAACAATTGAAGTGTTAGCATTTTCCGGAAAACGTTTTCCTTAGGTGGAGGTAAGGAAAACGTTTTCCTTAGGAATGGAGGAAAACCACTTCCTTGGAAAACATTTTCCCTATTTTCCGGTGTTTAACAAACACCGGAAAATGGGGAAAATGTTTTCCGGAAGTTGTTTTCCGCCGAACAAACGGAGCCTAACAAAATAGGAGGGGCTATTTCCACTACACATATTGCTTATCCACTACAAGTTTTGTAAAAAAAATTAAATAGATTTTGTGGTTAGAAAAAGTAATAATTGAAGTGTAACACAGTGCATATATGATTGTAATATGTTATATATATGTATGAATGTAACAGTTTTATAGGTTAAATGTTACTTTTTTTCTTAAAAAAAAAGATTTAAAATTCATGTATATAATCGTTTTTGCATTTCAATTGAATGTAAAACCCTAGAAAAGTGTTACAATTGAGAAAAAAAAAGATACATTCATTTATTATAAAATGTAACATTAGTTTAGTTGTCAATCTTATATTATCTTTAATGAATTTCAGCAAAATTGTGGTACATTTTTTGAAAAAAAAAAAGTGTTACATATAAAAAAAAAAGTGTTACATTTCTTTATAAAAGGTGTTACTTTTACTGGCGAACAAAAAAAGGCAGGGGGAAAAAAGTTGGACGCCAAATTTAAAAAAAAAATTAAAAAAAATGTTTTGGCTCGGCTGGGTGGTGAGCCGTGTCACGATCTCACACGAGTCCACCTCAATGGTAATGATAAGTGTGACTAACTCTATCCCGGGATAGAGTGAGTATATTCCAACATTTTCTTAATTGGAATGTGATTTGTCCAAACCCATTAAAATATGTATGGCCACTATGCATGACCAAACCAATAAAACAAAAGATCACGTTTCGGAACTCAATATTTTTAAAGTCTCAAGAAAATAAATAAAAATAAAAATTGAAGCAAAGTCTGATACATCAACTTATGTTGGAGATGCTCAGGCCGACATTACCATTATATAATTCTGGCCGACTAAATTCCGGCTGCATGCCAATAATTTGTTGGCACAAATAATTTTTTTCCTGTCCTATTAGGCGAATCACGCATGCTTTTCTCTCCAATTCTAAAATTGACTATTGACTCACAATAAATATTGCATTTTGACTCACAATAAATATCGCATTTGACTTGTTAATATTTAAAAAAAAAAAAAAAAGTGTGCTTCACTTATTTGAATGTTGCTTGCACGTACATGTTAAAATTACACTAAAACACTTTCATTTTAGTTTAAAAGTGAAACGTTTATTTTAGACAGACTAAATAAAAAAAACTATAAATAGTGTTGGGATAATGCCTTTAAACTAGGGACGCCAAGTTAGAGGGTTATACAACAGATAATTTCTTAATTCATGAACAAAGCATAAAAGAGGATAGAAAAGTGGAGCAGCTGACCAGACCAGAATGACTCGGACCCACCAGTTCGAGTCGGACCGGCCTTAAGGAACGAGTGCTAGTCGTTCTCTAGGCTTCAGCATGAGTGGAAGGGTGGAGTATGACTCGTTCCCATCAGCACGAGTCAGACTCGACGGCGGATCAACCCAGAATCTGCTGGCTGGTTTAGCGTGGGATTGTTTATTAACCTTCTAGGGTTAAATATAAAGGGACTCCTACTGTCTTCATGGTTAGGTTTTGGCTAGTATAAATAGAGGCTTGTCATATTAACATAAACATACTTCAGATTGAATCGAATTGCTCAGAGAGAGATCAATAATTCTACATATAGAGTTTGCAAAATCATCAGGAATTTTGTGACCAAAATTCGTGCATCGTAGATTAGCGTGCTCTTGTAATTGTTTCTCCATATTGATAATAATATTCTCTTCCCTCCCGTGGACGTAATCAAGTTGGTGAACCACGTAAATCTGTATTCTTGTGTTTGATTTACTTTTCGTCATCAAGCCTTATTTATTACTCTAACAAATAGTAATGTACTTCCTCAGTCAAAATATGAGTTTTGTATTTTGTTTTAATCAATTTTATATAAGTATCGCATTTCTCAAAATTTAGTGCAATTTTACATCTCAACTTATATCCCCATAATCGTTTGGAACTTTTGATTGATAATATACTGTATGGGTATGAATAACACATTTTAAAAAAATTAAATGGTCATTTTGGCATTAATATGTCGTCAAAAATTAATTACATTAAGCACCAAAATTAAATAAAACTACATACTCCCTCTGTTCCAAAATGATATTTCCATTTGCCATTTTTTTACTGTCCCAAAAAGTTCTTTACATTTCTACAATTTATGCTTAAATGTCCATAAACACAACATAACTAGTGAAGCAAGTGTACATATCTTTAAAAAGTTTGAATATTAAAAAATGTGAAGATATTTTGGAACGGAAGGAATATTGTTTAGATGTGTTTGCAACATGGGGAGAAGGGTTCCTTGTGAAACTTGTTGTGCACATGGGACTCAGACAGTCGACAAGTGTATGTGCATAAAAAAGTGAATCAGTCCTTTGGGAATAATTCTTGGCACTAAATATATAAAACAATACTTGTAATTATGAAAAGTCACATAAAAGTCATGCCACAATAAACATTTCATAGTACAAAAATTTGTGTACATGACTCACTCTATTGGGTTCACACTTTCTTTAGTTCCCCACTAGTCAACAACCAATAGATAATTTTTAGAATATGCTATAATCTAGAAATCAATTTATCTTTTTTTAGCCTTGTAGATTTTTTGCTTGATTTTAAATGGCAAGTAGACAGTTTGATGTAAAGGAGTACTAGAGGGAATGATAATCCATTTATTTATGTACCCCACTTGTGGATTCAGACTCTATTGTTAGGGGCAGCTGTCCTCATTGTTTTTTCAAATTGGACTAATATGATACGTCATTTATGTACCCCACTTGTGGATTCAGCCTCTATTGTTAGGGGCAGCTGTCCTCATTGTTTTTTCAAATTGGACTAATATGATACGTGAAAATCTCGTGAAAACTTGTTTTACACTACTTTTAGTGTAAAACTTTTTTTTTAATCTCTTATAGATTATCCGTTTTTCCAAGAATAACAAGTTTTACACTAAAAATAGTGTAAAACTGGTTTTTTCAGAAGACTGACTCATGCTATGATATTAGCAAATTTTGAAGATATTGTTATTTACTTTATATTGTAATTATATCGCTTGATTACATTACAATCCTTGAATCTCGTAAAATAAACACCATCAAGTATTAGTTGACCTATATCAATCTTCTTGTTGCCGGCTTCTAATAAGGATTCGCTCCCAAGTTTTAACTAAATTTGAAATTTTTATCCTGAAAGAATATTTTTTGGCCAAAAAATAGCCATTTATTATAAGCGGTAATTATTTTTGTACAAGTTCACCAATATACAAGGAAGTAATGTTGGTTATAGACTGAATTATTGATCACAAATTTATCAAAAAAAAAAAAAAAATTACTAATACTATTAGGCCATGGCCTAAATGAACTTCAATTATAAGAAACTCTTCTAATATAATTGCCTACCTCAAATTAGGGTTACAAAATCCAAAACGTTTTGTAGAATCAATCACGTTGCACCTCTTTAAATGGATTAGCTCCTAATCAATGCGATATTTATAGCTAGCTAATTGGTGGTGCCAAAATGCCTAAAATGTGATGAATATATACACACGTTTATTTCTACAAATGATAACATTATTGATTAATTTATTCATATCTGGAAAATAATTTACATGAAAGATCGTTTATTTTGACTATAAATGTATTGTGAATTTGTTTATGTCTCATTATAATTGTATAAGAATAGCACTCATTCTTGTGAATTAAACCATGTGATAATAACGGAGAGAGCAATGCTAGGGGCACAAAATAAGCTCACAAAATGAGGTGACGATATTTTATTGGTTGCATCGATAATGGACCCGCCACACTCTACTTAAAAGAACCAATAAAATCATTACACCTAGGATTTTGTGTGCAAGATTTTGTGACTTTTTTGTGCCCCTAGTATTATTCTAATGGAGATTACCCGTCACACCACTCTCAAGCCATTGAAAGATTTTAGATAGCGGAGTGAAGTGTGGAGAACCTTAATCTTAGTTGTATTTCTGGTTTATGTGATAGGCTAGCTATTTCAGATAGACTAGGTAGTTTCATGTTTTTGTAATAGATCGGTAGGGATTTAATAGACTTGATAGAGTTTGAACTAATTGATACTCACTTCGTCTCAAAATTGTTTTCACATTGACTATTTTAACTTTTTTTTAAAATATGAATAGTTGTTTCACTAACCATGTTGTGTTTATGGACATTTATGCACAAATTAACTAAATAGGAATAAACTGGGACTATAAAAAATGTAAAATGAGAAAGACATTTCGGGATAGAGGGAAGTATATCATATTCTGTAGTCAAAGTTGAGAACCACGAAGAGAAAATTTTTGGGGAAACTAGTTTCTTAATAAGTTATAAAAAGTCCTGTTTTTATAGGGTTTAGGGTTTGGGGTTTAGGGTTTATGATTTAGGGTTTAAAGTTGAGGGTTAAAAAGTGAATTTTTTATAACTTATGGAGGAACTGGTTTCCCCCAAAACCAACTGAACCACGAATTGTTGGGAATATAGGGAAATCATCATGTGCGTGATATAATTTTTAGTACACAAATGTCGGAAATATCAACTGTAACAAATTCTAGTTTTGTATGAACAAGAAAGTGTGACATTAAAGAAAGATAGTCCAATTATTATATATACTCCCTCAGTCTCATTTTAAGAGTCAAAAAATAAGATGACACAAGAATTAAGGAAAGAATCTTTTTATTATAAACTATATATAGTGGGGTAGAGTGTTGTGAGTATGGAAAGTATGTATGAGAGAGAAAGTGAGGTAGGGAATAGTTAGTAGATAATTGTTGTGTGTATAACATGTACGGCCCGTTAAATAAAGAAGTATAAAAAAAACTTTATTTTTATGGATTTTAACTCTTAAGTTGGGACACCCATTTGAAAATTTTTTGATTCTTAAAATGGGACGGAGGGAGTATGCATTTCTATTTTTTACAAAAACAACAAACGAAATAATTACTGGCAAGCAAGTGGTTTTGTCTGCATGATGTTGTAGGATTATACTCCCTCATTCCCTCCGGGCTCAATGAACTTTGAGTAATATTTACATATTAATAAAAATTAAAAAAATTATACTAATACTATTTATAAAAGTGTATCAATAATAAACTTTTAAATTTTTATTCAAATTTATTGCTCACAATTATTCAAACAAATAACAAAAAAAGGTGAAAACAATATGCTGATACGGAAGGAGTAATTTTTAAGGAAATACTCCCTCCGTCCCACCTCACTTGACACCCAAGAGGTGAGCACAATATCTAAGGAAAAAGAATAAAATAAGGAAAATGTGTGGTAGAAAATGAAGAGAGAGAATGAGTGTGGCAAATAGTAGTGTTGATTGAATAAATTGAGTGGTGGGGTAGAGTGAATATAAAATTATAAAAAGTATGCTATTTTGGGAAGTGTCAAGTGAGCTGAGACAGATCAAAATGGAAATAAGTGTCAAGTGAGCTGGGACGGAGGGAGTAGACTATTTGCAAATATCTACCGTACTTCATGTCACTGATGTTAATCTTCCAGTAGAATATGCATGGTATTGGTATTAACAAAACCGAGTTGACATCTCATGTACCACTTGTGTGTGCCACTTTATGTATCACTTGTAATCCAACCATTGCATAATATTACAATAATACCAATCTTAATAATTGTGAGCCATTAGATCATTTGTGGCACATGAAGTGGTACACAAAATGGCATTGGACTCAACAAAACCATACCATACAACTTTTACAGGACAATATTACTAGTAAAAGTGGTAAAGATGGAATTTTGTGCTGATGGGAAATCATGTGTGATACTACATCTTTTTCGAAAAAGATAGTCTCATTGTTCTAGTTTTCAAATATTTGAATTTTAATGAAAAAAATGAAGCTAACATAATTATTTAAATGAAAGTCTAAAATTGTTATTGTATAACATATATTTTTATTGGTGAATCAATAATAATATTATATTATCAATGAAATATTTATTTTTTTTCAATTGAAATAAGTGACAAAAAATGAATCTATTTATCTGAGACAGAATGAATATTATTAAGAAAACTACCAAATGATTAATTGATTAAGCTTCCAAACATGAGAATATGTACAATTAAAGGAAATGGTAGTAAAAATGAATGGTTCAAAGTACGTGTGTGGTTGTAGGGCTTAAACTAGCTAGGCAGGTTGGTCTTCTTCCTAACTATATGGAAAAACAAACCAGACCTTATTTTTGTGAACATTCATTATTTTGTTCATTCTAATTGTCTTGGCTGAAACCTAGACTGGGTGTCAAGAATTTGAACATGTGTGCACATAAATCTCCTCCGCCCGACGGCCCGAGAAGGTAAGGGATATCGATATGATGGAAAATAAGCAGCGGACATGTTTCCGGCCAAGATAAAGAGTTGTAAGAGTTTTGAGAACACAACAATACCAAAGGGTGTAAAGTGTCAATTTTGAAATTTATGCTCTATTTGAAATAAGTGAGTTTGAAGCACTGGCGGACCTACATACATGGTTAAATTGTTAAGGGCGCGCGGCCCCGTTTGTAAAAAAAAATAAAAAAATTACTAGTGCAATTTTTGTAAATTTTAATTAGATTAGTGCAATAAATTAAACTTTGCCCCATTTTAGGAAAGAAAAATTACACTAATTTTTTTCTTGCCCCCTTATACTGATAAAAATATTTTGAGCAATTCGCAACCCATAATTCTTGAACAAAACCCAATTGACGCCCAACTTATTGCAAGTTTAAGATATCAGTATATAAAAAGATCGATTTTTCTAATGTGTACCCGGACACACATTAAGCCCATACTAATAACTGTAAGTTCATTTATTAAGTTTCTTTTTTTACCATCTAATTTCATAATTATAACAAAAAAAAAATTGTATGTATGTAAATCCTCATCTTATGAAAACGTCTTTTGCTAGTATAATTATGGAAATAGATGGTCAAAAAGAATCTTAATAAATGAACTTACAGTTATAATTATAGGCTTAACGTGTTTCTTAGGGTTCAAGTTTAAAAAAAATTGATAAAAGATATTATGATCCCCTTAGCTCCCAAAGATCAAGCAAAATCTCAATTCCGTTTTAAAGTTAATGTTAAAAAAAAAAAAAATCAAGTTCAGTAGTGTCAAAAAAAATTGAAAAATGTATTTTAACATCAAGTTTGAGTTGCTGGTAGAGGACATTTTCTTTCTTTCCTTCATTTAAAATAGGTCTCCTGTAAAACGAGTTTTTCCTAATGGTTAGGAAAAACGAGTTTTTCAAAACCTCCAGAAGATTTTATATTGATATCCAGAAGGCTTTATACTGATATCCATGACCCTTCTGGATATCACTTTCAAAGGTTCTGGCTATCAATCTCATATCCAGAAGGCTTTATATTGATATCCAGAACCAGAAAACCCTTCTAACTATCACTTTCAAAGGTTCTGGCTATCACTTTCAAAGGTTCTGCTATCAATCTCATATCCAGAAGGCTTTATATTGATATCCAGTACCCATCTGGCTATCAATTTCAAAGGTTCTGGCTATCAATCTCATATCCAGAAGCCTTTATATTGATATCCAGAACCGTTGAGAAGGGAATTTTTCCAAGATTTTGTGCTTCATTTATTTTATTTTGTTTAGGTAAGTTGTTGGTTTATTTCTTTTTCCGGTACACAACGTTTGAAATTAAAAACCAAAATAAAAATCATAATCTCACTCTGGAAGCCATGTGGCACAGGCTATATATACTAAAAGTCACGTGCTTTTTAGTTTTTCAATTTTATTTTTCAAGATTCTTCTTTTATTTTATATGGTCGTGTTGACAAAAACAGTTGGTTACATTATTTCGTTGATATCCGCCAAACTCTTTCTCGGACTTTTGCTACTCTCACTTATGACATAAAGAAGGTAACATTGGCGGATTGGCCAAATCTTCTCGATAAACTATCTCAATAATGATAAAAATTTGTGTGACACGGTCTCACACGTAAAATGGTCTCGTTGAGAGTAAATAGCTTGCCTCCTATGGGTGGGGTAGGACAAGCTCATTTCTACTCTCAACACAACTCGTGTGTGAGACCGTCTCACACAAAACTTCCTCCTCCATAACAAATGATACACATAGGGAAAACTCAAAGGGAAAACTCATGGTGAAACACTTTAAACCGTTGGATGAGTTTTTATTAGGAGGCTCACAAACATTTATTACAATCCAACGGATTACAGTGTTTCACTATGAGTTTTCCCTTTGAGTTTTCACTATACATATCATTATCCTCCAAAATGTATACTCATGCATCATTAATATTCTTATTTTAAAAATTAAACTTTTCTGGACTGGTAGTAACTAGTAAGTACTATTTTTCACTGGAAAATACATAAATATGCCCCTGAACTTAGCGATTGGATGCATATATGCCCCTAACGTCGTTTATTGACACATTTTCCCTTCAACTCAATGAAAAATAGGGTAGATTTGACCTCCATTAATGTTTTCATTCAAAATTTAACTTTTCATCCAAAATTTAACGACTACACACCTAAATTGAATTAAACAACTTGAAAATGAATAAATTGTGATCTATCAAATTATATATCCTAAAGAATACTCTCTCCGTCCCAGCACAAGTAGGACTAGATTAGTTTGCACACTAATTAAGGATAACTAGTTAATGTGTGGTAGAAAATGAAGAGAGATAATGAGTGGGGTAAATAGTAGTGTTAGTTGGATAAATTGAGTGGTGGAAAATGAAGAGATATAATGAGTATGGTAAATAGTAGTGTTGGTTGAATAAAATGAGTGGAAAAAAATGAAGAGAGAGAATAAGTGGGGTTGAAACATTTCTATTTTGGGCAGTCTCAAAAAAGTGGGACGTCCGAAAAAGGAAAGAAGTCTCAGTTGTGCTTGAACGGAGGGAGTATTGATTATATTCAACTAATCACATACTTAACACTAAATAAATTCAAATAATATTTTGATGTAATTGATGAGATTCTTTTTACCGGAATAATTATTGTCATAAGATATTCACAAAATTTTGATCACAAAATATTTTGTTAGAGTTGTTATATTTGGATCGATAGGATTGAATATCAATTACTAACCGTTATCGCAGATTAATTCATGATCAATGTTTTATAATTTCTTACTAGCTATATAAATTTTAAATCTAACATTTTTTATTGATGAATTTTTTTAAAACATTACAATAGTGCACTTGAAAATGCATATGACATGGATTGAACTTCTGACCTTTCATATAGAAAGAGAAACCAGATACCGTTTGAGCTAGACTTTTTTAACATTTTTAAATTTAACATTTGACATGGTTTGAATCAAGAAATCTTAGAGAAATTGCTACTTAATAGTTATAAAATTGTAAGTATGAGTGTTAAATAATTTAAACACTAACTAGTGACTGGTGGTAATTAAAAATTTATGAGACAAATTTTATGAATATTTTATTTCCCTTTCTTCTCCTGTCACTGGAAGCTACTTGCACCAATACTTCATTTAGAACGGATACCGTGACCTAGACAAATATTTTTCCTGCGATAATTATCTAGGCCTACTATGACCATTATTCTGAAATTCCGAAAGCGTAAAAAATACTCCCTCTATCCCGCTTTAAGGTTCTTACTTTCCTTTTTAGTCTGTCACAATTTAAGGTTCTTACTTTGTTTTATTACCTAAAATAGAAAGTGGGATCCACTTGTCATTCTCACAACAAAGACTCACTACCCACTTTCTCTCTCCCACTTTACTTTTTATACTCACAACATTTATTTTTTCTTAATCTCCGTGCAAAGTCAAACAACTTTAAATTGGGACGGAGGGAGTAGCATATTTCTTGATGAAGTCTTGTGTTAGACGGTCGCATACATGAGACGGATATTGATGAGAGAGGAAATGGAGTTGCCCTGTCTCGCCCAATAAGGGCGAACTATTTTTACTATTTCAACGAGATATGTCTCAAATCAAATGTGAGACCGTCTCACACAAGTTTTTGTCATATTTCCATGCTTAAAATTGAAACTTTTGGCAAGCCGATTTTTTTGGATATAGTTTTGGGTGGGGAAAAATACATGAACTTGGATTTAGAGCGGTCCAAAATTTAATTTAATGGTTTAAATTATGTGTTACTCCCTACATCCAGGGACGGAGCCACATGGTGGCAAAGGGGTCAATTGACCCCCCTGAGTTTTCAATATGTGTACTTCAAGCCCTTTTATTTTTGCATAATAACAGCCATTGAGGATTTTTGACCCCCCTCAGTTTTGGTCTATTTCTAAAAGACACTTTATAGTTGAAAAGGAAAAGCCATAATAGTTCCAAATAAATTCAAATTTGAAATAATGAAAATAAAAGGGTTATAATGTTAACTGTTAACTAGTTTATGGAGTGAATATCAAAATAAAGATAACCTTTTCTAAGATAATTTGGGTTTATAAAGTATTTTACTTTCCCTGTTAAAACCTAACTACTACTTTCCTGATAAAATAATTACTTGAGGTATTTAAGAAAAATTCCGTAAGACGCTAGATAAGTTGATTATGTAAATGGTTAAAATTTTATACTCTTTCCGTCCCAAAATACTTGTAGTTTAAGAAGTTGAAGTTTGTCCGAAATATTTGTAGTTTTGCTATTTTTTAGATATCTTTAGCATTGTTTGTCAAATATGCATTTATTTATGATTATGTGTTGTCATTGTAAAAATATTTAATTGTCTAGGTACTTGAAATGTTCTAAGGGTAATATGAGATGAGATCCTCTGTACCACAATCTGTGTACCACAAGTGATCTGACGACTATGCATCATTTGTAATATTATAATTATCTCAATCTTAATAAGATATAGCCATTGGATCACTTGTGGTACACAATGGTACACCAAAAGTGGTACAGGGGATTTCCTCTCGGGTAATATGGTCTAATAGATATGCATTGATTGTTTTTCTTAATATGTGTGAAAATTTTAGAATAACCAATATTTTAGGACGCAAGGAGTAACAAGTTTGATTGATATTAATTGATTATAATAATTATTACTCCGTCCGCCTTTAATGATCAAAACATTCTAAAAATCTCTACTTTTACTGAAATTAAATGGCAAAGAGTCATTAATATCTTGTTATTCACTTTTCAAATATTTTGTTATGCAGTTATAAATGTTAAGTAACCAATTCCTCTAAAACCTTAAAGTGTTAGAGAGGGCACCTACAATGTATATCAAGCTTCAACACTCCCTCTCACGTGTGACCCGGTGACACACGTGGAGAGATTAACAAACATGCCACTCATCGGGCATCAACATAGTTCAATTTTCAGCACTCAATAATCCGGGTAATAATATGCAAGCGGAAATGGAGGGGAAGCTTTCTATTTATTTCTTTGCAAATGAAAAACTCACACACTTAAACACATTACAGACCACCTATTTATACTAGTACGAACTAATAACTCATCTACTTTGAAACCACAATTAACAAACTCCCTAAGATCCCTACTGCTATTAGCAACTTCCCACAATAATAGCTCAACAACTAAAGACTAAGACTTAGCTACTGTTGGGGAATTGGGGGGATCGCCGCATCCACTAGCCCATACTAGCAGTCATCAACATGGAGAAATAATTCAACACATGAATAATAATATGAAAGAACAAGAACACCATGATTTGTTAACACGGTTCACCACCCCCACGTTGCTACATCCGGAGGCCCCAAGCCAGGATATCACTATAATAATATGTTTGATTGTTACAGTTTATATATGCACTCACACAGATCTAGCATATCAACTCTCCATGAACAACCCTCTCCTACATATTATTATCTCTCCCCCAAGAACACACAAACAATGATCATGGCCGGGTTGTAGGATCGTCACCCATGGCTCTCCTAGGCCCCCGGCCCCCTCCTAGACACTATTTTGTGCTCTCCTTTGATATTCTAACTCTCTCCTATTAGGGTACACAATATTCTGGACGAACTTATGCTTATATATCAGTACAAGGAAGTCCTAAGCCAATACAAAAAAGAAATCCCGAAAAATCTGCACTTTCCCGAAATCAGGCCGCGGCACCATGCGCCCGCCTGGTACCAACCAAGCGCCCGCCTGCTTTGATTTCCTAGAGACGCGAGTCTACTACCCACACCAGGCGCCCGCGCGCTCCCCTGCCAGATTTTCCTCCTCCGTTTTGATCTCCTCTTCGACTCTTCCACCTTTATGATTTTGACTCCTTTTCCCCCTCTGCTTCCCCTTAGGTTTAGGACTCCAATCTCAACAGCTACCAACCTAGTAAGACTAAGTCAAATATCAAATAAACACATGGTAAATAACCACTAAACAAAATCTGGATTACTGCCAACAATAAAGAGACTAGTGGAAATAAATATGTAAAAAAAAAAAAAAAAATCACAAACAATTTTATTTTTATTTAAAAAAAAAAAACAATTCATTTTCATATAACATTGCCTAAAAACAAACTTTCACTTGATATTATCGAGAATATGAAATTTATTTTTGTTTAGTTAAATCTTGACCCTCTTCACTTCAATTTCTGGCTACGTCCATGCCTCCGTCCAAGAGTAACCAGAGTAAGTGTCCGCTTCCTAAAATTGAAAAGAATCTTTACTATTCATTATACTCATTCTATCTCATGCTTTACTTTTACACTCACAACACCAATCAATTCACTATTCACTACCCCCACTTTCTCTCTCCTACCATACTTTTTATACTCACAACACTTACACCACTTCCACTTTTTCCTACACCACTTCCACTTTTTCTTAATCCCCGTGCAAATGGAAGGGTGGACACTTACTCTGGGACGGAGGGAGTATTTATTACTCTTTTCGTTTTAAAATAATTATCGTTTTAAACTCTTTTAACATATTAAGAAATGTAATAAATACATATAAAAAAGACTCAGTTACCTCAAAACAATTTTATTTTCTAGGTGACTAAATGTTCGTACAAGAGATAGTTCACAATCATTAATAAAGGTATAATTGAGACAAAATGATAAGAATGTCTTGATAATAGCAAAGTGACAATTATTTTGAAACAAATTTTTACTTTTAAAACGACAAATATTTTGAAACGGAAGAATTAATTTTTTCAATTCTTATTATTATTTTAATATTATTAAAATGCAATCATGTTTTTCAAATATTATCCAACTGATCAAATTCCTACTACAATTATTTTGAAACAAATTTTCACTTTTAAAGGAGTTGACTCCATCAAGAAAGTCTTTCTCTTGTTTCGAATTATCTGCATAGTTTGATTTTTCAAAACATTCAAGAAGATATGAAAATGTCTTCGCAATATTTGTATTTTCTCTAACACTTTATTTGCACGATTTTGCACGTTTAAGTGGAATGGCAAATGACCACCACCTTTATATTTTTAATTTTTAAGAAATGGATATTCTTCTAGATATAATAATTTCGACTCACAGAGAAGGGAAAAAAAAAAATCGCTCCTAACAAACAGTAAATAAATTATAATTTACAAATAAATAAATTATAATAGTAAATTAAGTAAAAAAAAATTGACAACCTAACCGCAACACTTATTACTCCCTCTGGTCCAAAATATCTGTCACTTTTGGTCAAACAGATGTAAGTTTAACCAATAAATTTAAACAAAAATAATGATCATAATAAAAATCTAAAAATTATTATTAAAAGTATTATTAATTATACTACAATGAAAAATTTTAGATTTTTATCAGCATCATTATTTTTTATTTAAATTATGAGGTGGTTTCTTGTGTGAACACCTAGATCCGTCTCATAGAAGAGACGGGTCGACCCATGACCCATGTACAACATTCTGCGCGAAGCGTAGGATCCCAACTCATGCTCCACTCAAAATCTGCCACGTGGCAGCGACCCATTGGCAAAAAAAAAAAAAATCATTTTTTTTCTTTTTTTTTTTTAGTTTTTATATTATTTTTTTTTTACTGTTTTTTTCGTTTGCCAAAAGTAATACTTAGTACAACTAAATGTAACAATTGTGTTACTTATAAAGTAACATTTTTTATAAGTAAACATAACACCAGTTTTACAAAAAAAAAAATAGTTCATTTTACTCATCTTTCAACTGTAATACTAACTATAAATACGTGTAACACTAACAATAACTAAATGTAATTATCGTTATACTGAAATGTAATAGTGTTTTTTCATAATATTTTTTATTTTTGAGTATTTTGATTTATTTTTTTAATAGAAAGTAACATTTGAAAAATAACAACTTATATACATGAATGTAACTATTTGTACAAGTAAATGTAACACTTTAGTAGATGAAATTGTAACAGATTTCTATAGATAATGTAATATTTTTACATGTATCATGATAAATTGAACCCATTGTAACTTATTATTTGAAAACATATAGATATACTATTATACAAGTAAACGTAACTGTTTTACAATGTTATTATACAAGTAAAATGTAACATTCGTTTATAAAAATTGTTACTTTCTTATCTTTACAATGTTACTAACACAAGTGTTTTTAGTTCTAAAGTGTAAATAGTTGAATTATTACTTTTCTATACATATGTGTTATAATTATGCATAAACACTGTTACATATATAAGTAACACGTTCGTTACATTTTAGTTGTAATAAGTATCACTTTTGGCAAACGAAGAAAACATTAAAACATTAAAAAAAAAAAAAAAAAACTGTTTTGTATTGATGGAATAGTGACTTTTCTCCCATTCATAGGTGAAGGCTTCCACTTATTTTCATGAATCTAATAATTTATTCATATGGGTAGAGTGACACCTTTGCTTTGCATTGCAATGCTTGTGCTTATTAGAATGTGTAGTATATGAAGATCACCATACTGCATACCCTATTTTTGGTAAAAACGAGATTTATTTTAAGACAAACGAAAATGAACTCCCCGGCCCGTTATCAACCGTAGTTTAAAATACGCGTACAAAAAGAATACAATTGCATGGCAATTGCCATGTTTTCCCTCCTCATGTTTTTTCACAAAAATTGAACCCACCATGTTACTACATCTTTTTTTCTTTTCTACCAACTATTTTCATTTAATTTCTTCCATTCTCATTAATCATATTCATATTACATGCATGTTCTTTCCTGTAAACGAGCAAACAATAAAGGAAGGGCACTCTTGACTTTTCAAACATGATTCACACAATCTCTACAAATATTTCCCTTTCTAGTAAAATCACAACAGATTTATGTCAATAAATGTAATGATCTTGTGTAATCTCACCACAATATTTACAAACAATGTAGAGATTATGTCGATCATCTTTACAAAGTCAAGAATGCGCCCTCCTTATTCTTTGCTCCTTTACACCCCCCCCCCCACCCCACCCTGTACCCCCCCCCCCCCCCAACCACCACCCCAATATGCATGAATGTGAGAGAAAAAGAAACCAATATCAGTACGCCGTACTGATCCAACTACAATATCCCTTTCTCTCCCCCCCCCCCCATTTTTGTCCCTATATATACTCCCTCTCACGTCCACTCTAAAACCCATCAATTTTCATCTCACACACTTCACCTTCACTAGGTGTTTCATATCTTCTCTCAAACACAAACACACAACCAAGAAAAAATAAAAACAATGACGAACTGCCTACAAAGCTGGCCGGAACCAATAGTACCTGTCCAATCATTATCCGACAGCGGCATACTTGTCATCCCGGAGCGTTACATCAAACGCGCCCCCTCCTTTTCCACCACCACCATCCAAAGCCCATCCTCGCCACTCGACTTCCCGGCGGCTCGTAGTAAAGTCAACATTCCAGTCATTGACCTTAATAACCTCCTCTCCGATGACCTATCCACACAACTAAACACTCTCCAACTCATCTCCACCGCGTGCAGCGAGTGGGGATTCTTTCAGGTGGTCAACCATGGTGTTGACCACCATCTGATGTCCCGTACTCGGGACCTCTGGAGGGAGTTTTTTCACCTTCCTGTGGAGGCCAAACTGGCCTACGCGAATTCCCCAAGCACTTATGAGGGATACGGTAGCCGAATTGGGGTGCAGAAAGGGGCAAAGTTGGATTGGAGTGACTATTTCTTCCTTCATTATCTCCCGGCTTCAGTGAGGGATGAGAACAAGTGGCCTAGCTTGCCGGAATCTTGCAGGTAATGAACACGCGCCACCGTTCAAAGGGTGTTTGTGGTTGACGACTGATTAACTTACTTGACTTGACTTTTAAAACTTTTCCTTTATTAGCGAACGGGTACGGTTTCGGGTACGGTTTAACTTTAAGGGGATGTTGAGGAAATGAGGTTTTGACCTAGTTTTATTAGAGCACGTGTTTAATGAGTTTTATGCGGTGGTGGCATTATTGAGTCAAACAGAGAGAATAAGAAGATTCCATTCATTAAAAATCGTAACAAATAAATAAATAAAGAAAATTGAGCAGGTTTCGGGGAAACTAGTTTCTATATACAGTAATTTATAAAAGTTTATATTTTAACATAAGTATTACCCTTAAACCCTAAACCCTAAAATTTTAATTCTAAACCTACCCTGAACCTTAAACCCTATAAAAACATGGTATTTTATAATTTATGGACAACTAGTTTCCCCCAAAATTTTCTGGAAAAAAAAATAAAAAAATATAAGTTTTTATTTTTATTTCTACAGAAAATTTTGAAACATGTTTGTGACTGCAAAATTGCAAAATGATTTTTTTTTTTTTCCTTCTCTCCTGTTTTTCTCATTTTATTATTATTCAAAATTATGATAAAAGTTACAAAAGGTTTTTTTTTTTTTTTGTCCAAAATTTGCCTGAAAATATTATAGTTTTAACTATCTTGTCTTAATGATTTCTTCTTGATATTTTATGTGGTTAATATTTTTTCTAATAGCTCATCTTTCCCAAAAATTTTTTTTTTTTTTTTTCATATTGGTGATAGCATGTTTGATTTGAGAAAGTCACTTTTCATGCAAAACATGTTGATTTTATATCATCAAAACCTAATCTTGAAATTGTCATTTATTTCTTGGAATTATAGGGAGTTGGTGGCAGAATACAATGAAGAATTAACCAAACTTTGTGAGAAACTAATTAAGGTTTTATCAATAAACCTGGGATTAGATGAAGATTACCTACAACATGCTCTTGGAGGTAATGACCAAGTTGGAGCTAGTTTGAGGGCAAACTTTTACCCTAAGTGCCCTCAGCCAGACCTTGCTTTAGGCCTCTCTCCACATTCTGACCCTGGTGCTTTGACCATCCTCTTGCCGGACGAGCACGTCTCCGGCCTTCAAGTCCGTCGAGGCGGTCAGTGGTTCACTGTTGAGCCCGTTGCTAATGCCTTCATTATCAACGTTGGTGATCAAATTCAGGTAAAAGAGCTCTCTCTTTCTCCCTCTCCCTCTCCCTCTCTCTCTCTCAACACGTAAAAATCTCGAGAAATACTTGTTTTTCACTCGTTTAAGTGTAATACCTGTTTTCATCCTTTAATCTAAAACAAGTTTTACACATCTCCTCGTTTTAATCTAAAACAAGTTTTACACATCTCCTAGTGTAAAACAAGTTTTTCATAAGACTAGTGACTCCTCTAACACATACACTCAAGAAGAAAATTTCCATTTTAAGATTCTATAAATGAAAAGAAAAAAGAAATTAATAATAAGCCCCGTGATGAGGAAGGAATTTAATGTTGGTGTGTTAAAAATGCCTAACACGGTGCATTAACAGTCCAGATTCTATCTCTTTCAAATGAACGGTGTCTCGATGAAGGAGAGGTTAAAAGATAATTTTATTCTAAATGAACGCTTTAATTGTCACACAAGTATAAGTCCCAAAAGAGTGGCAAAAGAGTGGCCTAATGGTAAAGTCGGTGAGCGCTAAGATTCGATCCCTTTCCTCGCCTACTTCTAGCGTAGACAAAAAAAAAAAAAAAATGGTCACACAAGTATAAAGCTAGTTCTAAAAGGAGAGATGAAGCCCATTATATATCCTATGGGCTTTATACCCTCCAAACCCATAATGCAACTTTGTCATTTACATGCACGTTTGCATTTTAAGGACTATTTAAATTTCTAAAATCAATGAAAAAAAAACAATCATTTTATGCATGGATTCCTAATCTACATAAATTAAGCATTTAATATTTTTTATATACTTATTTTATTTCTTGTGATATAAATTACAGATTCTGAGCAATGCAAAGTACAAGAGTGTGGAGCATCAAGTGATAGTAAATTCATCAGTAGAAAGAGTCTCCCTTGCATTCTTCTACAATCCAAGGGGAGACATACCCATTGAACCTATTAAGGAGCTTGTTACCGAAGACCAACCCGCCCTATATCGACCCATGACGTTCAACGAGTACCGCCTTGCCATCAGAAAAAACGGTCCTTCTGGAAAATCATATCTCGAGTCGCTCAAATCACCACGTTAGAATTAATTAAGATGCATAAATAAATATGATCATAGTAGCTAGTTTGTTTAGAGATGATCACTAGATTGTTTCTTTTCTTTTCTTTTTTTTCTTTTTTTTTCTAAAGTATATAGATGTTGGTTAAAAGGAATAATGGAGTTGGGACATGGTACTTGGGAGTTGGGAGTTGTATTAATCAGATTACTTTATATATATGACTATATTAGTTCCTTATTGCTTATTGTTATTGATGAGTTCTGGCCTTTCAAATATATTTATACATCATCACTATAAATAAAATATACAACCTATACATTTATACCAAATACAAAAATTGGGACTCTGAAAAAAAAAAAAAATATATATATATATATATATATATATAGTTTTCTTTCAATACAGAGTCTTGATTCTCACACTAAGGGTCATCGCGAGGCACCTCACTCGCACCCCTAACAGTGTGCTCTATTTTACAGATTTTCTTAATCAGATATCCGACCTCTGTGAGACAGCAATGGAGCACTTTATTCACAATCTATATAATGGTAATTTGCACATTTATTAGAATTTGTGTGCTCTATTTTTCAGATATTCTTAATCAGATGAGACGGCAATGGAGCACTTTATTCACAATCTGTATAATGGTAATTTGCACGTGTATTAGAATTTCTTGGCGTCATCAATAATTTATACTCCCTCCGTCCAGCCTAAGGTTCTTACTTTCCTTTTTGGTCTGTCCCAGCTAAGGTTCTTAGTTGCTTTATTACCTAAAATGGACCATGGGACCCACTTGTCATTCTCACAACAAAAACTCCCTACCCACTTTATCTCTCGTACTTTCTCTTACTTACTTTTTCATACTCACAACATTTACTTTTTCTTAATCTCCGTGTAAATTCAAACTAAGAACCTTAGGCCGGGACGGAGAGAGTATATTTAATTACTTTATCTATACATATGACTTTGTATTTCAATTTGAAACTTGTAAAAGAGTCTAACCATGGGCCCCTTTTTTTTTTTTTTTTTGAAAAAAAAAAAAAGTAAAAAGTAGGGAGTCTGATTGATGAGTAGACAACCTAAGGGGCAAATTATGTGAAGGAAACTATTACAAGTACCGCTTTCTTGACACAAAAGTTGATTTCAGTTTATTTACATTGAGACCCCCTGCACTTTAAATACTCTTTCTGTCCCAGCTCACTGGACACTTATTTTTATTTTGGTCTGTCCTAGCTCATTTGACACTTCCCAAAATAGCTTACTTTTTATAACTTTAAAATCCTCTACCCCACCACTCACTCTCTCTCTTCATTTTCAACCACTCAATTTATTCAACCAACACTGCTATTTATCCAACTCATTCTCTCTTCACTTTCTACCATTTTCTTTATTTTATTCATTTTCCTTAGTTATTGTGCCGGGCAATGTTAGGGGCACAAAATAAATTTACAAAATAATGGATACAAACTGAGGTGGCGATATTTTATTGGTTGAATCGATTGTGGACCCGGCACACTCTAATAAAAAAAAACATCAATAGAATTTTGACACATAATTTTGTAAGCCACATTTTGTAACACTTTTTTGTGACTTTATATTTACCCTATTATGTCCACTTTTTGGGTGTCAAGTGAGGTGGCACTTTTTGGCCAGATCTGAACTGTTTCATGATAGACGACGGCTTCTCTACTGTTTCTCAGATCTGGATAGTTCAAGGTGATGGAACCGCTTCTCTCCAGCTCCGGCCACCTTCCTCTCCTTTGGCTGCTGCTACCGCTCCCAACCAGCGACTCCTCTCCCCTTTTTTTCTCCCCCCTACCTCCCCGCCACCGCTGGCCCCTTCGCCTTTTTTGTGCAGATCTCAACCGAATCATTTGTAAAGGCTTTCAAAAAAGTAGGAGCACTAGACAATAACTGATTTTCCTTGTGATTTTCTAAATCCAGGGGCTTAAATCAATTTCTCATTTACTTTGTGTGAGCAGGTCATGTTTATGTGGCTTCTAGTAGGGATGATCAAACACGGTTCCGGTTCCGAACCGCCGGTTGTGGTTCCGAACCGCCGGTTCTGGTTCCTGAAAAGCTTGAACCGTAACCGTTTCTCTTACGGTTACTGTTCGGAATCGCCAGTTCACGGTTCAAAACCGCCGGTTCACGGTTCGGAACCACCGGTCCACAGTTTCCTTTTTTTTTAAAAAAAATGTTTTTTAACAGAAAAAACAATTATAGTAATATTTTATAGCCGATTTTTTTTACCAGAAAGTATAGAAAAAATGGTTAAAAAATTAAAGAGGTTTGTCCCTCTTTTCTTTTATATACACAATAATTTTTATTATTTTTATTCACTAAATTTAGTCAAAACTCAACTTTTCTTGTCAACGTTCCGTTAGTAACGGTTAATTTTGATGAAACCGTTAGAAATCCAATGATTTTGACGGTTTTCTAACGGTTTTGCTAACGCTTTCGGTTCGGTTTAGGCGGTTCATGGCGGTTCGGAACCGCCGGTTCACGGTTTTCAGATGGGATGAACCGGAACCGGCCTGTGTTACAAATGGTTCCGGTTCACACGGTTCCTGTTTTCGATAAGGTTCAAGGCGGTTCGGGCTTTTCGGTTTGGTCATCCCTAGCTTCTAGGACTTACTTTTTCTTTTGATTTTTTGTTTTTGCTGGTCTTTGAAATAAATTATACTGTTCAATTCAATGGTGGTTGGATGGTGGCTTTGAAGATGGTTTATATATATCAGACTTTCTGAGAAAAACAAGAGGATTTGCTAATCAATGTCTCATAATTTATTTATCAGACTTTCTGATATAGTTATAAGACTTGTTTTTGTAAATTAGGCTAGAAAAAAACTAGATGGTTTATATGTTAATTATAAGACACGGACATGTCTTATGTGTCAGTTATAAGAGCTGACTGATGTTTGACCGAATATGATAGTCAACATTAATAAAATATTATTAATTTTAATTTATTTTGTGAAAAAATGACTCTTATACTTCAATTATAAGAAGAGAATTGGTCTTATATACTAATTATAAGAGTTTGACCGAGTTTTACCAAATTTCATCAAATAATAATAACTTAAAAAATAATTTGAAAAAAAATGAATAATTTCTACTAGTATATGTTAATTATAAGAGGACAAGTCTTATGTCTCAATTATAAGAGTTGACTAATATTTGACCAAATATGAAAGTCAACATTAATTAATAAGAGTTTGAAAAAAGTGAAAATATTTGACTCTTATATGTTAATTATTGGTCTAATATGCCAGTTATAAGAGTTTGACCGGGATTTGACCGAATAATATTATATATTTTTCTTAAAAGTTGAAAAAACTGACTCTTATATGTTAATTATTGGCCTTATATAGTATTCGTTATAAGAGTTTGACCGGGATTTGACCGAATTATACTACTACCTATGTCCCTAAATGAGTGTCCAGATTTCATTTTAAGGGACATTGAAAATCTCAACTTTTTTGTACAATTTGGTAGCAAAGATTCATATATAATCTTGTAATGTCTTTTCCAAACATTTAGTTTTGCACGTATAAAGAAACCGGTGAAAAAATTTTTGAGAAAAACATTTAGGGACAAAGTTATGTTAAAAAAAGACACTCATTTTGGGACAAATATTTCTTGAAAATGGACACTCATTTAGGGACAGAGGGAGTATATTTTAAAAAAAAATGAAAAACAGAAACAAATTGACTCTTACTATTGGTCTTATATGTCAGTTATAAAAGTTTGACCGGGATTTGATTGAATAATATTATATGTTTTTCTTACAAGTTGAAAGAAGTGAAAAAATTTGACTCTTATATGTTAATTATTGGTCTTATATGTCAGTTATAAGAGTTTGACCGGGATTTGACCGAATAATATTATATTTTTTCTCAAAAATTGAAAAAGTGAAAATATTTGACTCTTATATGTTAATTATTGGTCTTATATACCAGTTATAAGAGTTTGACCGAATATTATTATATATTTTTCTCTAAAGTTAAAAAAAGTGAAATTTTTTACTCTTGTATGTTAATTATTGGTCTTATGTGTTAGTTATAAGAGTTTGACCGGGATTTGACCAAATAATATTATATTTTTTTCCTTAAAAGTTGAAAAAGTGAAAAAATTGACTTTTTTAATGTCAGTTATAAGAGGGCAATTCAGTCTTTTTGCAAGTGAATGGTGTCTCTGGTATTAGTAATATGTTGGGTCCTTATTTAGAATAAAATTTGGTACTGAGGGGCCCTAGAGTCCGAAGCCCAATAAATACTCTTTCTCCGTTTCAAAATGAATATTCATTTTAACAAAAAAAAATTGTTTGAAAATAAATTAAAAATTGTCTAAAATTAAATAACTTTCTTTTTTAGTGAAGTTACATGAAACTCTTTATTAGTAATCATAATCTTTTAGTTTTATGCTAATAATGTTATATCGTTTCTTCTGTCTTATAGCAATGTGCACAAACTTCTTTTTTGGGTGTCGCAATAATAAGTCGCATTTCCTACCTTATTTTCTATACTCACAACTACAACACATGCCCCACTACTAATGTTTTAAAATATTTATATACTTTCTCTTTAATTTTTGTGCACATCCAAAAGTATGTTCATTGTTACGGGACGGAGAGATGTGCCAAAAAAAAAAAAAAAAAAAAAAAAAAAAAAAAAAAAAAATTACCTACCTTTCAACTTCCTTGATTTCTCTTAAAACTCAAAAGTAGAAAATCAATTTGGGAGGGAGTACAATTTAACCCCCAATTCGTTGAAAAACACACAAACATACATAATACTAGCGGGTAACCCGTGCTCTGCACGGGAAACCAATACTATGTCTTAAAAAATATTTTAACTATAGTTAACTAATATAGTAATCATCATTTTAACTAATACTATTAATAATTAAAATTAATCTATATGATTACTATTATTATAATAACTATTATAATTAATTAATACCATTGATAGTAATAGTTAATATATATATTAATAGCAATGATTAGTCTATATAATAATAATAATTAATATAATTATTATAATAAAATAATATTATTAACAGTAATAGTTAATTGATATAGTAACTATTATTATTAATTAATATTAAAAATTAATAATCTAACTTATATAATAACTATTATAATTAACTAATACTAATTATAGTAATAGTTAATGTATGTAGCCTATATATTATAGTTAACCAATACTATTAATAGTAAAAAAATAACTTATAAAGTAACTATTATGGTTAACTAATACTATTAATAGTGATAATTAACTATATAGTAACTATTATAGTTAAATAATACTATTAATAGTAATAGTTAACTAATATAGTAACTATTATAGTTAACTAATTCTATTAATAGTAATATTTAACTTGTATTGTAACTAATATTGTTAACTAATACTATTAATAGTAATAGATAACTAATATAGTTAACTATAATTGTAACTATTACTAATAAGAGTAATAGTTAACTATAATGGTTAACTATTATAGTTAACTATTACTAATAATAGTAATAGTTACTATAATAGTTAACTATTATAGTTACCCTTTTTAGTAACTATTATTATTAGCTAATGGTATTAGCTAATGAAAAGAAAATGAAAAGTCACTTAATTATTAGTATGTTGTTGATGTGGCTTCTCCAAATGCAAGCTTTATCCATTGTTTGTCCACATGTCAATACCATAGCTCTTTTGGCCAACTTTAATATATATATAGATAGATAGATTTTCTCGGAAATGGAGCATGTAGAATTTCTATTATAGTGCAAATACAGGAAAGGAAACACTCAAATTATTTCATATCATCAAAAGTGAGAAATACAAAAAAAAACTTTCCAATCTTAATGACTAAGTGAGAACTAGATATAATTCAGACTTAGTTATCAAGATCATTATATGTAAATATTTATTATAGATATATTTAAAGACACATTTCCATAAAAAAAAAAAAAAAAAAAAAAAAACCCTGCTAATTGAATGAACTATAAGAAGCTGGGATTAGAGGTGACTGACAAAAAGCCATCCATGGAAAGCTGTTTTCTTGGCTCTGATATGGCGGGACGGACCCTCTCGATAGATGCATGCGCGGGCTATAAGATTCCGATGTGACAGATGGAAAGTTGAACCTTTGTGGGAAGACGTCGTTTTGGTCAACCCTAAGTCTCTTTGGAGCTCGGAATTCTTCTTGAGATCTTATCTCAACTTCAGAATCAGAATCAAATTCCTTGACATTGGACTCAGACTCATCGCATAGAGATGGGAGAGATGTGGGAGAGAAGGGCTTGGTTGACTTTGTAATGCTTGGTCGGGGTTTGTGTTCCTCTGCGATTCTTTCTAGGAATCTTGATTGTGCTTCGATTTTAAGCTTCAAGTTCTTTTGTACCTTTTGGAAAGATAAAAGCGTAAATGCAAAATAGATGTTAAGGTTGTCTCTTTCTATTGAGAAGATGAATTTGTAGATTTTTTTGGGGCGGTTTAAAGGGTATACCTCAAGTTGATCGCTCAAGCGCCTTTGTACTTCCATTTGCATTTGTAATGCTTCGTTGAGCTGAGCACCCCTATAATATTATTAAGTAGCAGGTGTGAGATGTTGAAACAAGTGTCTCTATGCAGTAGCGAAGTCAGGATTTCGTTGAAATAGGGTCAACATATAGTGGTATTTTTTTTCTTTTGTAAATTAAAGGGGGTCAAAATTGTAAAAACTTAATGATTTTAGTCGTGAAAATGTAATTTCTTAAATTTAAAGGTGGTAAAAATGACGTAACTCCAAAATCAAAACGTGACTTCGCCGTTGTCTGTGTTTGCATGTGTATGTGTGTATATGTCTCTGTGTGTGTGAGAGAGAGAGAGACTCACGAGGTCACGCTAAAGTTTGGAAATATTTCTGAAATGCTTCGCTTTTCAAACTTGTCTCCTGAAGTTTCAAGTAAAGACTTGTAAGCGTTAATAGAAAGCAAGGAATATGAAGACTTTATGGGTATGTACAAACGTTTTATAGTACTTACTTCTAGATGTTTCCGGGATGAATTTGGACATTCTGTATTTCTGAAAATAAAAAAAAAGAAAATAATACAATCAGTTAGGGATAAAAATTGCCTGCTCAAGCTATGTTTATGAAGCAAGTCAAACAAATGCAAATGGCAGTGCAGGAAGCCTTCAGGCTTAGCAGTTCAAAAAATCAAGCATGCAAGTCCAAAGTGACAATAAGATCATTTCTTTACGGAAAAATTAAAATAGAAATAAAAGCAGAAGGTGATAAATCATAAGGATGATGTTTTCATATCGGAACTAAACCTAACAAAGTACCAGCCGGCCAAAACTCTATAGACGTACTTAACAATAACACAAGAATATAAAACAATATGTCACTCTCAACATACAAACACAAAATAACTAAATGCTAGTATCTACTCCAACAGTCAATATACAAACAAACAAGCAAAAAAAAAAAAAAAATACAACTTGGTCATTGACGAGAGGGGAATTCCGGAAGATATATATATATATATATATATATATATATATATATAGAGAGAGAGAGAGAGAGAGAAACCTGTAAGTGGCTTTTGACATGGTAAATCGTTATATATATATATATATATATATATATAGAGAGAGAGAGAGAGAGAGAAACCTGTAAGTGGCTTTTGACATGGTAAATCGTTAATCCCGAAACTCCCATAGCCTTCAAGATTCCCTTTGGCGTTGCCCCTGAAAGAAGATACACAAATATCAGCTACAAAGGATGCAAAAAAAAACAAAAAAAAAAAAAGTCGACCCACCTCATAAACAAGCTTTTATCGCGCCTAACAAAAAAAAAAAAAGGAAAAAAGATATTGAACTTACTGTCAGGACCACCAAGCTGAGTAACTGCTTTTTCAAACATATCATGCAAATCTTGCGTCCATTTCAGTCGCTCCTTTCCTGCATCAGACCGACTTGAACCCATTTCTTCTGAACTTCCTGTCAGGACAACCCTTTTGGATTACAAAAACAATGGCTAAGTTAGGAGTGGTTATAGAGACAGTAAACAACACAAGGGGGCATATGAGATAAAATTAATGTAAAGGCGATAAGGTCTAAGGTAGAAGAGTAGGTGGAGATACTATATAATGTCTGAAAATGTTCGATCTAAACCAAGTAACCACAGAGTCCAAAACTTTTCAAATTCAATCTTTCCTGTCAATTTACATCACCTGGCGATTCATCCAAGGAGTAAGATCTTAGAAAGATCCACTCTAAATAAGACCGAATAGACCAAGGGTTACAATCTGAAAACAAAATCTGCAATAAGACAGAATACAATATTGTATATTACTAAGTCAATCTAAGCTGATGACCTCAGGATATAAATGGATAAATTACCAGACACTTAAAAAAAAAAAATTAAATAAATAAAAAAAACTTACTTGCGTATTCCTCATCAACTCTGGTAACCCTGTACAGATGAGTAAGTACGGAGGTTGGGGGGGGGGGGGGGAGAAAGTAAAATAACACTTTGAAAAATCTAAATTAAACACATGCGAAAGGCAATGATTCGTTAGTAGCTAGAATGTAACACAGGAAATAAATCTAGAGATTCTTATATATAAGAAAGCATGAAGAAAAGATTGAAAGCGGATGAAGATGAACTTCACCCTGTTTCATGAATTTTGTTATATAAACAAACAGCACAACAAAATACGTTACACTATTACAGACATTTGCCTTGAGGTGATAAAGCTATACTACTTTGTCAGTCACCGAATCTGAGCTGTTAATCTTTTTTCACGTCGTTTGGCCTTTTAGTGACTACTACTGCCTGCCTCGCTTCATGCTGCAAGATGGGCATGTGTATTGTTTTATGCTCTCCGCTTTGGCAGGTGTTATCTTTACGCACTTTCCGTGATACCACCTCTCACAAATGTCGCAGCCGATCCAGAATTCATCTGGATTGTAATTTCCACCACAGGTTCCACATTGTGTGTCACCATGTTCATCTTCTTCCTCCTCATAACTCTCTTCGGGCAGCTTTGGGACGCTTTTCACTTGTCCGTCACTTGTTCTCTACAACCAAAGGAATTTGGGTTAATACTATAAAAGGAAAAGTAAACTGAAAGCAAAATAGATCAGAATGGCTTGTGTGTGTGTGTGTGTATAACCAGAATTTCCTAGATGGATAGAGAGCTATGGGACTCTAAAAAAAATGGTGGTGGTGGGGGTGGAGAAAATCATTTCAGGACAGAGGGAGTACTCCCTCGGACAGAGGGAGTACTGTACTATTCTTCTTGGCACATTTAAAATGTCATCAATCAAAGTCCTACAGTTAAGGAAAATAAGAACGTGCCAGTCAATCTATCTCTCACCTTTGTGTTGCTCTTGGATTTGCTTCCACTATCTGCACTAGGCTTGTCTTTTGCAGGTTTCTTTTCTGTTACAACTTCAAAAACAGTGGGTAGATCATTGATCATGCTAAACAGACGCTTCCTGTCAAAGACAATATTTGTCAAAATGAGTCTTGCTTGCTATCATTGTTCTATATTCGGAAACCACTCTCCACAAAAGAGAGAGACAAAGAGAGAGGGAGGGGGGGGGGTAGAAAGAAAGATAGTAAAATTGCAGACTTCTGGAATTTAAATTTCAACATTAAACAAAAAGCACTCACCTCCAAAAACTGTCTTTCGCATAGTAAATTGCAAATGCAACCCATTTAAAATGATTAGAATTGGTTTTCATTAGAGAAAAGGACTAGACTATATAGTAACTAGTAGTTTCAACCAAACCATGTTGCACATGTTAGATTGGCCTTCCTAAATCCTACCACGTCAGTTATGTTGATACTGATCATATAACTCTTCCTAACAGCACACTATACTGTACACTTCTATTAGTGCAAACCACCATAAACACTTTCAACCACCCTATATTTTAAGATGGCTACTTTTCATGTATCACCCAAAAGTTAGGGATGCCTACATTTAGCTAAAGCTTCCACTTCTATGTATCTCTCTACCAACTCAATTCTCTATTCCATTTTTCTGCATTGAACACGCCTTCGTTACGAGTACACAATAAGCTTGAAGTAGCACAAACGCCAAAAAATGTATGCCTGAACTTGTCGGTAGACCATGTAATGATACTGATTTCAAAACACACAACAATATAGTTATGATAATCTCAGGTATAAAATGGGTTCAAAGAGTCCACCTTACAGATCCTGTTTACAAAAACATACAAAGCAGGTCTGAATATCATTCCATTTTTCCAGCCTTACCATGATATGCAACCCAGTATTTTAGTTCACATAGTAATTTATCAGTTCATATAACACGCAGCAAGGAATGTACTTATATATATGAATTAGAGAGACTAAGAGAGACAGCGACATAGAGAATCGGCCAAGAGCCTGTATTAAATAGCAACAATAATGTTAAGTGTGCAAGGAACCCTTTGCAGATTTACCAGACAAAACGACTTGGCTAGGAGAACCGAATATGGATGTGGATCCAAGCGTCAAATTCGCCCTAATTTTTAAAATTTTCACCACAAGCAGTGTAAAATAGCCACACAGACACCAACACCCATGTTGAGTGTTGTCGTATTGATTGACACATGTACTTTGGCAAAAATGAAGAGACCATGTAGCATAGGTGAGTCAATTAATAATTTGGGGCTTTGGACTCTAGGCCCCCTGGGTGAGATCCAAATGCCATAAAAACCCAAGGTCAGATCAAAATCCCATTTAAACCCACCACAGCCCACAACCCGCCCCAGCCCTGCCCATGCCCTGCCCAGCCCAGCCCGCCCATACCCAGCCCGCCCATGCCCAGCCCAGCTCACTGTTTGGATGCAAAATTAAAATGTTGGGTATGGGAATTGAACCCATGACTTATTGTGAAAACTAACAACTTAACCACTACACCAGCCTACTGTTTGATACAAAATTTGCAATATATTCTATTACTATTGCGCCTAAATGAAACTAAGTGAAGAAAAAACAAGATTCTAAATCAATTTATAAAATTTTTGATTATTCCCAAAACATCAACTTTTTGTTTAAAAAAAAAAAAAAAAAAAAAAAAAACGAAAAACAAGATTTAAAAAAATATATATAAAGTATTTAAATATTTTATTAGAAAAAAAAATATAAAAGACCCAAAGATAAATTAAATTAAATTATAATTTTGTGCAATATCGAATTTTAATTTTAATTTTTTTTTACTAGCACCCTCCAGTAAACTATTTATATAAAATGACACTATTTAAGTCCTTATTACCAAATTGTCATTATTTGCACTTATAAGACCTTTTGAGAGACTCATGAGTCTGCTATGAGACCTTGTAAATAGACCCTCATAAGTCTTATATGAGACATTTTTACATGTCTCATAAGAATTTACAAAGACTTTGATACAAATTATAAGACCTAAAAAATACACTTATGAGACCTTTGAGAGACTCATGAGTCTGCTATGAGACCTTGTAAATAGACCCTCATAAGTCTTATATGAGACTTTTTTACATGTCTCATAAAAATTTACAAGACTTTGATAGAAATTATAAGACCTAAAAAATGCAATTATGAGACCTTTGAGAGACTCATGGGTCTGGTATGAGACCTTTGTAAATAGACTTATGAGTCTGGTATGAGACAATTTACATGTCTCATAAGAATTTACAAGACTTTGATACAAATTATAAGACTTAAAAAATCACTTATGAGACATTTAAGAGACTCATGAGTCGGATATGAGACCTTTGTAAATGGCTCTCATGAGTCTGATATGAGACAATTTACATGTTTAATAAGAATTTACAAGACTTTGATACAAATTATAAGACCTAATTAATCATGTTTTTTAATGTAAAATGATATTTATTTTACAAATTTAATGTTTTTGTGAATAATCAAGAATTTCATTAATTGATTGGAAAGTTTTAATTGCTGACATTTATTTTGGCAAGAATGATACTTCTATTATTAAATGTTGTGAAACATTAATCAAGTTGTTCTAATATATTTTTAATATTAACTCTTATACCGAAAGTATAAGACTAGTTCTTCTCTTATACTTTAGATATGAGAGTAATTTTCTCACATTAAATCCCCATTTTTTAAAGAAATTATATACCTAAAATATAAGACTAGAATTACTCTTATATTTAAGGTATAAGAGTTATTTAGTTTATTTTCTTATAATTCTCATATTTTCAGTATATAATAGACTTAGTTGGTGTCATTTATGTAAATAAATGCCTTAACAGAAGGGTGATAATTAAAAACTTATAAAATATTATGAAATAATGTATTTTCGCAAATATAATTTAATTTATTTTTTAGGTCTTTCATATTTTTTTAATAAAAAGCTTTAGATATTTTATATTCTTAAATCATGTTTTTAATATTCTAACATATATTAAAAAAAATTGTGTTTTTGTGAATATTCAAGTTTTTCATTAATTAATTGTAAAATCTCAAGTTTTGTAATTTAGTTTCGTCCAGATTTCAGTTAGTAATAATAAATATTGCAAAATTAGAAACAAGCAATGCATTGGCTTAGTGGTAAAGACATGGTTGTTATTGTAAAAGACCTAGGTTCGAAACCTGGGAACAACATTTTTGCTTTTAATTAAAAAAGGGGTGGCTGGCATTGAGTTCTGGATCCGGGGCGGGTGGGCGGGTCGGGACATCGGGCCTGGGCATTGGGCTTGGGGGCAGCCTGACCTGAGTAGTGTGTGATGGGTTTTTGGGCTTTTATGGAATTTTGATTTGGACAATGGGTGGAGGTGGACTTTTGGATCTCAGGTGGACTTTTATGGAATAATGATCTGGGAGAAGGGGCCTTGTGGAATTATGCCAATAATTTGATCAAAGACTTACTCTTCAACTAGGGCACTGCGTCACTTAATTGGCGGAAAGATGTATTAGACAGTAGCTGTTAGGAAATTGTATAACAATAAATAGTGGTTTTCTTGAATTTAACGGAATGACAAATATCATAAAAGAACCAAAATAAATTTAACGGGGCAGGAAATAAGGATGAACTAGAAATGTGGAAAGTAAATCAAACCGGGCAATAAATGAAGTCGAGTTTTGTGTTGGACACAATCTCCGCAAGAAGATATTGCCCCGCACTGGTGCTAACGGTCTGCGGCAATCTTCTCTCAAGATGAAACGACTTTACAGTCCATGATAGAAGCACTTCAAATCAAGGACTTCGGCGAACATAACTGTGTTTGACACTTCCAGACTTTGAAGAAGACTAATGCAACAAGATGATTCTGCCTTCTAGCAGATGCCGTGAGAATTCCATCGAATTCTGTGACTGAATTCCATAATTCAGTTAAATTTCTAACCGAGTTCGTTAACACAGTTAAATACGTGCCTCTCTATTTCTGTTGTGAAGAGAGAGTGAATTTGTGATTTGATTGAGTGATAGAGTGAGGAATGTCAAACTGGTGGGGGTTTATATAGTTTGTGAAGAGTTGTGGTGCCTTTTGGGAATAGGCAAATATTGCACCCGGTGGATCTCACAACCCTTGGATCAGATCGTGGATGAATGTTGAAGATCTGTTGGTTCGGCCCAGCAGCCCGACCTGGCCATTCGAATGGTTGCGGGTCGCGCCCTTACCCACTCCGAACCGATGCGGCTCCTTGCTCCGATCCGCAGATCCAATCCACCCAGATCCATCCCGACCCAGTCTGAATGGGCCTAGGCCCAATTGCAACCAGCCCAAGCGAGCCTAGATGGACCGCCCCTAGCTGGTACCGAACCGTCGAGCTCTAGCCATGAACTGGACCACGGACCGAGCCATCTTCGAACCGAATTTCATCAAAAGTTTAAGGCTCCACAGCGACCGATGCGTCGCGGGTCATGTGCTAAGTTGGAGCTAGTCCAAAATTAGCACACTTGGGCCACTAGATGCATGGATGGCCCAATGGTCCACTTGGTTGGCCCAAGGAGGGAACCATTTGATGACTCCTCCTTAGATGGATCCACTTAAATACTTTCATTCTTAAAGCAATGTGGGTAGAGCCGTCAATTCGGGCAACGGGACGAGACGGAACAAAACTATGATGTCCCGCAAACTATACGGGACAGGACGTCCCGAATTTATCAACAACAACAACAACAAAGCCTTAGTCCCAAAATAATTTGGGGTCGGCTAACATGAATCCTCATATGTCATCGTGATAAAAGGAAGAGAGAGAGAGAGAGAGAGAGAGAGAGAGAGAAAGAGAGAGAGAGCGAGAGAGAGAGAGAGAGAGAGAGAGAGAGAGAGAGAGAGAGGAAAAGGATGGAGAAAATAAAATAAAATAAATAAATAAATAATAATAATAAAAGTACGATCAACCCCCATCATTCACATGAATTTTCGCCCTCCACTCCGGCCTCTTCAACGCCACATCTTCATCCACTCCGAGTAAACTCATATCATTTCAATCACCTTAATCCAAGTTTGCTTGGGTCTTCCCCTACCCCTCGCCATTTTATCACTTCTCCACTCTTCAGGCCTCCTAATCGGTGCATCACTCGGTTTCCGTCTCACATGACCAAACCACCTTAGACGATGCTCCCTCATTTTATCCTCAATGGGCGCAACTCCTACTTTACCCCTGATCACCTCATTTCTCAATCGATCTTTTCTTGTATGCCCACACATCCATCGTAGCATACGCATCTCCGCTACATTCATCTTATGAATATGCCACTGTTTCACGGCCCAACATTCAGTGCCATAAAGCAGTGCAGGCCTAATTGCCGTACGATAGAATTTTCCCTTTAATCTATTTGGCATGCCACGATCACAAAGAAACCCTGTAGCACTCTTCCACTTCAACCAACCTGCTTTAATCCTATGAGCCACATCTCCATCCAATTCTCCATCTTTTTGGATAATAGATCCAAGATAGCGAAAGAACTCGGAAGCTTGGACAATCTTTCCATCGAATGTGATCACTCCTGCCTCTCTGCTTCCAACTTTGCTAAATTTACACTCCATATATTCAGTCTTGCTTCTGCTTAACCTAAAACCTCGAGATTCCAAAGTGTGTCTCCACAACTCCAATTTACTTTCAACACCTTCTTTTGTCTCATCAATCAGCACAATATCATCTGCGAACAACATACACCCTGGAATATCATCTTGGATTGACCTCGTCACTTCGTCCATTATCAGGGCAAAAAGAAAGGGACTAAGTGCAGAGCCTTGATGCACTCCAATCGTGATAGGGAACTCTTTTGTCTTCCCAACGCTTGTCCGTACACTAGTACTAACTCCATTATACATGTCCTTGATAATATCAATATATTTCTTTGAAACGCCTTTCTTTACTAAAGCCCACCAAAGTACCTCTCTTGGCACTTTATCATACGCCTTCTCCAAATCAATGAAAACCATATGCAAATCTTTCTTTTTATCTCGATATTTCTCCATGATTTGTCTCATAAGATAGATTGCGTCCATAGTCGATCTGCCGGGCATAAATCCAAATTGGTTATCCGAAATATTCACAATTTTTCTTAGCCGTTGTGCAATCACTCTTTCCCAAAGTTTCATAGTATGGCTCATTAGTTTGATCCCTCGATAGTTGGCACAATCTTGGACATCACCTTTGTTCTTATACAAAGGGATTAAAGTACTTTTTCTCCACTCCAATGGCATTGTGTTACTTCTCCATATCTTGTTGAATAGTGTTGTTAACCAATTTATTCCCCTCTCCCCAAAACATCACCACACCTCAATTGGTATTCCATCCGGCCCTACGGCTTTCTTTAATCCCATCTTTTTCATCGCCATTTCCACTTCACCCTTTTGAATTCGCCGCATAAAATCTCGATTAATCATACTCGAAGGGATAGTTATATCTCCAATATCCTGCTCTTGATTGCCATTAAACAAGGTATTGAAGTACGAACTCCACCTATCTTTTATCTCTTTATCCCCGACCAACACTCTTTGGTCTGCATCCTTCACACATTTAACTCTCCCAATGTCTCGTGTCCTCTTATCCCTCATACGAGCAAGTCTATAGATGTCTTTTTCCCCTTCTTTTGTATCCAATCTATCATAAAGTTTCTGATTCACCTTTGCTCTTGCATCTTTTATTGCTTTCTTTGCCTCTCTTCTAGCCTCCTTATACCTCTCATAGTTCTCCTCACTCCTGCATTTTCCCAATAATTTATAGCATTCTCGCTTGCTCTTTATCGCTTGCTTTACTTCCTCGTTCCACCATGATGTGTCCTTACTTGGTGGCACACTTCCTTTAGATTCTCCAAGGACTTCTCTCGCCACCTCCTTTATGGTGTGCTCCATCTTAGTCCAGGTCGAATCTATATCCATATCCTCCATATTACCCGACCAAATACCAGTAGTGTCCATCTTAGCTAGAAATCTCTGTTGATTCTCCCCTTGAAGCCTCCACCACTTGATTCTAGGTTCTACTAGTGGTTTTCTCTTCCTTGAAATTCTCCTACTTCGAAAATCAAGTACCACAAGTCTATGTTGAGTTGCAGTACTTTCACCTGGAATAACCTTGCAGTCAGTGTAACTCTTTCTACAAGCATTTCTTACTAAGAAGAAGTCAATCTGACTCGCATTACCTCCACTTCTATAGGTCACCAAGTGTGATTCTCTCTTCTTGAACCAAGTGTTCATTATACTCAAGTCATATGCCATCGCAAACTCCAGGATCTCATTCCCTGCTTCATTCCTCTCCCCAAAACCAAAACCTCCATGAATGCTCTCAAAGTCGTGTCGACTAGACCCCACATGTCCATTAAAATCGCCACCAACGACTAACTTCTCACCACTAGGTACGCGTTGCACAACCTCCTCTAAATCTTCCCAAAAATCTTGTTTAATAAATGCGTCCAACCCTACTTGTGGTGCATAGGCACTAATAATAGTTATAATCTCATCACTAACCACAAGTTTAATACCAATAATCCGGTCACTCTTCCTGTACACCTCCACAACATCATCGATATACTCCTTGTCAATAATAATACCTACTCCATTCCTACCCTTGTCCTTTCCTGAATACCAAAGCTTAAAACCCCAAGGTGCTATTTCTTTAGCTTTCTCTCCAACCCACTTAGTTTCTTGTAGGCACATTATGTGAATCTTCCTCCTCCTCATAACCTCCACCATTTCTGCTGATCTCCCTGTCAAAGAGCCTATGTTCCAAGTTCCAAAGCGCATCCCACTAATCTTACCCCCACCATGGACTAACTTCTTTACCCGCACTCGTCCGCAATGCAGGAACCCTTGCATATTTGACGCCACCCCCGGGCGCCGAGGTGGCGCGTCGCTTCCGGGCGACGACCTAGCAACCTTTGCATACTTATCACTACACCCAGGCCTAGGAAGTGTAGCGCGTCGCTGTGAAGGGAACGCCCCAACGATATTCATATTTGGATTCATGTCATAAGAAATGTGACAAAGTTTTTACGCTGGCTGTCACATGCCTACCGCAACCCTCATCCTTTATCGCGAGACTAAAATTCCCCGTCCCATCCCAAATCACCTCAGGACGCGGGACAATGAGGGACAAATACGGGATAAGATGACGCGATCATCCGATCACAAAAACTGACGATTTTTCAAGTTGAAGTGAGCATATCACATTTTCTGTTAGTCTTTTGGCACCTCAATACACAAGAAACAAAAGACCCAAGTTGGTCTTCCCATTCTCTGTTGTGTCTTCTTCTTTCTCTTGTTCTCAATCTCTCTTTTCTCTCATTCTATCTTCGTTCTAATCCTTTTCCTTGCAGGTGATTTGTGATTTTACGTCCTACTTTAATTTACAAAAATAAACTTTAAGGACAAATGCTTCTAACGTACTCAGAATTTAAAATGCTGATAAAAGACATGTAGATTAAATGATGTTGGGCTTGGATTGCTTGGGCTTGGGTTGGAAATTAGGATTAGGCCTAAAGTTTCAAAAAAATGCGGGACGTCCCGTCCCATCCCGTCCCGTCCCGCGTTGTGTCCCGTCCCAAACGGGATGTCCCGAATAGTCCCGCATTTTTTCGGGATTAGAATATACTGTCCCGTCCCGTCCCATATACATAGCGGGACGGGACGTCCCAACGGGACGGTCCCGAATTGACGGCTCTAAATGTGGGTAGCCATTTCATATCCCATAAACTCTTCATTTACCCACTTTAACTTGCATACTTTGGACATTAATTTCTCATTCACCCCAAATTGGTTTTGAGAAAGTAAATATAACACATTAATCTACTTCAAACGTAGATTACAAATATGCAATTAATTTCCATTTTCTTAAAATAAAACTCAATGGAATTCTTGGTCAAAAGTCGGTCAAACCTTACTTTTGCAAAACCAAAATTCCAACAGTAGCAACTTCAACCACACAGTAATCAAAAGCTTTCAGTAATTAACGGTAGAGGACAAGAAACAAGAAAATGAAGGGTACTTGTACACCTAATTTAACATTGTCACTTGTCTGTGATTAAGATAACAAAAAGAAAATGAAGGGTACTTGTACACCTAATTTAACATTGTCACTTGTCTGTGATTAAGATAACAAAAAAGATGGTTACCTCTCACTTAAATTTGTTCCAATTCACTAATAGACTCACACTGCACATCAGTTAGCAATTAACAAAACTACATGTGTTGCACAAGAGAGTTGAAAATCAATGCAGAAGAAATAGAATGAGCAAGCATATGTGAACTAATACCAATTTTATTCACAACCTAAGAAAAATAAATAAATAAAATAAATAAATAAATAAAAGATAAATAAATAAAACTGCTTAGAAAACAACAAATATTTTTAATGCATCAATGATCAATCAAAGAATTATAAAACTAAGTAAAATAGAATTTACAAAAGCTGTAGTCAAAAAATAAACAGACTAAGTATGTACCGTTCATTCCGATTAAGCCGGGCTCCAAGATAAAAAGCAACAGACAGCAACCAACAGTCACTGTGGACCGCAACCAGAGAGAGCCAGTCTTTGCGGTTCATACCATCTCTCGCAAAATTGATCCCAAGTGCGGGCTCAGGAAGCTCTGGTGGAACTTCCTCAGCTGGAAGTGTGACCTCCCAACTATCATTTGGGTGTCCATACAAGCACAAGTTCTCCTTTTCTAAACCAACAAGGAAAATACTTAAACTTACAGAAATATTGTACCCAAGACAAGTAGAAACATATGAAGATACATAGTAACCAACCCCGAACCATCAACTTTAGGTAACCCTAGCAAAAAGCAATAGGGAAGGAAAGACAATTCAAACTAATTTGCGGAGAAACTCCCTATAGCAGCTTAAATAGATAATTTTTCACCACAATTAAATGAAGGGAACAAAATATCATTTTGCTTGTTCTAGAAAGCAGAATCGTTACTTTAGAATTATATAATTGGAATCTTTCTCCTATCAAACTCCTTCCGTTCTACTCCAGTTTTCCATCTTCACATAAGCTTACCAATTCACAGGATTCCACCACCAGCATCTCGACAGAAATGAATTTTCACCGTAAGTATTTAAAAGGATATAAAATTCCATTTTGGTTGTTCTAGAAAGTGGAATCACTATTTTAAATTTATGCAAAGTCGAATATTCTCTTATCCTCTCCATCATCAGGCGAACTTAACCATGAAAACCTACCTTCTCCATTTCCATAATTCCACCACCATCACATTTAACAACTCCCAACTAAAACTAACTGCTTCCATCAAGAACACAAACAAGCGAAACAAAATACAACAGTTTCCAACTCATTTTCCAAAGTTCTTCCTAACCCTACTAGTTAAAACCAGATAATTTCCAAATCCACTGCAACTATAACCTTAAATACATTATCTCTGTTTACACAAACACATACTAAATGCATGTATAATGTTTATGCCTATAGAATAAATAACCAAAACTAATCACAGAAATTTTCAAATTCAAAGAAACTAAAAAATAAACAAAATGCATATTAGCCCAGCCAAATTCAGTAAATTTCACATTTCAATTGAGAGGGGAAAAAAAATGTAGCCGGTCTGCAATCAAAAATCCAAAATTAGAAAGTACCTGGATCACAGATTCCATAGAATTCAGTAACATCTGAGCAAACAAACAGACAAAACACACCGCTAAGAGAAGAAGCAAAATGAATACTGAAAAAAATCAAAAATTAAAATGACAAAAAAAAAAAAAATAAGAAAATTACCGTAAGTTAGAGCACGAACTAAGCCGGAACGACGACCGGTATAATCTTTGAAGATGTCTTCAACAGTTCGTGGACTGGACGAAATTGAAGCCATTTCCATGGAACTGTGAGAGAGAGAGATCTGAAACTCAAAAGTATAGAAATTGTCTACTGTGTGTATATGCGCGTGCGTGCGAGTGTGTGCGTATAAATCGAAGAATTTTGAATCGATTTGGTTACTGGAAAATGCTATGACGCTTCTTTTTTGTGTGTTGTTACTGGGAAAAAATTTTTCACTTTGACACCCAAGAAGTGAGAACAATAACTAAAGAAAAAAATAAATTAAGGAAAATATGTGGTAGAAAATGAAAATGGGGAATGAGTAGAGAATACGTAGTAGTATTGGTTGAATAAATTGAGTGGTGAAAAATTAATAGAGAGAATGAGTGGTGGGGTAAGAAGTGAGAACAATAACTAAAGAAAAAAATAAATTAAGGAAAATATGTGGTAGAAAACATAGTTATAAATACCGTCCCGGACAACGCACCGGTTTTGCCATTGGGACGGGATGTACCGGTACCGGAACGTACCGGTGTACCGTACCGGATTTACCGCACATTTTAGTATTTTAAAGATAATTATATACTATATAACATATGTTCAACAAAAATTTACAGAAGCTTTTATTTTATCATCAAACTATACCAATACTAGCATAAGTTTAGTATAGGTTGCTTATAAATTACAGTTCTGCAGCTTCAATTTCTTGGACTAAATAGGCTGCTTCCTGTTTAGCGACTTGACGACCTTGAAAGTTCTATTGCGTTGAATGGATGTTGATTAATCGTGAAGTATAAATCTAGGGCATAGCTTTAAAAAAAAAAAAAAAAAAAAAAAAATTAAATATATTTTTATTAGGTCCGACAATTAAAAATTGGTTTAAAAGTCTTTCTTTTCGCGCACCGACCGGTACGACCATCTCGGCCGGTACGGTCCGGCTCGGGCCGGTACGGTCCGGTTCAGACCGGTACGCGGTGGTTCAGGACGGTACAGAAACTGGGACGGAATTAAACCTGTACCGCACCGGTTTTCAACTGGGACGGGACGTACCGGCCGGTACGGGACGGGATTTATAACTATGGTAGAAAATGAAGAGGGAGAATGAGTAGAGAATACGTAGTAGTATTGGTTGAATAAATTGAGTGGTGAAGAATTAATAGAGAGAATGAGTGGTGGGGTAAAGTGAATATAAAATTATACTCCCTCTGTCCTTAAATGAGTGTCCATTTTCAGAAAAAAAATTATCTCATAATGAGTGTCCATTTTTATCATAACTTTGTCCCTAAATGTTTTTTTTTGAAAAAAATTCACCAGTCTCTTTATATTTGCCAAAACTAAATTTTTGTAAAGACGATTACAAGATTATATATGAATTTTGTCACCAAATTGTACAAAAAGTTATGTCCCTAAAAATAAAATTTGGACACTCATTTAGGAACATAAGTATTAAAAAGTAAGCTATTTTGGGAGTGTCAAGCGAGCTGTGCGGATCAAAATAGAAATACGTGTCAAGTGCGCTGAGACACGGATGGAATATTTAGGTTTGGTGTGGAGTTAGCAAAATTTTATGTTGAGTTGGAGTAAAGCTTTTGACTTTTATCTTTTACTTTATTTTTATTTTATTTATATTTTCATCTTTTTATGTTAAAGTGAAACCAAGTCCAAACTCGACTGCACGTAGCATCAATTTTTTCTTTTCTTTTTCATTTTTGGTACACATGTTAAACCAATTTTTCTTCGGATGGATTCAGCAATTTTTTAAATATCAAACCTAACCATCTCTAACAAAAAATGTACCAACCCCTTTGGCTCCCGATTATACTTTGAACTTCTCATAATGATATCAAATACAGTTAACATCATCATGTCAAACATAAATCGCGTGTGTACACAAACCTATTTGACCTCGAATTACACTTTGAAGCTCTCACGGTGATATCAGATACAATTGACAGCATGCCAAACATCATTCGCGTATGGCAGACCGAAATGGTGATGGAAGTTGGGATTAATGATAGAGCGAAGTTGACGATAATCGAGTTTAACCGAGTCAACCCGTTAAGAGAGCTAAATAAACTAGACAAACTAAAGATACAAATATAGTATCATGTTCCATTAACACTAGTATATCTGACACGCTTAAAAACTTGTTTTAAGTTAAATTAGATAGATTGAATTATGTAATTATAATATGTCATTTCCGATTAGGAGTATATCGAGCATGCTTAGTAACCACTGAAAATGAATAACAAAGAAAACATTATTTTCTTCCCCAAATTGTAACAAAACAAGCATACTAGATAGTAGATACAATGCATTCACTTTGAAGAAGCCAATAACCTCCTGATCCCCATTTTCTGTTCTTGACTAAGCACTTTGGGATACTTAATATTGAATTTAATTCTTAGATTGCCTCTTTTGTTAGGTTCCTTAGAAATGGGCATTCCTTCTCCTTCAATAATCTCTTCAGAAATCGGACTGACAATGGAGTTGATCGGAACAGTTAGACGCCGGCCATCAAGGGTTGTTAATAGAACCGTGAAACCTGTCAGAGACTCTGACAAGGAGATCTTTTTCGTAATGATCAAGTCATTTTTGTGTCTTTTGAACACATTGTGTGGTTTTTCGCCGATGATGAACACAAGATCGGAGGGTATTATACCTTGTTGTTCATATACTTTTTCTGGGAAAGTGATTTTGGTTCCTTTTTTCCATCCGGGAAGAATCTTGATTTCAAGAATTTCCTCCATTTTGGAAAGTCTCCTGCACACGTACACAAAATTAATGCTCGATTTTAGTTTAAAGAAATTACATGATTTCACAGACCTAAACTCACTTCAACCAACGACAGATGTGATGCTATTGGTTGGTTTAAATAAAGTTGGGCTTTGATAAATATCAAGTTTGTCGCGTTGTTAATGGGGGCTTGCCGCTCCCAACTCCATAACGGTGAGATTTGACCATATCTCTCATTTTACGAGATGAATCTGACAATATGTAGGTCCTATCGAACACCAAATTTATTTCAGTCATCCATCTCACAAACAAAGTGAAAAATGTGATCAAATCTCAACCATAAGCATCATTATCATGGGAACAGTAACTAATGTCCTAGAGATCAAATGGGTCTGCCAGCAGCCCATTTGATCTCCGGGCCACAAAAAGAAATGAGATGTGTCCAAGTTTGTGCGCAAAGAAAAAAAGATAAAAGATGTAAACTTTACCCAGAAGCATCAATGACATCCCTAGAAATCTTCAACTTCTTAGTCGTCCCTTTATACAAATCCTCCAAGCTACACATCAAATTCCACTCTATCACTCCCCCTTTCCTGGGCACACTATTCGGCGGGGCCGTCCCCTCTCCACCACCACCTGGAAACGAAGCAAACTCCTCCACAAACCCTTGTCCCACCTTGTCTCCCATCCCTCCAAACGGACTCCAAAATCGAAAGGATTCCGAAAACTTATCATCCCCATTGAACGTAGGCGATTCACCGTCTGCATCGCAAATATATCCACCACCTGCACTCGGTGGTGGCCTCTGCCCTTTTGTTCCTTCCTCATCTAGTTTCGGATGATGATCAGTCATAATTCAAATTCTATCCCCCAAACTTACGAAAACTAATGAAAAAACTGTACAACAACAACAACAAAAACAACTAAAAATTATAGCATCACAAGAATTGAACAAGGGATATGAGTGAATATATATCGCTTTGGAGCTGAACTGCGTTGACTTTTTATCTAAAATATTTCCTGTCTCTTTCTTGTTTGTTAGGTTTGGAGTGATAACAAAGGTAAAGCATTTGACTTTTTATCTTTTGATAGGAATTAGTTCCTACTTCCTATTGCATTTTCTTGGTGAAGTGCTAACCATGTCTATCAGCTTGACTCAACTACCAATTATACCTTCTTTTTTTCTCTTTCTCACAGATTCAGAAAGAGATTCAAATCTCGATTTCGGACAGGTTTATTATCGCAACCAATCATTGTCCAAAAAAGACGGTCTTATTTAAGCGACCGATCGCTACAGCATAGCAGCAAATCTGTAGCAGCAGTTCCAAATCAGAGAAGCTAGCTCGAAATTGTTAACAAAAAAAGCTTCAACTTGCATGCACGAGGAGTGGGGGTTACAATTAATTATAAGGTGATAAAATTGAATCAAAATAACATAATCAAGCTTGCTCATCTGTGGAGACTTTATTTCTTAAATTAAAATCCACATATATATAAGCATGTAATGCAAATCAAATCATAAACTCATAGATCACAAACACAAAGTACCCCTTGCAGTAGCTTCAAAATCACACTGCAGCTAAAATTACTCCGAAATCGGTTTATCGCACTTTCCAAGGTCAAATAGTTGACTAGCACACCGGCCCAATCATCCTAGACTTGACTCGCACATCGGCATAATAACGAAGCATGATTCCAACAAAACCAGCAGAAAATATTCCATGAAGTAATCTGGTAGGTGTAAATACTCCATCGCATAATAAACTAAGGTTACAAACATAATTGCGACAATATACTTTTCTTGAAAATAAACATTCGAAACAATGTTCTCAACTGCTACATACCTACTCTTATAAAATCCCAGATTCAGCAATGCATTGATTTTCTTCTTCAGAATAACAATATCATTAAAAATAAATAAAACAATGCAAGCTTACACGAGTTTGGAGAAGACGGACCCACATGTTTTTGCCTTCAAGAAGCCAATAACCGCTTGATCCCCGTCTTCTGCTCGGAAGTAAGTTTTGAAGGGAACTTAATATTGAATTTAATCTTTAAATTACCCCTTTTGGTAGGTTCCTTTGGGATGGGCATTCCTTCTCCTTTAACAATCTCTTCATAGGTCGGACTAACGACGGAGTTAACGGGGACCGTTAAGTTTCTGCCATCAAGGGTTGTTAACTGAACAGTGACACCTGTCAGGGCTTCTACCAAAGAGATCTTCTGGGTAATGACGAGGTCGTTATTGTCCCTCTTGAATACGCTGTGTGGTTTTTCATCAATGATGAAGACAAGATCGGAGGGTATAACACCTCGTTGTTCGTTTCCCTTTTCTGGGAAAGTGATTTTTGTTCCTTTCTTCCAACCGGGCTTAATCTCGATTTTAAGAATTTCCTCCATTGTGGATGGTCTTCTGCATCCAAGAAAATACAACAGGTAGAAACCAATGAGCACATATGAATTATTGGTTACTTATATAGATTTAGATACATATACTACGATCATAAATGGCTGTACACAACAAAGGAAGACGGTCATATTTTACATACAGAATATGAAAGGGAGAAAAAGAAAAACCTTCGTATGAACTATACAAAAAGATTGTGGTGTGGTGATTTCAGAAATGAATAAAGAATACAAGCTAAAAATCTTGCCAAAAAATCTCATGGACTCGTTGAAACAAGCCAAACGATAAATTTACCAAACTAAGCTGCAGGTGCTAAAACAATCCAACAAGGATACTAGGAAAGACCCATACATATTATTGCTTATAATTCACATATATTTTCCATCTTTCTGACCAAAAAAAAAAATCTACATGTATTTTCTTGTTTGGGGATTCACTCAACCAAATGCTTCTCAAGAACGTCACCAAGTGCTTATCAAGAGAGTCGTACTATTCGTACAACTAAACCTGAGCTAGACATGCAAATAAAATTGAGCTAGAAGTGTAAATAAACATGAGCTAAACACTACTCCCTCCGTCCCATATATCGCTACTTATTTCCATTTTGGGCGTCCCATACTTATTGCTACTTACCCAAAATGTTCATTTTTCTCTTCCTATCCACTCACAACAACTATCCACTAACTTTCTTTCTCTCTCCTACCCACTCACAATACTTGCTTTTCCAACATATTTTCTTAATCCCCGTGCACTCCCATTTGGTAGCAATAAGTATGGGACGGAGGGAGTATTCCTTTTTGTAGTCACAACTCACAATCAGCTGTTTAAGTATCATTTGCAGAAAAGATGATCCACAACAGTAACGTGAAACTCATTGTCAACCATAGTTCCACAACCAAACAGATGCACCACCTCATTACATGCCTTGATTAAAGGAACAGTAAGTTAACCACTGACCTCCTTCCCGGAATGTTTAGACCAATTGTTTACTGATTTAATGGAAAGCTCATGAGTAGTGACATGGAACAACTGGAGCACTTTATCATGCCCCACCCTGTTTAGAGGATCGCTACAGGTGTCACATGGAGCACTTGAAAAAATACAGTCCGAGTTCACTAATTTGACTTAAAGCACTCTGGAATATTATACTCCCTCCGTCCCAAAATGTTGTTCCCTCTTTTTTTGATGTTAGTACGAAGGAGCTTTGAGTAATAATTCTAATTTATTTTATTTATCCTAATGAAAATATAAAACGTGTTATTGATACACCATTATAACTACTATCGATAACAAGTTTTATATTTTCATAAGGATGATTGAATTAAACTAAAACTATTGTTCAAAGTTTCTTTGTACTAACGTCAAAAAAAAAAAAAAAAAGAGGGAACAACATTTTGGGACGGAGGTAGTATAAGATAGTGGAATAATATTGTACGTTCTTAGAAAGCACTGGAGTGTTCTCGAGTAGGATAGAATAATTAGAAGTATAAGGAGAATGGTGAATTTGTAGCGAATTCTAGAAGCCTAGGAGTTAGAATAAGAGCCTATAAATAAGATAAGCTTCCTTAGTAAGAAATCACCTCAATAATCAATTAACATATACTCCCTCCGTCCCAAAATGTTGTTCCCTCAATAATCAATTATTGTGCTATTACAAACATTTACTCCTCAAATTCAAGAAACAAAATGATACTTCCAAATGATGACATAGTGTAGATTACCTATTATAAAAGATGAGATCATGTAGATTACCTAAAGTAGGAACTAATCTTAATTAATCACTCGGTTTTCATGACACCCGAACCGAATCTCAAGTACTACCTACGTGCGCCCGAGGAGCCTCAGTGGTTGACACTCCAAGTTGAGTTGAGGTAGCGGCCCATCGAGCTTTACCACCAGACTCGTGGGAAGAAAAAAACGCCAAGCATTTTTCACCGTAATTAATCTTACAACATCCGTCTACCCATATACAGTATATAATAATAACAAGGCTACTAAAATTAAAATATAACAAACCAAAAGATCATATCCTGACAATTTATTGTCGTTAATTTGTTTACTATTTTGTTCCTTATTGAGGTACTTTGTTTATTTGTTTTAACCTTTTGCCTACTATTCCAAAACAGACTGCTACCAAGCGTAACCCTACTGCTTTAATAAAACTTTCCACGATCCATAATTTTGACTATCATGTTCGTAACCTAATTGCAACACAATTAAAAGCCCTTCAGAAGTACCATAAGATTTATATTTGAATCAAATAAATTGCATCAAACTTAACTTAAAAATTTTACTCGTGCTTCTTGGTTCACGAGCTGATATCTACACTCATCACACGAAGATCCCAAACACTCACAGCCTTAGCCTCATACCCTTGATTAGTTGGACACTTTTTGATACAAAAACTGCAGCAGACGTAACTTATCAAGCATATTGATATGAGTTTGCTTTTGGTAGCCTCAAGTCCTTGTCTCTTAATCATCAGCGATATAAAAGACAAATCAGCTTGAGGCATGTCCCCTATATGCCCCCTTGATCGTCCAAAAAAGAAACTAATAATCAGTTTTGGAAAATCATTTAAAGCATAATAAAGAAGGAGAAGAAGAATTTATTTCCTAATAACATACAATGTAAATATAGCATAGGAAAGAGGCTAAACGGAAGGCCTATAAATGAACACGGGAAGGAAAATTGGGGGCATCAAGTACCTTTTCGCCAACTAAAAACTAGAATCAAGAGGATGATGGATTATTATAACATGTTTAGCACATTAATTCTATTTGCAATTTATTGGAAAAAAAAAAATATAGATATCAACCAAATACATGAGCAGATTATTTAGGGGTTAATTACATGAATAAAACTAATGGCAAACATACAGTTCGAATGTAGTCAATCCTCATGCAACAATACACAACTTAGGCAAGCAAACCTAAAGATGACACTTGTACGCAAAGTACTTATTGTGCGTACAATAACAGTCCTTATATCATGCAGTAACATCATAACAGCTAGACCATATTGTAAGAGAATCATGCATTTGATGGATATGCAATGGGGTTTGCCTTATATCTTGTCAAATCAAGTTTGATCAGCATAGGATATAATAATATTAATCTAGAGTAATGTCTTTCAGTTTTGTGCATGTACTATCTCCGTCATTGTCTCATCATTCCTATAGTCAAGAAATCTTTCTCACCTTCTCATCATTCCTATAGTCAAGAAATCTTTCTCACCTCACAATAGATTATATACCAATCATTTTGCTTAAATGACAGTACCATGAAATCTGAATACAAATAAAATGCTAAAACACAAATCATGAATATCGTCCTGAGAAAATGAGATAAGAAATACTCCCTCCGTTCCATACTAATGGTTACTTATTTCCCTTTTGGATGTCCCATAACAAGGGTTACTATCCCAAAATGGAAACTTAAAAGTAATTCTTTATTCAATGAGACCCACTTGCTCACTCACCACAACAATCCGCTTACTATTCCCTACCCCACATTCTCTCATCTACTTTACTTTTCATACTCACAACACCTACTCCACTTTCAATATTATATTTACTTTTCCTTAATTCTCACGCATTCAGTTTTAGTAACCCTAGTATGGACGGAGGGAGTAACTAGCATACTCAGTCAAGCACAGAGATGACAGTAGAGGAAGAGTAACGGTTGCCTGAAGCAAGTATCAAGAGAAAATCAAAACATCTCATGCAAGTATAAATTGCCATTCTTGCTCATAACTTACTGCGAAGCTCAAAATCTCACTCATCGGCATGAACCATAAGATAATAAATTTGGAGCGGCGCATACACTAACGTATAGAAAGTTAATAACTTATATTTACTTCCAAAAAATAAAAGAAGAAAAAGGCAAAACCCTAAACATGATTGCTTGCTTCGCGCTTAATGCATCATTGTCTATTATCTACTTTCTATATGCATATAATCCAAACTTGTACTGAAATTTACAAGCTCATAGTAAAACCTAGCAAGTCATAACTCATGCAAAAGCATGAAAATCACATTTTCAGGAAAATAAACGTACAACAAAAAGCTCTAAGCTCTAACATCATAAAAGCTTGTTGACATAGTATCCAAAGATTTACATCACTAAGCAATATCCACATGTCAACAAAAAAACAAAAGGAGCTTACAGACAAAAAAAAAAAAAAAAACTTTTTTATCAGTTTTATGGTAGAAGAGGTGGAAAGTTTATTTATCAACTAATCCTCCAATTTAGATAACTACTTTTGTAATTTCATACCTCTACACTAATAAAGTTGGCAAAAAAAAAACCTAATGGAGGTTATAATGCTTACATCCAACACTAGTTGTTATGTAAATCGTAATTACTTCCATTAAAATCAAAACAAACTAAGTAGAGAAGAATAGAGTAAAATATATAGCCCGATAACCTACAACGAAATATGCCTACACAGTGCCTAAAGATTAGCCAAATCAACCAATGTATTCCTCATGATATACCATCCCAAAAGTGTATACTGAACCGAGTCAACCACATGCCAAGGACAATGGCTGACAGCTCATGAATTCAAAGCCAAGTTGTACGTTTTGGGGTTACCTAGCATCAATTTTGGTAAAATATATGTGCTTGGTATCTAAACTAAGTAACAAGTCAAAAAATACAATTCCCATGCTTAAGCGAAATTCAAACAATCAAAAAGCAGTAAAAGATCAAAACTTTACCCAGTAGCATCGGTAACATCTCTAGAAATCTTCATCTTCTTAGTAGTCCCCTTATACAAATCCTCCAAACTACAAGGCAAATTCCGCTCTATCGCTGCACCTTTCCTCAGAATATTATTCGAGGACCCCTCCCCACCAGCACCACCGCCTCTAAACTGAGCAAATATATCCTCCCCAAACATACTCCTGTGAAAAGGTGAGGGACCTCCACGTCCACCTCCCATGTCTCCCATCCCTCCAAACGGACTCGAAAACCCGAAAAATTCCGAGAATATATCATCCGCATTACGCGGATTGAACCTGAACGTCGATGACCCACCGTCCATCCCGCCGGAGTATCCACCACCGGCACCCGGAGGTGGCATCTGCCCTTTCAATCCTTCCTCACCGTACTGATCGTACACAGCTCGCTTCTGCGGGTCACTCAAAACCTAATCCCCAAAATTCACAAAATCAAAATCAATTAAACTAACCTAAAAACAACAAAAATCGAATTAAAGCATGTAAATAAATAAATACATCGTATGCTTCGGAGATTGTTTTGAATTTGGCTTCGGCATCTTTCTTGTTGTTAGGGTTTTTATCCGGATGCCATTTCATGGCGAGTTTGCGGTAGGCTTTCTTCAAGTCATCGTCACTGGCGCTGCGATCAACTTGAAGGACCTTGTAATAGTCGACGCCCATCTCCGCCTTCCGCTTCCTCTGGCCGCCTCTCTCCACCGTAAATTTGTTGGGTTTTGATCTTGGTGTCTGTGTCTCAGAGTTTGTGCGTGTCTGTGTGCTCGTCTTTTTGCTATGGCCGGAGGTTTTCGATTTGGGGATGACGAGGTTGTAGACTTGGAAGAGGATTTTGGGACTAGATTTGGATACTAGGATTGGGCCTATTACGGCTAGGGGCCTATTTTATAAATACTTATTGAGATGGTTGGCCCAATATTTCCCAAAATTAGGTAATCATCCATATTTTAATTGAGTTAAAAAAAAAAAAAAAAAACTCTCTTGTGCAAGTAACACTTTTTATTTTGTGCAAGTAACATTTTTTATAACGAAATGTAAGATTTTTTTTTTCAATTGTAACACTAATTTTTTTCGAAATATACCACAATTTTGCTGCAATATACTTAAAGATAACATAAGATTGACAAATAAACTAATGTCATTTTAATGAACGTAACATTTTTTTTTTTAAAGTTGGTTGGCCCAATATTTCCCAAGGTAGTAAATTAGGTAATCATCCATATTTTAATTGAGTCAAAAAAAAAAATCCATATTTTAATGAAAGCGCAAACGAAAAACTAAAAAAAAAAAAAAAAAAAAAAAAAAAAACTTTGAGCACTAATGAAGTTGTTGTTTGATTAGATATATAGTGGGACTCAAAATCAATCACAGTATTCAATCAAACATTGTTAAATCAGTTTGCGCTAAAAAAATTGTGATCTATTTTTATTACTTTAGTATTACTCTATTCTATGTCTAAATTTAACAGCAGATGAATTCCACGAGATCAAGATATAGAATAGAAAATGTTTGAATTAACTCCAACTTAAATTTATACATTTATTAGTAAATTAATTGCATGTTATAATAATAATAAAAAAAAAGTTTTGTGTGAGACGTTCTCACACATGAAACTGATCTCGACGAGAGAGGAGATGGATTCGCTCCGCCATGTCTATTGGCGCAAACCATTTACTCACTCGACGAAACGTGTCTCACGTGTGAGATGGTCTCACTCAAGTTTTTGTCAATAGTTGCCTATCATAGTAACTAGGGATGGCCAAAACCGGTTCCGGGCCCGGTTCCGGTTCGGAACCGCCGGTTCCGGTTCGTCAAATGGGTGACCCTTAACCGGCCCGCACTTACCCCGGTTCCGGTTCCGGTTTGGCACAATACGGTTCCGGTTCGGTCCGGTTCCGGTACGGTTCCGGTCCGGTTCCGGTAAAATTATTGAAAAATAAGGGATTTTCGGTACGGTTCCGGTTCCGGTCCGGTTCGGCATATATGTGACCCTGAACCGGCCCGCATGCCTTGCGGTTCCGGTTCGTCCGGTTCCGGTTTCCTCCCCGGTTTGCTCCGGTTCCGGGCTTTTCCGGTCCGGTTCCGGTCCGGTTTTCCGGTTCCGGTCCGGTTCCGGTCCGGTTTGGCCATCCCTAATAGTAACCCAAAATAAATATTCACATTATATTTTTTTTCATCATAAAGTGTAAAACGAATCAGAGATGAGGCTAATGTGTACCAAGTAGATTAAGGATGTTGTTCGTGTATCAGTTCAAAATGTAATAGCACTATATATATATTGCCTTATATATAGAAAGAGAGACAGAGCCCATTACACAAAATGTACAGGAACATCTCTGAATCGATTTGTAAAACTTTGGTTGATCATAGATAATATGCTAAAAGATCAAGAAATATCATTATACAAATTCAAATTTCATTAAGAGCTTCACCGATTTGTATTTGTTGCCCTTCTGATCATGAAGTGGCACGGATCGAATTCCGGTTCTCAATTCCGAGACAGGAAGACAAGTTTGCCCTCCAAAATCATCCTTTTCGGACATATCATACTCATGAACTTCAACTCGGAGCAATGCCAGCTCCGGAACAGTTAAGGGGAACTCAAACTCCTCGTCCCATGTAGGCGTCCAGTCGTTTTCTATCGTCCTTGTTTTCTTCATAACTGTATCTGCAGCAAATCCCGCGATTCCAACCTGCATATTGGCTTCTTTGTCATAATCTAGCTTCACAATTTCATGCAAGTTAAATTGCATGACACACATGGGCGGACCCACGTGTACCATATGGGTGTGGGTCCTCCTGTGTAAGTATATACACATATATTTATGCATATATACATACAAACATACATAAATATATGTGTATATACATAAGCATACACTCGCTTGTATCATCTACTGATCTACTCACTGGTTGATTATACAAGCGAGTGTGAGAAGTTTATCATGTCTTACCCTAACGTAGAAGTCCGGTGGGGAATATACGTCAAAGTGTGTGCGATGGAAGTCCAAATGCCACCCATCCCCCATGTATACTTTCACCTGTAAAATGAATGTTCTTGCAAGTTAAGTTCTTAGTGATTTACAAACAGAGGAAATCCAGGGAAAATGAAGAATTTGTCACACCTTCAATGTCTTTTTCACTGGTAAACTCTTTTTAGGGTCGAAAACCTTGTTATCAGGACCAACTGTCAGTAAGAAGTCTGGTTTTTTCACATAACCGCACCCTCCGTTACCTCTGAACATTCCGTGCATCAACCAAAGGGGTCTCCCAGTACCCTGTCATGGAATCATCAAGTCATATGTAACCATCTTCTAGATAGAAAAGTGCATAGTTTTCTATACAGGCGTTAACTTTTTATAACGAATATACGGATGGACTCCGTTAAATACTAGAAAATGAACATAGTTCTACCTGCATATTAAACGCAACCATTTGAGCCCCGTGCATCCAACCGATAAAGGGATTGTAGTTTGATGAATCGACTCGTGTGCCTTTTGGGAACACCCTTAGCAGGTTACTCTGAGTAAACCTTCAAGAAACCATACAATTATATACGAGACTTTTATGCAGTATAATTTCACATCAGAATGAAAATATGAATTTCTTGCTGAACATAATGTTTAATTACTAGAATGACCTGACGACGTCTTTTCCATGATCTATGCTTGCTTTCTCGAGCCTCGTTTCCCTCAAACTGATCCGCCTAACAGCAGAATTGTCCATATGTAGCCAGTCTTTAATTCCGCCTTTCAGTTTTTTCGCATGAATTGCTATCAAACTTTTATATTCTGGTGCAGCATTCTTTTGAATCTCTTCTTCCTCTTGAAACTCTCCGTCATCAAGTTCATTCTGTTTCCAGCACATTTCAGACATGTTATTTATGAAACGAAATCAACGGCTATGATTGTTCTAAGAATGCTCGAATTCTTACCTCATCAAACGGTTCATATTTCGCTCGAGGAATCGAAACTTCATTTCCCCAAGCATCATCATCTTTTTCTGGTGAATCATTTACCTTCATCAAGTCATTATCTTTCTCTTTCATACTCTTACTTTCAACAAACTCTTTTGGTGGTTTTGTAGAGATAACAATCTTTCTCTTTAACGACTCCGGGGACGGAAACTCTGACAAAGATTCTGACGCCTCGTCGCAAAAAAGTACGTCTCCGAGTGTTTGAGTAACCATCTAGTAAACAAAAACGAGCTCGAGTTGAAAAGAGAGAGAGAGAGAGAGAGAGATGAAATGACCGAGTCCGAGAAAGGCGAAAAATATGGGTTGAAGATGAGCTTACAGTTGCAACTTTGGCTTGAAGATCAGGAGTAAGATGGTCTTCTAGGGTGATGATCACTGGATATTCAGATGCTACAAAGGCATATTCTTTGATGGATTTCAAGCACTTCATGAGTCCAACTGGAGCTGTTAGAGTCCTTGCATTTGTAAAATTTAATCTCAAGTTAAAGAATTTAAACAAATTAAATGGAGAAGCAACAATCCCATGAGGCCATGAAAGGAAAAGCCTTAATGGTGTTATGCAATTGAGATGTAACTAGTTTTAAGGGTGAGTAAAAGACATTTTTGCCCTATAGTTTTGGAGATGTGAGTGACATATGTCAATTTTCGTTAATTTTTTAACTATGATAATTTTAAAGGGGCAATGCCTCACAACATGTTGTATTATTCAGCAATTGTAATGCATCGCATAGCATTGGACACTAAATATAATACTGCATGACGGCGACTGGCTGCGGTCGGCGACCAGCGGCGGCTGGATGCAGTATCATTATATTTTTTTATTACTGCATGTTGAATGCAGTATGATATATTACTACATAGTAACTTCTTAAGCATTTTAATTTAATGAGAAACTTGTGGGGAAGAGGATGTTTCAAAAAAGAACTTTTGGGGCATTTTCCCAACTTTTTAAAAGAATCAAAATGTTAGTCGTGGATTTTGTGTATCACGAATAATAACTTGAGTATAAATGTATGAGAAAGATCTTAATACCAATGAGAAAATATCGCACGTACCACACTTTCGTGTACTGTCAGTGATCCAACAATTAGGAATTCTTATATTAACGTGATGATGTCATCAGTAATGTCTAGAAGTATTTTTTTATTATTATTTATTTTCAAGGAATAATGTCTAAACATATAATCACAGTTTTGTTATACTATAAGCCAGTATCAGCCTTATGAAAAACATGTTTTACACGTTCTGAAAAACATGTTTTACACTAAGAGACGTGTAAAACTTGTTTTACATTAAGAGAACATATTTTACATTAAGGGATGAAAACAAGTTTTACACTAGAGTGAGTGTGAAACAAGTTTTTCTCGAGATATTCATTGTACGCGTACACAGAAAATTTGGTAATATAATAAAAAAGCAAATAATTATAAGGGGAAAAAAGGAAGATATTTGGGCCTTACCCTCCATGAACAATATCAATATCATCTTTTTTAGAATTGGGCCACATATCCAATTCAATGACACGGACTCCTCTTTGAAGGGCCTCAATGATCGGAACATCACTCGAGTCACTGCTGATCTGGTTTCCGGTTAAATATGAATTATGGCCCGTATATATAAAGTAATGGGCCAATGGGGCCGTCATATCATGGCCCACCTGAATCCAACATGGAATAATATAAAATTGATTAAACAGTCGGTCGAAAATACAAAAATTTGTACGTATATGAAAAATCCCAAAAAGTCACTTTCTATAAAGTTTCTAATTTAAACTTTAATACAAAAAATCTAAAATTTGACGCTTATTGTAACATAGTTACGTGATGACGTTGCATTTGGATGTGAGCTTAATTTTTTCTTTTTAACTTTACTTTTAATATAATAAAAATAAAATATAAATTGAGGTGATCTTTTTTTATTATGCTGCTGATTTTAAAAGACAACCATCGCAATATTATGAAAAACACTACTCTAGGTATAGGTAAAGCGACACCTCCTACCTATGGCATTGCATTATTTGTACTTATTAAAATAAGTAGTATAGGAAGATCAACAAACTCCATACCGTAATTTTATTTTTAGCAAGATGGTAATCCCCCGTCCCACTCGAATTAGGACAAATTTATTTTTGGAGTCTCATTTGAATAAGGACAACTCAAAAATGGAAGTGTTTTATTTAAGATTAAATATTAATTTGGTCCTAAACTAAGCAGTTTTTATTAGTTTGGTCCTTTATGAATAAATTTTATTAGTTTGGTCCCATATGATGGATTTTTTTGCTAGTTTGCCCCTTCCTTCTATGAGATTTTTCAAAATGCCGAATATACCCCTGAAACTAATGATTGGCGCTTATATTACTCTGGTCCTCCATGTTGGATTTATATCTTAGTTTGCCTCTTTTATATATTTTTACTAATTTTCTACTATTAAATTATATTTAAAAATTATTTATAATGCGCTAAAAATAATTAATTAATTTTAAAAGAGTCTCAAATATTTTTCTCTTTTAATTTTTTGGAGTTATTCAACCTTAAAATTAACTCTTTGATGGGTTTGTATGTTGACAAAGTTTATATGATCATTTTTTAAAAAATGTAATAATATACCTTTAAAAAATATAGTGAGAAAAATAAAACAGATCAGTAAAATATAATAAAACAGTAAAAGAAAGTAGTTTCACGGACTCCTCATTCATCAAACATGAACAACATCGATTTAAAAGAATTTTCCTTCTTACACTCAGATTTTGTTAATTAGAAATGTGTCTGAAAGTTGAGAGCATTTGTGCAAAAAAAAAATTACTCACTCCATCCCAAAATGAATGTCCAAAGTAATTTCAAATTCGCTCTTTATCAATAATACATTTGTATTTTTTGGAAAATTCATTTTGAGACGGAGGTAGTGCTTGAAATTTCATTTCTTTGGGACGGAGGGAGTAGTAACCATTAGTTTGGGACGGATGGAGTATTTAAGTTGTTGCAACTACACAATTGCCACTATAAAAATTAAAAACAACTTAATGAAATGGGGCTCAGTTTCTATGATATAGGAGTATGTATTCTTACGGCTCACAATGAAATCTGAATTATTGTATCTGGGTTAGATCAGCTTAGATTTTATTTTTTTGTTATATATTTTCTATTAAATATATAATAAAAAATATTTTTATAAAAATATACTTGGTACACGGTATACCAACTAAAATAATATTTGTGTACCGTGTACCAACCAAGAATGCATAATCAGTACGGTAGTACCGTACCAAACTTTCGGTATACCAAACGCTTTGGTTCAGTTGGTACTCGGTTGGTTGGTTTGGTTTGAAAATGGCCAGCCCTAATTTAATCCTTTTATTTAATGGGACTTACATTCACACTCACAACAACTTTACACTCATTATTCTATGCCCCATTTTTTCTCTCCTATTTCACTTTTCATACTCACAACACCTACTCCACTAATACTTTTTCCTCAATCCCGAGTCCAACCCAAAAATCATAATCCAAGTGATACGAGGAAGTATTTATTTTGGGGCAAATAAAAATAGAAAATACTCCCTCCGTCCCAGTTTAAGGTTCTTACTTTCCTTTTTGGTATACCCCAGTTTAAGATTCTTAGTTGCTTAATTCCTTAAATGGCAAAGAATGAATAGTGTTTTGGACATTCTTGTCCTCATAAAGTTCATAATATATTACAAAAAACCCATTACTTACTCATCTACTTTTCACCTATTTGCATTATGAATGGACAAAAACTTGTGTGAGAACACTTCAACCCGTCTCATGGGTGAGACGGGCCATTTTTTTGACCATTACCCGACCCACAACCCTGCTCCAGGACCCATAGGGGGACCCTGCCACGTGGCAGCCCCTCATTGGCCCAAAAAAAAAAATTTTTTTTTTTTTTTTTTGCTTTTTTTTAAATTTTAAAAATTTTTTTTTGGTTTTTTTTCGGTTTGTGAAAAGTAATAGTTACCATCTCTTAAAGTAATAGTTACCATCTCTTAAAGTAATAGTGTTATTCCTATGTTTTCTTCGTTTGCCAAAAGTAATACTTATTATAACTAAAATGTAACAAACGTGTTATTTATATGTAATAGTATTTGTAAATAATTGTAATACATATGTATAGATATCTATTTGTTTTCAAACAATAAGTTACAATAGGGTCAAATTATCATGATACATGTAAAAGTATTACATTATCTATAGAAATCTGTTACAATTTCGTCAATCAAAGTGTTACATTTATTTGTATAAACTTACTATTACATTCATATACATAAGTTATTACTTTTCAAATGGGTAAAAACGAGCTTTTGTTTTTTAAAACAAGTATTACGTTTACTTATGAACAATGTTACTTTAAGAGATGGTAACTATTATTTTTTTGCTAAACCACTGAAAAGCCGAAAAAAAAATATAAAAACTCAAAAAAAACCAAAAATTTTTTTTTTTTTTTTTTTTTTTTTTTCTGGCCAATGGTGGGTTGCCACGTGGCGGGTTCGGCCCATGGGTCATGGGGCGACCCGTCTCATGCATGAGACGGATCCCCTTGTTCTCATGGGAGACCACATCTTATGAATGGACAATTATATCCTACACTCACTGCTATTCTTGACTCAATTTTGTTTTGGTTCCTTAATAAGTGTGCAAAGTCAAACTACGGAGGGAGTATTTGTTTCGAGGAGATAGAGGGAGTAAAAAAAAAATCAATTACCTTCCAAGGTGGTGGGATAGGAGAGTTAGCCTCACAAAAGAGGAACCGAAAGAAAGCATCAAGATGAAACACTTTCCGGTGAAATAAATGCCGGTGTTTAAGCTCTTTGATCGTACCCTCCATAACAACCTCAATATCCTCCCGGGTGACTTTATCATCTCCCTGCACTTCTCTCATGAAACGGAGCAAGTGATCGGCCGTCATGATCCCGTAATCGGAGAACTGATCAAACAATGATTTGACCTCCGCCGGAGCTTCCGCTTCATTCACCTTAAACTTTCGCCGGAAACAGAAGCAGATGCTGTAGGATTGCTTCGCCGCCGCCGGGTCGTCGTCGTCGTCATGTTAGTGTGTGTGAGAGAGAGAGAAAGAGTTAAAATAGTGTGTGTGGATTATAGTTAGGGGGGGGGGGAAGGAATGGGAATATATGAGCAAGTGCGGGAATTGGTGTAAAGTAAGAAATGAAAGTGATGTCCGTTCAGAAGAACAAGCAAGTCTGAAACTGAGGAAATCCCGATTTAAAATCAAAAGTGAATCTGCTCTTTTAAATTTAAGCTGTTGGTGGAAATTGATTTTTCTTTTGTGTTCAGTACTACGTTCGTCTCAAAACAACTTACACTAATTTTTATTTTGGTAATTTTAATGGCACAAAATAAGTTTACAAGAAAATAGATATAAAATGAGATTGCAATATTGTTTTGGTTGCATTATTGACTGTGGAGTTGCCACACTCTAATAACTAAAAGTACAAGTAAAATCGTGTGGAGTTGCCACACTCTAATAACTAAAAGTACAAGTAAAATCGTGACAGATAATCACTCAATATTTTGATGATTTTACTTTTGTAAGTTACTTCTACTATTGTTTCAAAATAATCTTCAACTATTTAAATTATTTTGAGACGTAATATGTAAGCCAAAGATAAAATGGACTTATTTTGGCACTTGTTTTCTTGTATAACACAAAAAGATTAAATGAGTTGAAAATGTTTAATTCTCAATTTTATTTTGAGCAACTCCTACACTAAAATGAAACAGAGGAAGCATGTAGTATAATATTGCAGAGCAATGCTATGGGCACAAAACAAGCTCACAAAATGAGGTGGCGATATTTTATTGGTTGCATGGATAATAGAACCGCCACACTCTACTTAAAAACACCAATAAAATTATTACACTTAGGATTTTGTGAGTAAAATTTTGTGACTTTTTTGTGCCCCTAGTATTATTCTAATTTTAGTTGGGTTGGAGCAAGTATAAGTTTAATGAGGCATATTGTACTCATGCTTGTACCATTTGTTCTTGGCAGATCGTTAAAATTTATGCTATTGTGTTTATCTAGAATTCTATTCATAATCGTTACTCCCTCTGTTCCATAGTATATATTCGTTCCATAACGAATTCTTATATGCGGCTACCGCATGTCGTGCAGCAAGCCAGGATTGTTCCGCTGCTTCTTGCAACCACCTGCTCCGCTACAGCCGACCGCCGGATCCAGCCCTCCCACTTCCTAGATCGCGACACGTGTCTTCCTTTAAAAAAACAATAACTTTAAAATGCTATATCTTGATATTTATAACTCAGAAAAAAAAATACCGTTGTGTTTGTCTTGACGAGACGAATGAAACTACATAGGTCATGATATGGTTTGTTTTTTTTTTAAAAAAAACATATTTTTTACACACAAAAAGTTTGAGCTGCTTCGTCAGCTGAAATGTAACGCTCTGTTCTGATAAAAGTAACAGTTTCATCTTCAAAAAGTAACATTTTTACAGGCAAATGTAACTAATCGATTACGATAAATTGGATCGGATTTTGCAACAATTTTTATTTAGTAAATGTTACTTTTCTTCTTTAAAAAGAGAGTAAAATTTCATATATATAATCGGGTTTGCATTTCAATTGTTACTTTCTCAATAAAAAATTGTTACATTTCAGATATAATGTTACATTTAAGAATATAAACTGTTACAATTGAGAAAAAAATATTAGATTCATTTTTTATAAAATGTAACATTAGTTTAGTTAGTCAATCTTTATGTTAATTTTGAAAAAAAAAAAAAAAAAGTGTTACATTCCTTTATAAAAAGTGTGACATTGGTTAGTTGTCAATCTTTATGTTATCTTTAATCTATTGCAGCAAAATTGTGGTACATTTGAAGAAAAAAAAAGTGTTACATTTGAAAAAAAAAAATGTTACATTTGAAAAAAAAAAGTATTACATTCTTTTATAAAAAGTGTGACATTGGTTTAGTTGTCAATCTTTATGTTATCTTTAATCTATTGCAGCAAAATTGTGGTACATTTTGGGAAAAATGTTACATTTGAAAAAAACAATGTTACATTTCGTTATAATAAGTGTTACTTTTGTTGGGAGGAAAAAAAGATGGGGGGAGGAAAAGAAAAGGCTCGGCTCCGTGCGCTGTCGCACACCATGCGGCGGCCGCACAGGAGACTCCTTCCCGTTCCATAGTATATTATAGTATATGTCAATCTTTCCTTTTTAGTGCGTCCTAATGTATATATTAACTTTCTAAAATGATATAAAATCTTTACTATTTCTCCTACTCATTTTCTCTCTTACTTACTTTTTATACTCACAACAGCAATCAACTTAATATTCTCACCCACTCATTATCTCTCCTACTTTACTTTTATACTCACAACACTTACATCACTTTCATTATTTCTTAATCTCCGTGTAAACAGGAGGGTAGACATATACTCTGGGATGGATGAAGTATTTTGTTTTTATATTTATATTTTCATTGATATGGATGAACACATATTAGATCAAATTATTATTCTTAGTTTATGCTTTTGAGAAAACCAAGTTACACACTTAATAAAATCTAAAAAAAAAAAAAAACAAGTTATAAACCTATGTCGGACATGTGAAAACGAATATTGCACGCATTAAAAAGAAAAATGAACTTCTTTCAAAAGCAGCCCTTTCACAACTTTGGGTAAGGGTTTTTCTATTTACACGACCAAAATTCTAATTACACAATGTTTCCTCATTTTCTATGAGAATAGTTAATGCAAAGGTTAACTTCTTTTTAGTATTGTGAGTCGTCCTTTTTCCTTTTTCTAGTAAAGCGTTCATTACCTTGTAATGAGGAAAAGATGATATGGAAACTAGTATTATTTGATTTGGAAATATTAGTTTGACTATGAAAAAAGAGTGTGTTTTGGAGGAAACTATAAGTTATAAAAAGTCATGTTTTTAACCCTTAAAACTCAAACCTAAAACTCTAAACCCAATACCTTAAACCCTAAATCTTAAACCCTATAAAAACATGACTTTTTATAACTTATGGGGAAATAGTTTCCCCCAAAATTTTCTAAAAACAATGTGTCATCAAACAATTTACAAAAAATTGGCTTTGTAGACAAATGATATTTTTAAATTTCAAAAATACAGTTGAAACTAATCAATTTAAGTTATACCCAGTTTATTTGACAACAAATTATATACTCCCTCCGTCCCATAACAATGTGCATAAATTGCCATTTTTGGTGTCCCATTGATAAGTCACACTTTCCTAAAATGACAAAGAATATTTACTATTCATCTCACTCATTCTCTCTCTTACTTTACTTTTATACTCACAACACCAATCAACCTACTATTCCCTACCCCACTTTTTCTCTCATACTTAACTTTTCACACTCAACAACTACCCACCACTATTCATCCCTTAATTCATGTGCATTTCCCATTTTTTTTTTTTAAAAAAAAATTAAATTTAATTCATTTTGAACTCAATACATAATCATCAGCAGAAGCGCCTAGGAGACAAATCCTAGGGAGAGAAAAATTTCTCTCTAACTTCTGGGGGGGGGGGGGGGGGGGTCGAACCCATGACCTCCAGGTTGGAAGCCATAAGCTCTGGCCACCAGGCTAAAGCCTAATGGTTTGTGCATTTCCCATTTTGTGCACATTGTTATGGGACGGAGGGAGTATAGCTCATATTTTTCTTTAGATTTTTAAAATATGAGTATAACATACTATTTGTGATCCACTTAGGCCATGTGAATGCTTTGCTTAAGTTCCCATACATGATACATGTACAAATATTTAATGGTAATTAAATTTTCTTGGAATTGTTACATGTCTAACCATTATCTTGGGAATTTTGGTAGTAAAATAAAAAGAATAAAAGTCAAATGGCGGAGGGAGTAGTGGTAATGAAAATAGGAGTTGAGCTCTCCTGTATCACTTTTGTGTGCCACTCTATGTACCACTTGCAATCCAACCGTTCACATGTTTGCATAATATTACGATAATACTCATTTCAATAAACGTGAGCTATTATTAGATCACTTGTGGCACATGAAGTGGTACACAAAATGGCACAAATGATTTGAACTCCAAAAATAGGGGGAAATGTCAGATTAGTATGTTTGGTGCTGTAGCATGTTATTGTTAGGCTCAAAGTCCAATTAATCAAAATAGTTTATAGAAATAATCTGCCTAGTTACTAATATGTTCCAAGCATTTGAAAAAAATGGTTGGGGAAGGTTTACATTATTCCCGAGGTTGTTTACACAATTTTGTTGTACAACTAGTAGAACCCGGTGGTAAAAGAGTAGGCCTAAGGTAAGTCCAATCTCAACTCTGTTATTTACATGCCGTAATGGCATTGAAGACTCAAGAGTAATGTCTAATCCGTCGGTACGGATTCTTTTTCACTTTTATATTCGAGGTGCTCTCCTGTACACCCGCCGCATGGCGTGCGGCGGACGAATTTTCCGATTTTTTTTTTCCACCCCAATTTTTTTTCCCTCCAACAAAAGTAACACTTATTATAACAAAATGTAACATTTTTTTATTCAAATGTAACACTTTAAAAAAAAAAAAATGTGCCACAATTTTGCTACAATAAATAAAGATATAACATAAAGATTGACAACTAAACTAATATAACAGTTTTTATAAAAGAATGTAACACTCATTTTTTCAAATATAACACTTTTTTTCTCCGAAAATTAACATATGATGACAATTAAACTAATGTTACATTTTATAAAAAATGAATGTAACATTTTTTTTTCTCAATTGTAACAGTTTATATTCTTAAATGTAACATTATATCTGCAATGTAACACTTTTTTTTATTGAGAAAGTAACAATTAAAATGCAAAACCCAATTTTTTTTTTTGTAAAATTGCTGTTACATTTGACTGTAAAAAAGTGTTACTTTTTGAATATGAAACTGTTACTTTTATCAAAACAGAGTGTTACATCTCAGCTGACAAAGCAACTCAAATTTTTTGTGTGTTAAAAAATATGTTTTTTTAAAAAAAAAAAAAATTCAAACCATATCATGACCTATGTAGTTTTATTCGTCTCGTCGAGACGAACACAACGGTATTTTTTTTTTTTCTGAGTTATAAATCTCAAGATATAGCATTTTAAAGTTAATAGGGTTTTTTTAAATTAAGGTGACACGTGGCAGCGCGTGGCAGGGTGAACCAGCGTGTGGCTCACAGCGCGCCACGTGTCAAGCTGGGATTGGATGAGGGCTGGCTGGGCGGAGCGGCCCATGGAGCGGCCCGCCGCACGCCGTACACCCGGTGTATATAAGAATTTGTCTTTATATTCCTACCGTTCCATTTAAATTAAGATTTTGGGATATGCATAGAAATTAAGGAAAAAGTATTCTCCCTCCATCCCAAAATACATGTAGTTTAAGGGGTTGAAATTTATCCTAAAATGTTTGTATTTTTGCTTTTATTTAGACATCTTTGACATTGTTTGTCAAATATACCCTTATTTATGATGGTAGTTGTCATTGTAAAAGCATTTAATTGCCTTGGTACTTGAAATATTTTAAGGGTAATTTAGTCCATTAGACATGCATTGATTGATTTTCTTAATTTGTGTGAAAATCCTAGAACTACAAGTATTTTGGGACGGAGTGAGTAATGTAGTAGGTGTTGTGAGTATAAAAAGTAAAGTACTCCCTCTTTACCAGACTAAGGTTCTTACTTTCCTTTTTGGTTTGTCCCAGACTAAGGTTCTTAGTTGCTTTATTACTCAAAATAGACAATGGGACCCACTTGTCATTCTCACAGCAAAAACTTTTAACCCACTCTTTCTCCTACTTTTTCTTACTTTACTTTTCAACAAAATTTTTTTCTTAATCTCAGTGTAAAGTCAAACTAAGAACCTTAATCCGGGACGGAGGGAGTAAGAAAGATAAAGTGAGGTAGAAATAATGAGTGGAAAGTTGTTGTGAGTGTAATTGAAGTCTCATTTTAATTTAGTAGATGTTATTTATTTTGTCCTTATAATAAAAATAGTAAAAATTATAGTATAATCCGTTTGTTTCAATGAATGTATATCCTAAAAGTGTTCAATTGAAAAAAAAAGTTACATTATTATTATAAATATAACCTTGTTCAAGTTGTCAATCTTATTTATCTTTATCTGTTTCCATGTGGTAATTTTTGAAAAAAAATTTAGAAGAAAAAAAATGGTTCTCACCGACTCGGCTCTGGTGAACCGTCACATGATCCGCCTCTCTACTACTCATCTCCTATTCTCTTTGTTATTTTTTTTTGTAATCTAACAAAACAGAGTAACAAAGAAGACCAATCTCACATTTTATAAATTGTATATCATAATACTTAATAAAATAAAAATTAAAAATAATTGAAAAGAGAAAACTAGATAATTATTTCTTTATTTTTTTTTAAAAAACAATTTAACTAAAAATTACGTGCGTCCACGAGCCGAAGTAACACAAAAGTCATAATAGATTCATTTTTAAATAAAAAATTACATTTTGATGTTTTTAAACACAGAGTCCCTAAATGTAACACCTTGAAAAGTAATTCATTCAAAAATGTTTTTATTATTTCGCTTTGAAAAAAATGAGAATCTAGGTGGAGAATAACGTTAATATTAAACCCTAAAAGCTTGAACATAAGAGTTAACATTTTTTATTTGAATGTACATTCGTTATTTAAAATGAATTGTTTCACTAAAAAAAATGAAAAAAAAAAAAATCAAATTATGGGATTCGTGCAACCCTGAGATTTGAAAGTCACTCCCCGAGAGTCTCACTGACCACCCCTTTTTATCAATGACTATTTTCTTATTTGTTGCCTCAACTTATGTTATCTACTAATCTTACATTATAAAAATTTATCGTAAATTTTACTTAAATTATTTTCCATTGGCAAAAATATCATTTTTACTTAATTAATGTCGAATTATAACTATTTAACATTTTTTTCAAATTATGAAATGCCATATATTTTTTTAATTAATTTAAAGAATAAAAAATATTAAATAATTCATTAATATAAAGGTTAATATTTACTTATTGAGTTAATACAAATGTTATGGATTTGACTAAAAGATAGAAACTAAAATATAATCGTTAGATTTTTTATCTAAAACATTACAATTTCAATTAATTTAAAAAAATATTACCAAACAAGTAACCCAAACTTATTCCAAATAGCATTTTTTCTAAAACGGAATATTTCGGTTTTGAAAAGTTGAATGGGAAGTCCCCTTGAATGACCTTTGATTTTTTTTTATTCGCAAAACTTAATCCGGAACTAGGTTGGGCAATTTAATTTTTTTTTTTAATCTGGATTTTTAAGAATTGATTGTAACGGTATAAACTTTTGTTTGGAAAAGAAGGAGATTCGCATAAAGATGGGTTTTTATCAACCCAACTGAGATACTAAAAATGGGACAAGTTTCTAGCTAATGGTTCTGAGATTTGTTTGTTTTCATCAATCGTATATTAATTTAGATTATATCTCTTTTTCATGCTTCAAAACTACATTTTACTTAATTTGATTTTGATCTTATGTTGTAACTTTCAAACTATCTTCCATTGCCAAATAATATTTTTTATAATAAATAATGTCTATGAATTATACCTTAAATTAATTCAAAATAAATATAGAGAAGCATGCACATCCCATTTCTTAGTATGGGGAAACACCCAAGTTGGCTTGAGTAAGAAACCCATCTTTTCATCAGCAGATCCTCGTCTTCCTACACATTTCCAAACCACATTCTTTAAGTTCCAAATACCAGTTCCAAATACCACATTCTTAAAAATCCAGATTTAAAAAAAAAAAAAAAAAAAAATTAAATGAAAACCGGAAATACCAGTTCCGGATTAAAAAAAAAACAGATTTCGCGAAAAAAAATAATCAAAAGGTCAATTCCGAAAGTGGGACTTCCGGATTCAAAATTTAAAAACGGAAATCCCACTTCCGGTTTTAGCAAAAAATGGCTACTTTGGTAAATAAAGTTTTTAGGGTTGTTGTTTTGGTAATATTTTTTTAAAAAGCTATAATTTGGAATTTCAATCGTAAAAACCTAGTCAATATTAATATAAAAGATATGCATGCTTATATATTTTATTTTCTATATTTTTTTTTAATTTATATCTTATAATAATACAACACTTATGTTTAAATATATTTTTGTTAGTATTATGTGAACTTTTGTAATGAATTAAATTATTATAAATCATTACAAAATCTCAAATAATAAAAAAAAAAATAACTTTAAACAAAGTGTTGTCTTTAAATTTATCCACTTTTTCAAATGTTTTTAATATTAATAAAAATATGCATGCTTCTCTATATTTATTTGATAAAAAAAAATGAATAAAAAAAAACTGTAATTCATTTACAATTATTTATACATTGAAATAATATTTATTAAAAATAGAGAATAAATTTAAATACAACTTGTGTTCAATTTATTTTTATTATGTGAGAACTTTTTAGTGATTTAAATGTAGTTAATGAGAGATATTTAATTAATTAAGGGTAAAATAGTCAATTGATTGATAAAAGGGTGGTCACTGAAACGAATCTAAACTTCAAGGGGGCAGTGAGATTTGTCCAAACCTCAGGGGTGTCACTGAAATTAACCCTATAAATTATTTCTTTTTTGAAGGTGTGGATATAGACACTATTGAAAGAACCCGTCGATCTAGACGCCAAGATCCAATTATATTCCCTCGATGGTGCACATTTTGAATTGAGTACGGAGATAAAGGAAAATTAGTGGAGTAAAAATATTTTAACACATCCACTATTTTTACGTTGAGTTTAAATAGAGATATAATATAAGCATAAAGGATCTAACAAATACTTTGTTGTGTAATAAAATTCTTTTAATTTCATTTAAATCTTTTTATTTCTGTAGGCCTAAGCAAATTAAAACATGTGGCACCGGAAATTTCATTTAACTCTTCTTAGTGATGTGGACCTAAGCAAATTAAAGATGTGGCCTCAAAATTGTGAAAATGAGGGATCTAAAGTTAATCCTTCCTATTAATTGGATGACATGACTTTACTTAGTAGCCTTGAAAAACAATGCCAATTTCCAAGTACGTCTCTAATCTAATACTCCCTCCGTCTCATCTTAAAGTTAAAAAAAAAAATAAGCATAAGAATTAAGATGAGAATCTTTATATTATAAAATATAGATAGTGGAGTAGATTGTTGTGCGTATAGAAAGTGGGTAGGAGAGAAAAAGTGGGGTAGAGAATAGTTAGTGGATAGTTGTTGTGTGTATGACATGTAGGTCCCACTAAATAAAAAAATAAAAATAAGTTTCCATTTTGGGATTTTGAAGTTTAAAATAGGACGCCCAAAATAGAAATTTTTGAAGTTTAAGATGGGACGGAGAGAGTATATTTCATTTTGTCTCATAACAACATGTATAATTTTGATTTTGAGTAAACAAAATTTAATAGAGTAAAAAAAATTATTATTAAAGTAAAGGCATTCACAATGAATTTTTTTGGGAGCTTTAGAGCTTTTTAGAACTTTTTGCGGTTTGCCATTGTAAAAGTTTTTATAGAGCTCTTTACTAAAGAGTTGATTTTTATAAAAAGATTTGACGATTTGAGATAATTGCTTAAAGATTTGAAGATTGCTCTTTGATTCTCGTAGTTTTCAAAAACACCTTCGTACATTCAGACATAGCTCAGATCCTATAAAGCCTTATAACATCAAAGTTTCTTATGCTCAAAATCATATAGATCTAAAGAGCTTTGATTCTTAAAATACACACGCACCTCACTAAGTTTGATCTTTTAGATCTTCTTTTTGAGAGACACTGGTTCTAGTCTATGATTTGTTCTTAAATAAATTAATGATCTTTTGAGTGATTGATCTCAAACTTGTTATCTGACCATCTCATTAAAATAAGATCTAGCATTAAGAATTTAGAATTAACCATCTTGGTAGAAGACGAATATCTTTTTAGATCGAACTTCTCTAAATAGCGCGCTCTTACATTTTGAAAGAAATTAGCGGCTAGGACTGTTCTGGGAACTGACCAACTGTGTGTTCAACCGTGCTTACAGTTGTCCAGACAGTTGTCTTAACAGTTATCAGATTTGCAGCGGAAATAATGAAACAAGAACAATTAAAACTTCAGCAAGAAATCTTGCTGGAAAACTTTCATATATTAAAAGCGATCTTGCAGAGTACAAGTCGAATGAAAGAAAACAAAATATTAAAAGATCAAACTAATCTAGACTTCTAGATCTCACAAAAACACTCAAAACACTTAGAGTTCTTTTGAGAAGAACATCTAAGGACACAAGGACTCTCAAGGATTTTCGAATGCTCAGAATGCGTGAAGAATGGCTGAATGTTGACGCCATATATATAGGAGTTTGAATGAAGTCTTTGATGTGGAAATCTTTCTTCATCCAATCACCTTCCAAGTAAAGAGTCCAACTTTCCTATAAAACAAATATACTAACCAAAGATAAACATTAGTAGGTTAGTCAAGTAAATCAAAATAATAATAATTATCCTAAAATAAACTATTCCTAAATAATTACAACTAATTCCTAAAATAAATAAACTCTAAATATATACATTTATTAAATCAGAATCACAAAGATACAAAACTAAATATAAGAGTATTTCATACTCTTTCAATCTCCCCCTATCTTTGTGGTTCTGATCAAAACATCCAAAACAATAATCTCTCCCCCTGAATTTGTACAATGGATTCTACTCCCCCTAGAACACATCTTTCTCCCCCTTTTTGTGAGGAACCATCAAACTCAAAGAAAGAAAGTTTTGAATATCTTCCACTCCCCTAAATTTGAATCTCCCCAACAAAATACCTCTAAGAGCATCATCAATCTCAACTCACATCGCAGCAAACCTTTATAGACCAGCGAGTTCTGCAGACTTACCAGATGACTTACCAGTCGACTGTACAATTGATTGTACAGTTGTCTGTCCAGTTGTCCGCACAGTTGCACGAACAAGTTACTTAGCACCAGCTGGATGCTTAACAACAAAAATGCCTGAGCTTGATCAGAGCTGTGGCAAACAATCATTTTGTGTCACACACAATCACTTAGAGTTTCTCTAGAATTCTTGGATTTATCTGCAAAAATGTTAGAGAGAGAGCATTTACAGAATAGGAACAAGATGAGATGAGAGAAATGAAGCTAGAAAGCATGAGGAAGAAGATATACTAAACCATAATTCACAACCAGAATGGACAAGGAGGAAATATCAAGGGAGGACAGTGATTCTTCCTAAGAACTCGGGAATGCCAAGGAGTAAGGAGAACCGAGAAACATTGAAGTACCCATTTGAATTCCAAAACAACCAAGGATTTTGATTTTAAAATTCAAACTTTTTCCATGTTTTGTGATAAATTATCCGTCCCAGAATTAGAACTTGCCAAATTCAACTGAATCCTTTTAATCACAATGTATCACAATTTCCACCAACTGTACAATGAAACTTGAACATCACGCCATTAGATTATCGTTAAACACATGAAAGCATTAAATCTTTAACAAGAAGAACCACAATTCAATTTGCTGATGTAAATACCAAGGGAGAAAAAAAAAACTTAGAAAATTTTTGCCTAAACACAAAAGTGAAGATTGTCTCAATTTTTGTGTGACATAGTATGGTCAACTCAGTCCATGACTCGGTTTCAACACACAGGAATTCAATGAGATTTTCCTTCAATCATGAAGCCTCTAGAACACTCCCATTGAAGGCTTATAACTTCTGAATCAGTTACGGGGAGATGCTTTTCACTCTCACAATACAGTGTTACACTGATTCTCAAGTTATGTATGAATACATGTCAGCACATTGCCTAAATGAGTAGTAACTTCAAAGACTGGAGGCATCTTGTTTTCCCCGTAACCTTAGATTAAGTGCCCACTTCATGATAAACAGCATGGAGAAATTAACAGGATAATTTTATTATCAAGTTAAGAAGGATCTCACATTCAAGGGTCAAAACTCGGAGTCAAGGAACTAAAGAAGACCAAGTGATCACAAGAGACAATCGTGCAAGGTATGAATACATTTTTTTTTTTTTTTTTTTTTTTTTGTGACTGTAATATACAATTATACAGTTATGCAGTCAGTTGTCTGCACACTTGTGCAGTCAACTGGTATCACACAATCCGAGAGAAAATCTCTCGAAATCTAAAGCCTTGGTAATGATATCAGCAAGTTGATCCGTTGTGCTTACATGTTCAAGAGTAATGATTTTTTGTTCAACGAGATCTCTAATAAAATGATGCCCAATATCTATGTGCTTTGTTCGGGAATGTTGTATCAGATTCTTGGCAAAATTCTGAGCAATTAAACTATCACAAAACACATTCAATGCTTCATTTCTAAGACCATAATCCTTGATTATTTGGTTCATCCTCAACAAATGAGTACAACAAGTAGCATCTCCCATAAATTCAGCATTAGATGGCCTACGAACCAAGAACTAACATCTTTCCTTTCAAATTTTACCACTTCCTCTTGCATGACATTTATTAAATCATTAACTTTTAAGGTTTCTGACTCATTCTCATGCTTAAAACTAGCAACGAAACAACAAGAGCTTACCTGATGGTACGCGGATTTCATGCATACCAAACCGACTAATTCCCGGTAATTTATTTGTTTCCCTCTTGTTTTTATTCCTTCATCCACTCCCCCAATGACCTGGAAGTTGGATGGTCTCCCTGTATGCTTGCAGCAGCATCGTTGTCTCTTCTTACCTGATCTTCAGCGATTTCAGAATCCGAACCAGAACCAGCTGCCGTCCGACCATCTGACATGGCAGTTGACTGTTCATCTTGACTGTCAGTTGTCCTCACAGTTGGTGCATCTGCAGATTCTTTCGTGGATTTAGGTTCAGATTCATCATTAATCCTTTCATGCTCCCAAGTGCAACCTGAAACATCATCCTCAACACAATTGACAATAAGATCAGGAGCATTATCAAAAATTGAGTTAAAACATGAATGATTTTCAACCAACTTGTAACAATGATCAGAGGATCGAATGCTAGAAAGAACACACACACTTTTGTTATCAAAAACTTCACATTTGTACTTGTCAAACTTAACAAATAACTCATCATCACACAGTTGACTGATACTTATCAAATTTGCTTTCAACCCGTCTACATGTAAGACATTGTGCAAATTTGGCAAGCCGTCAACACACAACGTACCTTTACCAATGATCTTTCCCTTAGCACCTCCACCAAAATTGACATTTCCTCCTTTGAAGACTTCATAATCTATGAGATGCTCAAGAGAACCGGTCATATGACGAGAACAGCCGCTATCAAAGTACCAAGCTCCTTCCACACTACTTTTGAAGGAGGTAAACACCAATTGACACTGTAAAGTGTCCTTTCTTACCCAAGTCTTTTTTTCGACCTGCTGCTGCCTGGGCGGTTGATAGGGCAACTGATTGTCAGATTGTACCCACAATTGTCTTGTCAAGTGGCTGTTGTTCTTCTCCAAGCCATGTTACTGTTTCAACTTGTAACAAAATGGACGTATATGTCCAGGGGCAAAACAATGGTGACACACGTATCTCCTTTTTCTATTTCTTCTGTTTTTGTGAGGAGACACGTGATTAACATTAAATCTCTCATTGTTTTTCGAAGTGCCCTCACCTTCCTTAACAAACACTGGATCTCCATAGCCTAAACCTGATTTTCCTTGGTTCCCCATGTTTAGAACCTCTTCCAATTTAGCCTTGCCATTGTTAAGTTTATTGAGTGTAATGGTTTCTTTTTCAAGATTGCTTTTATATTTCTCACACTCGTTGTCTTTTTTGGTAAGCATGACTTCTAACCTAGCTATGGAGTCCTTTTGAGTATCACTTTCACTTGATAACCTCTCATTCTCAGACTTTAATTTCAGATTATCAGAGGTGAGTTTTTCATTTACCTTCTTGAACTCCTTGAGTTGATCCATTCGTTTGGACCATTCTGCAAACAACTCAACGTATGTATTGTGGAGGTCCTCATACGTGGCACTATCCTCTTCTTCCTGTGAGGATTCTTCAGATTCACCTGCAGAAGTGGAGTTAAAACAGGTATACACATTAGTACCATTTGAGCTGACAGTTGTGATGACAGTTGACTGTTCATCTTCACTGTCAGATTCACAGTCAGATTCACTGTCAGAGAGGGAGGATTGTGATGATCGTAAAAATGACAGGTTTTCTGTCTGATCGTCATCATCCGAATCACTTAAGGTTGCAGAAAAGCTCATCCCTCTCTTTTTAAGTGTGTTAGCACACTCATTGGCATAGTGTCCAAATCCTAAACACGCTCTACACTGAACGAACTCAATAGATCTTTTGTTTTCAGAAGAAAATTTGTTCTTACTTGTTTCTTTCTTGAATGATTCAATCTTAGGGGAGGAAGCAGTACCCTTATTGGAAAACCTTTGTTGACGTTTTTTGTTTAACATTTTTTTGAATTTTTTTGAGATCAAGTCACATTCATCTTCCTCTAAGTTTGAATCATCAATATCCTTTGATAATTCTACAAGATCTTCGGACACATTAAGAGCACTAGAAAGAGCAATTGAATTTACTTTGCTAGTTTGTTGCACTTCAATGTTCAATTCAAACGTAGTTAGAATACTTAGAACCTTTTCAAGACTCACAGTCCGAGTATCACAAGTTTCTTCAATGACAGAGATTTTGATATTAAATTTTTCTGGGAGAGTTCTTAAAACTTTACTAACCAACCTTGCATTGGAGATGGATTCTCCTTATGCAAAGGATTCATTTGAAATATCCATTAATCTAGCAGAATAGTCTTGAATAGTTTCATTATCTCCCATTCTTAAATTTTCAAACTCTGTCATCAATCACCTTCACAATGAAGTTGTAAAATATCCCAAGCATTTTTTGCCACTGTATGGTTCGAGAACAACCGATACAGATTAAAATCAACGTGATCAGAAATGGCGGCCATTGCCTTTGCATTGAAATTTGCAAGGGCAATTTCCTCCGCATTCCAATCTTGCTCGGGTTTTGGAATAAAAACTTTTTCTTTCTTTTCTTCGTCAGACATAGAAGCTTTAGCTTTTGGATCAGCCACTTCCAAGGAAGGGGATTTATATCCCACTAGAATGCTGACCCAAGCACGATGATCTATGTTTTTTATGCACATAGTCATCTTTGCCTTCCAAATGGTATAGTTTGAACCATCTAGAGTAGGCGGCTTATTACGAGTATGAGTACAGTCCATAATGACCACTTTCAAAGATCGATCTCAGTATGTCGAGACCAGGCTTTGGTGCCAATTGAAAGAAATTAGCGGCTAGGACTGTTCTGGGAACTGACCAACTGTGTGTTCAACCGTGCTTATAGTTGTCCAGACAGTTGTCTTAACAGTTATCAGATTTGCAGCGGAAATAATGAAACAAGAACAATTAAAACTTCAGCAAGAAATCTTGCTGGAAAACTTTCATATATTAAAAGCGAACTTGCAGAGTACAAGTCGAATGAAAGAAAACAAAATATTAAAAGATCAAACTAATCTAGACTTCTAGATCTCACAAAAACACTCAAAACACTTAGAGTTCTTTTGAGAAGAACATCTAAGGACACAAGGACTCTCAAGGATTTTCTCTCTGGGATTTTTGAATGCTCAGAATGCGTGAAGAATGGCTGAATGTTGACGCCATATATATAGGAGTTTGAATGAAGTCTTTGATGTGGAAATCTTTCTTCATCCAATCACCTTCCAAGTAAAGAGTCCAACTTTCCTATAAAACAAATATACTAACCAAAGATAAACATTAGTAGGTTAGTCAAGTAAATCAAAATAATAATAATTATCCTAAAATAAACTATTCCTAAATAATTACAACTAATTCCTAAAATAAATAAACTCTAAATATATACATTTATTAAATCAGAATCACAAAAATACAAAACTAAATATAAGAGTATTTCATACTCTTTCACATTTCCCTTTACATTTCTAAGCTTTCATTTGTTCTTACTATTTACTTATTTGTTCTAAATAGGTTGATTGAATTGGATTGTATTGTGTTGTGTGTTGAAATTGCTTTAGTATATTTCATATCCAAACATTAAGCCAAAGTTATCTTTTTATTTGTGCATATGCTTCTATGTTATTTGCGACTATTCTTACGTATTAAATTTCCGTTGTGCTTTTCACTCTTTTTTTAGGCGCAATTCATAACGCTTATTGACTTAGTGTGCATTTGCCATTGTTTGCAAAAAGGTTTAAAAAAATTGAAAACAACTATTCACCGCCCTCCTCTCTAAAAATATCGATTTGGTCTCTAATCATTAAACTTTTTTTCTTCTCGTCCCTAAATTATTAGTATATGTTTTTCAATGTCATCCTCATTCTATGCGTTTGCCCATTGAAGATTCGTAGTCCTAAAAGGTGATTACTTTTTGACGGAAAATGGTAATGTGAGATGCATAAAGGGTAAAATGTGAAATTTCAAATTATTAATCCTAATGGTCATTCTATTACTTATATATGGATCAAATATAAAACAATAAATTTATTTTTACCGATTATTTTTTAATCTTATAAATAAAAAATTATATTCAGATTTCTAATTATTATATTGATGATTGTTTTAAAAAGAAATCTTGTTGAGGGTGACTCTCAATTCGGGTTCAAGTCGGTGATTGGTCTTGCGGAGAAGAAAAAAGGAGAAGACAGTGGTTTGGGCGGCCGCCCATGAAGGCCTGGGCAACCGCACACGACAATGGTCCAACGGAGGAATAGTCTGACCAAGTGGGCGGTCGCGCACTCTGGGTTTGGGCGGGCGCCCACAATGTCGGGGCTGGGATTCCTGGTGCAATTTGGAAACAGATTTTGGCTGTGTTTTGGACTCCTATTCTTCTAGGGTTGGGTTTATATCTTGTGTATAAATATAAACAAGCCTCCAGACCTATTTGTGTGACTTTGTTTAGATCCTTGAGAGAGATTGATAGAAAAGCTAGGTTATTCACTATTGAGAGAGATTGTGAGATTGTGTGAAAGGTTTTCACCTTGATTCTCCTTGTACTCTTGATTGTTATAGTAAATTGATTCTCCGTCGCTCGTGGACGTAGCCAAGTTTGTGAACCACGTAAAATCTCTTGTGTTCATCTATTTTTCAATTTTGTTCCGTTCTTGCTATTTTATTATTTTGTGCTTTCATCTTTATCAATTAAGCAATTGTGTTTGGGCTTAAAATCCTTACAATTGGTATCTAGAGCTTCTGGTTTGTGGATCTTGTATTTCTTATTGGTAACGATGTCAGGGAAGTACGAAATTGAGAAATTTGACCGCAAGGTCAATTTTGGTTTATGGCAAGTGAAGATGCGAGCAATCTTGGTGGGTAAAAATTGTGTCAAGGCTTTGCTTGGGAAGGCAAAGAAACCGGCGAACTTGACGGATGAACAATTTGATGATATGGACGAGAAAGCTTTATCTCTCCTACACTTGAGTCTCAAAGATGAGGTTGTGAGTGAGAAGACTGCGGCAGCGCTTTGGCTTAGGCTTGAGCAATTGTACATGACCAAGAGCACTAGTAACAGGTTGTTGCTGATGAAGAAACTCGAAGAATGTAAGCTCAAATCAGGTGAGTCTTTGGAAAAACATCTCGATGAGTTTGATGGTTTGGTCATGAACTTGAAGAATGTCGACGTTGTGATTGGTGATGAGCAATTGGCGGTAAAATTGCTCTGTTCTCTACCTCCGGAATACATGCACTTTAGAGAGACAGTGTTGTATGGGAAGGATCAGATCTCTTTGGAAGAGATCAAGAACGCTCTACTACAACGGGAAGTCATTGAGACGCACTTGACCTCAACAAGTGCTGAATCTCAAGGTGATGGGTTAGTAGCTAGAAGCGGCAGAAAGTCAGGGAAGGGTCAATCCAGTTCAAGTAAATAGATGAAGAATGTGATATGTCATGGTTGCAAGGAGAAAGGACACATTAGGAGGTTTTGTCCAAACCAAGAGGTTACAACCGCGAAGACAAAGGATGAAGCTGATGTGGTGTTTGAACACACTAGTGATGACAGTAATTGTGATGCACTTACTGCTTGCGATTCAAGTACCGAAATTCTTGATAGTTGGATTTTGGATTCTGGTTGTTCTTATCATATTAGTCCCAACCGGGCATGGTTTTGTTCATATAAGACTGCCGGTGGGGTAGTTTTGTTGGGGAATAATTCTGCATGCAAGGTTGTTGGTATTGGGACTATTAAGGTTAAGATGTTTGATGGAGTAGTGCGGAAATTACAGAATGTCAGGTATGTTCCTGAATTGAAGAAGAACCTGATTTCTCTAGGCACCTTGGATAGCCTTGGGTATAGTTTGTCCATTGCGAATGGCGAATTATCGGCTATTAAAGGTGGCTTGGTGGCATTGAAAGGAAAGAAGGTAGGGACATTGTACAAGCTTCTTGGGTCTACGGTTGTTGGTGATGTGTCTATTGCAACGGGGTCAATGGTTGAGGCGGAGGTTACTCAATCATGGGACATGACATTGGGTCACATTGGCTTGAATGGGATGACAGAAAAGGCTTGGTATTTGTTGTCACAGGCATTGTTGGGTACAGAATTTTGTGTGGAGGCGATTAGGTTGACTGCTCACTGGTCTAATCGTTCTCTAAATTCTTGTATTGGGATGAAGACTCTAGTGGAGATGTGGTCAGGCTCTCTAGGAGATTACTCAAGATTGTGTATTTTTGGGTGTCCCTTGTATGCTTGTGTGAACAACAAATTGGATCCAAGGGACAAAGGATGTTCCTTTGTTGGGTATACTACTGGAGTAAAGGGATTCCGGTCATGGAATCCGGTGGCATCTAAGTTCCTGACATGTAGAGATGTTGCTCTACTTCTCCGTGGGAAAAAATGTTCTGCAGAACGAATATATAAACATGTGGAGTTAGTCGGAGATGAAAAAGATATGGTGGAACTTGACTTAGATGTTAATAATGTGTCTGATGAAGCGACTCCAATTGATGCTCCAGCTCAAGAGGAGGAGACCAACAAGCAGGTGGAGACTACCATTGTTTTTGGTAGAGTGCGATATGGTTTGGAGGAGATGGTGGCTTATGCATTGTCCGCTGCGAAAACAGTAAGTATGCATAAATTAATTTCTTTCAATGAAGTTATATCGTGTGATAAATCTGCTATGTTGTCGGTCGTTGTGAAAGAAGAGATGGTATCTCTTATTAAAATTCAGACATGGGAACTTGTTAGATCACCACCAAAGAAGGTGTTAGTCAGTCACAAGTGGATCTACAAGTTCAGAGATGGTACTCCAATGTTTGGGGTAGACTACAATGATTTTGTTTCACCGGTTGTTAGACACTTATCTATTCACAACTTGTTGAGCATTGTGGCGATGCGGGATCTAGAGTTTGAGGTGAAGATCTACATGCGCCAGCCTGAAGGGTTTGTTGTCGAGGGTAAGGATCATGTTTGCCTGTTAGAGAGGTCATTGTATGATTTGGAGCAGTCAACTCGACAGTGGTATAAAAGGTTCGACACTTTTATTGTTACCCATGGTTATGCTAGAAGTGGATATGATTGTTGTGTTTACTTGATGGTTTGTAGTGATGGCACATTGAGTTATCTTGTTTATGTCGATGGCATTCTTGTGGCTGCGATAGATATCAATGATGCTTACCAGGTGAAATGGATATATTCTTTAGATAGTCCCAAGTCTAAAGATGATGTATCACGGGTTCCATATTCAAATGCTTGTGTGTGCATTGTGTATGGCAAGAACATTGATGGTTGTATTGGGGATGTTATGACTATAACGGAGGCGGTCATGTTGATAAAGCTGGGTTCGAAGGTTTCGATTGCTAAGTTCAAGAAGTTCTTGGACTTAGTTAGCGTTACTAGTCATTGATGCCCATAGGGGCGGGGCGACGGAGATAGAGATGTTCTCTTGATGTACTAGCTTTTCGGAATTGATCGTCAAGGTGGAGAATTGTTGAGGGTGACTCTCAATTCGGGTTCAAGTCGGTGATTGGTCTTGCGGAGAAGAAAAAAGGAGAAGACAGTCCGCCCATGAAGGCCTGGGCGACCGCACACGACAATGGTCCAGCGGAGGAATAGTCTGACCAAGTGGGTGGTCGCGCACTCTGGGTTTGGGCGGGCGCCCACAATGTCGGGGCTGGGATTCCTGGTGCAATTTGGAAACAGATTTTGGCTGTGTTTTGGACTCCTATTCTTCTAGGGTTGGGTTTATATCTTGTGTATAAATATAAACAAGCCTCCAGACCTATTTGTGTGACTTAGTTTAGATCCTTGAGAGAGATTGATAGAAAAGCTAGGTTATTCACTATTGAGAGAGATTGTGAGATTGTGTGAAAGGTTTTCACCTTGATTCTCCTTGTACTCTTGATTGTTATAGTGAATTGATTCTCCGTCGCCCGTGGACGTATCCAAGTTGGTGAACCACATAAAATCTCTTGTGTTCATCTATTTTTCAATTTTGTTCCGTTCTTGCTATTTTGTTATTTTGTGCTTTCATCTTTATCAATTAAGCAATTGTGTTTGGGCTTAAAATCCTTACAAATCTGAAATACGATTGTTAAACAACTTTGAATATATATATGTGTCTCGGCACCTCCGTCGTCAATTAAAACAAAATCCATTTTTAACAGTATAAAATTTAATGCATGAAAAAAACTTGTCCAAAAATTATTAAGCTAAAACAATTAACAAATCTGACGAACAAATAATAATAAATATTAATGTCAAACTCAGAATTAAAACTAAAGTGGATTTGGATATTGGTGTTCTACGAAGAGAGAAAAAAACTAGTTTGGTCAGATTTCATATTCAGATTTAATGTGACCTACCAACGACTCCAGGAAGAAGGTCCCCAATAACTAGACTGGATGTAATGAAGAGTATCCTTCGTTTTATGAACCCCCTTTGGAAACTTGTTGTAATGAAGAGTATCCTTCGTTTTATGAACCCCCTTTGGAAACTTGTTTTGCTGCATCTTCCTAGAAAGAAAATAAATAAAAATAATGAAGGGTTAATGACAGATTAGGGCCTGAACTGCAGGGGGTGCGTCTAAAAGGGGCCTGGGTTTTTTTTTCCGCTAGATCAGGGCTCAATATCTTAATTTTTCGGCAGTTAAGGGCTTTTTGACGGAAATCGTTAGAAAAGTCAGTTAAGTGCCATGTGCATGGCACGTGATCGTCAAAATGGATGGGTTTGTAATGAAAATTTCTCAAAAAGGGTCAAACTGTAAATTTTAAAATTTGAAGGGTTAAATCCAAAACAAAACAAACGCTACCCCTCACTTCCCCCTTTAACGCATCTTCTTCCTCTCTCTCATTCCAACAATCCAACGCATCTTCTTCCTCTCCTCTCTCCGGCGAAATTCTCCGGCGTCCCCTCCTCTCTCCGGCGTCCCCTCCCCTTACTCCGGCGATGATTTGTAATTGAATCAAGAAATGCATTATAGAATGAAAGGCAATTAGGGCTTTAGCATAGATCTGGGGGGTTTCACCGCCGCCTTTAACTCTGAAGCTCAAGTCGACGCTGGCGAAACGGTGGCGACCGAGAATGAGGATAGTCTCGACGGCCTTGTAACTGAGGATTTCGGGCTCGACTAGCTCGATTGGGTCGTTGTTGATTTTGATTATACCCGTGCCTTTCTTGCAGTGGGTAACGGCGACGGCGGTCTTCTTGCGGCCGAATCATTGGACGGATTCAATTGGTGTCGCCATGGTGGTGGTGGCCGTCGCTTCCCTCTCCGATGCTCTCTCTTTCTTGATATGGGGTTGTTGATGAAGTTAGTGGTGGTGATTTTGCGGCAAATCTGAAGGCCAGTTCCGGCCGAGTTTCTTGATTTTGATGTGAAAATCGAATTTGTGTTCAAGCATTTTGAATCTGGGTTTCTTGATCAAGCAAATGGGTTTCTTGATTTTTGCTGTGGAAATCGAATTTGGATGTTGTTGGCTGTGGTGGTGGTGTTTGCTGACGGAGTGATGGGTGGCGGATTGGTGGAAATCCAATCTGGGTTTTTTTTTTCCATAAAGATGAAATTTTATGGGAATAAATATATATATATATATATATATATATATATATATATATATATATATATATATATATATATTTAAATAGTGATAATTACTTTATGTTGTTTTAAATTTGGTCAATGTAAAAAGTAATTTATTACTCCATCCGTCCCATCCGAAATAGGATTCCTGGTCCCGACACGGGGATTAAGGAATAATAATCTTTTATTATTAAAAGTTGTTTGAAAAATAGGTGTTGTGAGTATGAAAGAGAGAGAAAGTGGGTGGAGAGTAATAAATGAAAAGAAATTGTGAGTATGACAAGTGGGTCCTACTAATAAAAAAGTAATAAAAGCTTTCTATTTTGGGATGTCCTATTTCGAGTGGGACACCCAAAATGGCAAAACGTCCTATATCGAGTGGGACGGAGGAAGTTTGTTCATAGAATAAAATTTAAATTTATTTATAATTTTCTTTATTTTAAATTTATTATTTAGAAAATAATCTAAATCCTTTTATATTTAATATAGCTATTAGATTAATATGTTTAATAATTTTGATTTTTTTAATAAATTTATTTTATATATGATAATTACTTATTTTATTATATACTTGATTATTTAGAAAAAATATTTATTTCATTTTTAAACCCTCTAAGTTTCAGAAATTTCATTAAAGTCCTTCATTGCTAATATTCATTACAAACACATCCATTTTGACGATCACGTGCCATGCACATGGCACTTAACTGACTTTTCTAACGATTTTCGTCAAAAAACCCTTAACTGCCGAAAAATTAAGATATTGAGCCCTGATCTAGCGGAAAAAAAACTCAGTCCCCTTTTAGACGCACCCCCCTACAGTTCAGGCCCTAAACTGTCATTAACCCAATAATGAATACCAACATACATGAACAAAAGATTTACGTGGTTCGCTATGGCAAGATAGATACGTCCACGGGTAGTGGAAAAACAAATACTCCCTCCGTTCTTAAGAAGTTGCAACATTTTGCCATTTAGGGTATTTCACAAAAGTTGCAACAATCCAAAAATGAAAGTTTTTTTATTACTTTTATAATCTTCTACTCATTCTCACAACCACTCATTATTCTCCACTCATTCTCTTTTCACCCCCACTAATTCTCCCTCTTCCTCTCTACCTTTCATTCTTAATATAATATTATATCCTTAATTTCCTAACTCTAAAGTAAATGTTTCAACTTTTCTGAAACGGAGAGTAATATATATGGAGATCTATGATTACAAATTATAGACGTTTCTCTATCGTGTGCAACGCGGAATACACTCAATATTATAACCGTAGAACATAGCTCTGAAAGCAAGAAATCAAAATTTTTAGAGAAAATTTTGGGGGAAACTAGTTCCTCCCTAAGTTATAAAAATCATGTTTTTATAGGGTTTTAAGGTTTAGGGTTTGGGGTTTCATGTTTAGGGTTTAAGGGTTAAAAACAAGACGTTTTATAACTTATGGAGGAACTAGTATCCCCCAAAACACACTCAAATTTTTAACCTTAAAAGACAAAACAAAGGTCTTAGCAGTGGCAAAGCCAGGATTTTCCGAAAAGGGGGTCAAGGTTGCTTGGGGATAAGTATTATTGTTGAGGTTTACAAATTTAGTATACAAAGGGGTCGAATAGTGCAATTTTTTCTCAAATTTAAGGGGGGTCAAAATGAATAAATTCATCATTTTTTTTGTAGTAAATGTCATTTTCTAAAATTTTGAAGGTACTAAAATTAACACATTTCAAAATTCAAGGGGGGTCGAATGACCCCCTTCCCTTTGCCCTAGCCTCGCCACTGGGCCTTAAGAGTATATATACACTAAGCCTGCAACCTTAGGGTTTCCAAAACCTAATCCTCAACCTGCTGAAAATCACCCAAACACGGGGCTATGCGCTCGCGTACAGTCCGCATGGGCGTCCGTATGCGGCCACTTGATGCGGTTGGTTGGCCATTTAAAATCCAGAGCTCTCACATTGATATGCGGCCGCCTTGCCCGCACACAGGTCAACAATGTGGTCTCCCTATGCGGCCGCTTGGCTCCGCGTTGATGTGTTCTTCAAGTCAACAGGTTTAAGGCATACGATCCCAATAGACAAGATGATGCATGGTTCGGATATAAATGTCCAGCCACATATCCAAAACATTGAAATAAATATATGATTCAATTATCACATAAAAGCTCTCTGCACAATTAAAAGAAGGCAAAAACTCTAATGGAAGAATACATGAAATATAAAATTTTATTATTATTAAGGAAAATTTCCCCAAGGGCCCCCAATCTCAGATTTTATTATAGATAAGGAGAGGCTCAGACCAAAATTCCATATAAGGAGTTGAGCTGAGATCCAAATTCCCCATACACCCCTCAGGCTCCATTGACCAGTCAAACCAAATGCCCAAATTCCAAATCTACCCCCATCCCTCAAACAAAACCCTCCCCCTCCTTCCCATTTCCAACTCAAACCTTCTCTCTCTCAAAAACACAAAGACACACACTAACACTTTCTCTCTCTAAAAAATACGGCGGCCCACGCTCACTTTCCGGCGCCGGCCCCTTCATCTTCTCCGTCGAAGTCCACCACCACGTCCGACCTCCTTCTCCGTCTCCGGCGAATTTAACCCCGGCGACCCGGTCTCCTCCAACGCCCACTGCCATCGTTTTTCTTCGTTTTCTCTGTCGCCATCTCCTTCATCGTCTCCGACGCCATCCGTACCAGAACACACACCCCGATCTCTCTCTACGCTCTCTCCGACTTCCCGTCTTCTCCGACGACCGGCGGCTTCCCGTCTTCTCCGACGACCGGCGGCTCGGATGCTCCAGATCCAGCTTCGTTTTCATCTGCCATCATCGTCGCAACTCCGGCGATCTTCCTCATCACAAATTGACCAGATCTGGTCGGAATGCTCCAGATCCGGCTATATCATCACCTACCTCATCTCCAAAGCAGCGTATGCATCCCGTCCTACTCCTCGTCTTTGTTTATATCCTCTCTAACTCTCTCTCTCTCTCTCTCTCTCTCTCTCTCTCTCTCCGTCAATTCTGCCCACTCTCACACTTCGTTTCATCTGCCTCATATTTCCCCTGCTCTTAATTTTTGTTTCCAGGAGTCCACTCTGCACCTTGTCCTCCGTCTCCGTGGTGGTTGTTAAGCTCCAGATTTGTGTTTCTGTGTTGTTGATGTGCTGACTGGGGAAAAAAAGTCTTATAATATAAAAAAATTAAAATTCATTCTTAGTCTTATACGAGTGATATATAAGACACTACACTATTAATATATAAGACTTTTTGCTCGAACAAGATTGAAAAGTCTCATGAACATGGTTTGAACATGATCATAAGACTAAAGTCTTATTGAACCTATTTTGATACAAATGAATATGTTTTAATGATATTGAAAATTCTTATGAACATGTCAAATAAGATTTTAGTCTTATGAACAGGTTTAATAAGACTTTAGTCTTATGAACACAAGTTCAAATGAAACATGTTTCAATGAGACTGAAAAAATGTCTTATAATACACATTAATCTATTGATAAGAGCAAAGTCTTATGAACAAGTTTAATAAGACTTTAGTCTTATGAACAGGTTCATAAGACTTTTGACTTTTTTATGTTAATTATCTGTTAGTTATAAGAGTTTGACTGTTGTTTGACAAAATTTGACTTAAAAAAATTATTATTTTTTTTTTTTTTGTAAAAAATGAAAAAAGTAATTTTTCTAACTCTTATATGATAATTATGTGTAAGTAATAAGAGTTTGACTGCTGTTTGACCAAGTTTGACCAAAAAAAAATATTATTATTATTTTTTAAATGGAAAAAGTGAATTTTTTTACTCTTATGTGTTAGTTATAAGAGTTTGACTGTTGTTTGACTAAGTTTGACCAAATTTGACTTAAAAAAATATTATTTTTTTGTAAAAAATGAAAAAAATAATTTTTGTAACTCTTATATGATAATTATGTGTAAATAATAAGAGTTTGACTGCTGTTTGACCAATTTTGACCAAAAGAATTTATTATTTTTTTTGTAAAAAAATAGAAAAAGTGAAATTTTTGACTCTTATGTGTTAGTTATAAGAGTTTGACTGCTGTTTGACCAACTTTGACCAAATTTTTGACTCTTATGTGTTTGTTATAAGAGTTTGACTGCTGTTTGACCAACTTTGACCAAAAATTTTTGTTATTTTTTTTGTAAAAAATGGAAAAAGTGATTTTTTTTTACTCTTATGTGTTAGTTATAAGAGTTTGACTGTTGTTTGACCAAAAAAAAATTATCATTTTTTTGTAAAAAAGTGAAAAAAATAAATTTTGTAACTCTTATATGTAATTATGTGTTAGTTATAAGAGTTTGACTGCTGTTTGACCACGTTTGACCAAAAAAATTATTTTTTTTTGTAAAAAAAATGGAAAAAGTGAAATTTTTGACTCTTATGTGTTAGTTATAAGAGTTTGACTACTGTTTGACCAAGTTTGACCAAATTTGACCAAAAAAAATAAAAAAGTAATTTTTTAAACTCTTATATGATAATTATGTTTAAGTTATAAGAGTTGACTAAAATTTGACCAAAAAAAGTAAAATTAGAAAGAGATATGAGGGTAGAATAGTACTTTAGCAGGTGCAAAATAAGTGAGGGGTGTATGGGAAATTAGTGATCTCGGGTTTCCTAAATAGTATTTGTATCTGGGCCTAGGGGCCTTAGAGTCCATAGCCCTATTATTAATGGATGTAAATTATTGAATAATGTTCACTTGAATTGATTACTAAAATTAAATAGGGACTACTTCATTTGTTCCAAAATGATAGTTTTATTTAATTTTTCTAATATTTTAAGTTGCATCACAAGTTTTGAAAATTCAATTATTTTAAAATTTTAATTAAAAAATGTGACTAGATTTCTGAAAAAAATAAAATGAGAAAAGATAATTATTTTAGTTATAGTAGGAACGAGGGAGTATTTTCATAAGTGGAACTGCTCCACCGCTCCATCCAACGAATTTGATTCAATTACGTTTGCGAGTTTATTTTGTGTGTAGCTGATATCGCTTCAAAAATTTATGAATATTCGTGGGTCTTACTGAACTCAAAAACATCTTATTCGCCAAAACACATAAACAAGTGATATCAAAGCCGTGAAACAGAGCAACGAGTGTAGCAAACTTGGGTGGTGCGCTTTCGAAACCCGTTCCGTAACAACAAGTAACCTTCATCTTGCTTCTCATTGACTAGTCATAATTTCGAAGCCAGTCAGTCCAGTGCAAGAGGGAAGATGATGCCCGGTAGCAGAAATGGCAGACCCGGAAGGCTTGTCATTGCAGCAGGCTTCCCACTTACCGACCTGCTCTTTGCCAGTTGGTCCATTCCATTTTCAATTTTATAATCATTTGTGTCTACAAAAACTTAAATCACATTAATTTTTGAATTTGTTAACCATTGTATTCAGAAATTTTTAGCCACAATCAAACTATAAACTTTTACTTTAAACTAGTACTCCCTCCGTCCCATTTTAAAGCTTTTATTTTCTTTTTTTGTATATCATAGTTTAAGGTTCTTAGTTGCTTTATTCCTTAAATGGCAAAGGATGAATAGTTTTTTTGACATTTTTGTCCTCATAAAGTTCATATTTACAAAAAAAAAGACCATCATTTACCCATCTACTTTATTCCTACTTGCTTTATGAATGGACAATTATATCTTCTACACACTACGAAATCCATGATGATCTACGATACTCAATGGATATTCATGCAACGCAATCATTTCCGCAAGTTCTTTTCTTGACCGGGCTTGATCAAAAGCAAATGTGCGGTACTCCACCTTACCATCCTTTGTCTTCTCACCAGCTTGCAACAACATTTGCCCAACATCTTTAGTTTTAGTCTTTCGACACTTTTTTAAGTGATTACGTAAATGAGTAGTACCATAGCTGCTACCCCCTTCCAATTGACGGTTACAATAAATACAAACAGCTTTAACAATCCCTTTAATAGTTGTTCTAGTCATCTCTTTCCACACATCAGATGTTTTATTAGGTTTAGTATCTTTGGAAGAAGACTCAACCTCGTTCAAAAAAGGGCTTGAACCAACCGGTGTTTTACTCGCAACACTTTGAGAATCTATCGTAGGTTCATCACCCTTCTCATATATACACAAATCATCATCATTTGGAGCCTCAATCTCTTGAATCTTTCTTTTAGACATCTAATAAATAAAAAATAAAAAAAACAATTTACCACAAGAACCACTATAATCCAGAATAAAAGTGCATTTTTTTTCAAAATAGTCTTATAATGTACTAAAAAAGTGCATTCAAAGTAGTTGAAGAATTAACAATCTTTGAATAAATGGTAAATGACTCCACTGTGTTATCAGTTAAGAATTCAGAATGTAAATGAGTTATAACAATTTACTAGAAACGAATTACAATACAATATCCGAACCTATCACAGTTTACCAATGAATCTTCATTCCATTTCACAAACAAATAGCAACAACATCATTTCTTGATTTGGTTATGAATTGGATTATAACAATTGAAAATTGATTTTCTTAATCGAAAATTGGATTACCGAAAATTGGTTATGAAACAATTTACTACAGAATGTAAATGAGGAGAGGGAGAGGTCGGAGGGACTAGGGAGGGACAAAGACTCGAAGTAGGAGGCGAGTGCTTACCTTACTGGAGTAACTGGACGACGGAGGAAGGGGCTGTCAAAAATCAAGATGGCCGGAGGACCGACCGACCAAGGCGCAGGTGGAACGACGGAGGAAGGGCCTGTAGATTTCACCGGTTCGTTCACTTCACCATCTCCTCTCTGCGGCTGTAAACGGTGGAAATGGGAAACCCTAAAAGGCGTAAGTGTAAAATTTGTATTTATACTTAGGTGTAGAAGTAGCAAAGGGGATAAATAAGGGTATAAAAGGAAATACACAGCTAAACGGGTCTAAACGGGCCGGGTTGGACTACATTACCAAACCCGGACCCGAACCCGCCGGGTTTTGAAAAACAGCGACCAAACCCGGCCCGCTCGGGCCGGAAAGCCTCGGAAACGGGTCGGGGTCGGCGAGATTGCCATCCCTAATCTTGACTCAAATTTGCCTTAGAAAATGTAATTTGAAGACACTTACTTCAACAAAAAATTATCATCATATCAATTTAATATCCAGGCTAACGCGATTTTTATCCTATACAATGTAATATATTTACTACATTTTTCTCATTTTATGATTCAATTCAATAATGTAAGGGAGAAACACATTTAATAAAAATAAATACGATACCTTAATTTCAAACATAATCATTTTGGGCAGGAGAAAACTAATGTAATATTCAGTTCATCCACAGCTAATTACTATCACAATCATTAACATGATTTTTTTAACAGACTATTAACATGTTTTAAAGCCTCTATTCTCGTAATTCCCCATTAACAGTCAGTGATAGGATTTACTTTAATATTCTTTCTCCCTCCGTTTCAAAATGTTTTTTCTACTTTTATTTTTTTTACTACTAATGAACTTTGAGCAATAATTATAAATTGATATAAAAATAGAAATAAAAACCTAAAACATGTAATTGATGCACCATCAATAATAATATAAATAAAAAGTTTTAGATTTCATTAAGATAATCAAATCAACCTAAAATAATTGATCAAAGTTCATTCGTAATAACAAAAAAAATATGAGAAGATCATTTTGCAATGGAGGGAGATTCAAAATAAAAGTGCAACCAAACTTAGGCAAAATGATTTGAGATAATTCACATTGAAACATATTTATTTTATTTTTTCAAAGCTGAAAATAGATGAAATAGCACGAAAGGGAGAATGCTAATCTAATGTGGTTGTTTTTAAATAAGAACATGAATTAATGTGACAAGGATTTAAACTAATGCATTAATGATTGTAAGGGTAATTTGGTCAAGAAAGCATTTTCTTTGTATTAAGAGTATTGATTATTGTTCACAATTTCCTAAAATACAATTATTGAACTCATTAACTATTTTTGGTTAATATTATTGCTACTAGGGGTATTTTTGGTAATTAAAATTGAGCTAATGTACCTAGTCAACATGATATCTAAGTACAAGTTTTGAAGGGAAAATGCTATATGAACCTAAACCTTTATTTATATATAGATTGATTACATACTAAGTTTAAAATGTGTAATTCGTGAACCAAATAAAAGTGATCATTTAATTTAGATTAGAAGCTACTACATGTTATAACGCTCGTTTGTCGCAGCTGATTGCTGATGGCTGATAGCTTATAGCTGATTGACTTATTGATAGGCTAAATCGCACACCTACAAATTAAACCTGGACTAGGTTCTAAAAATATAGCTAGGGCAAGTCCAGAATCGATCCACGAAGAACGGTTATTTATTTACGAACAGTCACTTGACCAGATTGGGGGAAATTATAATTATTAAATCCTAAGAACATAAATTAAACTAAATATGAGCAAAAACAATAATTAAAGAATACTTCAGATTTGTTTCCGTCCCCACCTTTTTAATCAATTATCATCGGTACATCAATTCACTTTTAACTCTATTCACTTGATCCGAGATTTATTTCAATCTCTGTTTATTCTTTCAGATTAGTTACTAGCAGTGGCACACTCACTAGAAACCCTAATTAATAAATTAATCTAACTGGCACAGTCTAGATCGCAAAATTAATTGATTCAAGATTTAAGAAACTAAGATCAAGAACACTTTCTATTTATTAAAATAGATAATTGCTTAATTTTACCCTAATCACAATTTACCATGGCACATGCATAAATCATGAAATTGCTACAGTGAAAACCCTAATTCTGGCACAGAACAGAGAATTCTAGCAAAGATCCAATCACAAAGATAAATAAATTGATCAGGTTTATAAACCCTAGTAACGGATCTAGAATTAAAAACAAGCAAAATTATAAATAGGACAAAAAGATTGAAAAGAAAATACCTCAAATCGATAAGAAGGGGTTCAAGAAATCAAACCCAAAGCTTGGATTTTAGTTCCTCATCCAAAGCTTTGAAATCCTCATGGAAGAAAAATAAAAACCCTAGATCTAAAATTAATGTTGAAGTCTAGCATCCAAAAACAAAACTAAAAACCTAGTTTTTATACTTTTTAAAAGAAAACCTAAACTAATAAGGAGAAAAAAAAAAAAATCTATATATATATATATATATATATTAAAGTTGGTGAAGAGAGAGGTGGTGATGCCACGTCGACAAATCATGGAAGAATCTTGCATTTCGTGATGCCACATCATCACTATCCTAAAAGTGTGTGACTTTTGATATTCTCATTATTAGCTAATACTATTAGCTCATAATAATAGTTATGATATGAGTTAACTATTACTATTAATAGTAATAGTTAACTATAATAGTTACTATACAAGTTAACTATTACTATTAATAGTATTACTTAACTATAATAGTTAATATACAAGTTAACTATTACTATTAATAGTATTACTTAACTATAATAGTTACTATACAAGTTAACTATTACTATTAATAGTAAGTTAACTATTACTATTAATAGTATTAGTTAACTATAATAGTTACTATACAAGTTAACTATTACTATTAATAGTATTACTTAACTATTATAGTTAATATGTATGTTAATATATTACTATTAATAGTATAAGTTAAGTATTACTATTAATAGTAATAGTTAACAATAGTAGTTACTATACAAGTTAAATATTACTATTAATAGTATTAGTTAACTATAGTAGTTAATATATTAGTTAACTATTACTATTAATAGTATTAGTTAACTATAATAGTTACTATATAAGTTAATTGTTACTATTAATAGTACTAGTTAACTATAATAGTTACTTTATTAGTTAGTTTTTACTATTAATAGTATTAGTTAACTATAAATAGGCTATATACATTAACTATTACTATTATTAGTATTAGTTAATTATAATAGTTATTATATAAGTTAAATTATTAATTAATCATAATAGTTACTATATCTATTAACTATTACTATTAATAGTATTAGTTTATTATAATAATTATAATAATTATTATATAAATTAATCATTGCTATTACTATCAATAATATTATTTAATTATAATAATAGTAATTATATAGATTAACTATTATTATTAATATTTTTAGTTAAAATGATAATTACTATATTAGTTAACTATAGTTAAAATATTATTTTTAAGATATAGTATTGGTTTCCCGTAGAGCACAGGTTACCCGCTAGTTAAAAAGAAAAACCAAATACAAAACGGCTGCTGGTGAGGGCTTGTACCAGGTCCACGCAAGTCTTCACCATATTTTGCAAATCAGTCCTTGAAGTTTTAGTTATTTGCAGTTTGGTCCCTGCAGTCTTTTAATTCTTCACAGCAATCCCTGGAATTGCAGAACAATCCTCAAGCTTCTTTCCTATACCACTGTCCGTCCCGATTGACTTTCTTTTTTTTTTACTTTGGAACAATTTTTCACTTCACAAACTATTACATCGGGTAAAAATATAAAAATAATAAAATACTCCCAAATTACAATTAAGCCCCATAAAAAATATTTTTGTCCCAAAATTCATCTAAATTACATAAAAATCATCATTTAAGCTCAACGAAACATAGGAATTAAGAGTATAAAATCCGTCCCATCATTTATAGCTGATGAACTGAATACTGTTTGTTTTGGTTGTTTTGAAGCAACTTATTATGATTATAAGCTAATTGTATCTGTTTGTTAAAAAAGCTTAAATTTTTTGAATTATGATAAGAATACCTAAATGGCCCTACTGTAAAAATTGACCCATATACATGTTGATCGACCCTTAATCATATAAATTATGCTTGTTGAACTAAAATATAGCCTTATACATTTATCAAAATAATTAATTCAATTCAATCAAATATTAATTAGTCTTCCTTTTGTATTTCAAGTAAAGTATATGAATTCATAATATATTTTTTTTAATAATAAAATAGATGCACCTACTAAAAAATAAGACAATCTAAACTAAAATCACATTATTGTTTAAAATTATAGAATTTCATCTACATATTCAGAACACAACAATCTTTAAAAAAAAAAACTCTGTTCCAAAATAAATATTTTTTATTAAAAAATGAATGACTCTTTTGTCTCAAAATGTGTCCTTAACACACAAATAAAATAAGTGAATACTTTAAAAGAAATGAAAAATATAAATTAAAGAAGTCAAAAGAATATTTTTTACAATACCAAAGAAAAAAATAGTTGGACAAAGGCTAAATTTTTACTTAGCTGAGCTGAGGAGTTTTCTACCAAAATGTGGGTCTTTGATGAATTTTATAAGTAGTTAATACAATCACATATATTTTCCTAAAAAATTAAAACTACCAAAAATAATATATGGAAAGGGTGGGTAGTTTAGGGATAAAAAAATTTAATTAAGAGGGAATATATATGTGTTTCCATATATGTGAATAAAGCAATATTTTTGGGGCTTTTTAGCTTTCACTTATTGATGCAATAGATGGGTTGTACTTCACTTATTGGCTTTTGGCTTTTAAGTCAAAACAAACACTACAATTATTGCTTATTTTAAGCCACAAGCCATAAATCACTGAAAATAAGTGAAAACAAACGAGTATATACTCCTTTCGTGAAGCTATTTTTTAAAGTTGAATAAAGCTTGAGCAAGCTAATTTAATGGTCATACTAAATATTTGAAATGTGTTAATGATGTACCACTATCAAAAATACTACTATTACTATAGAAAAATAAAATAATAAATATTACTCCCTCTGTCCCTAAATGAGTGTTCATTTTCAAGAAATCTTTGTCCCTAAATGAGTGTCTTTTTTTAACATAACTTTTTCCCTAAACGTTTTATTTTTCGAAATTTTTTTTCACCGGTTTCTTTATACGTGCAAAACTAAAGGTTTGGAAAGGAGATTACAAGATTATATATGAATCGTTGTTACCAAATTGTTCAAAAAAGTTGAAATTTTCAGTGTCTCTTAAAATAAAATTTGGACACTCATTTAGGGACAGAGGTAGTACTACATAAAGTTATTCGTAATAACAACATGAAAATGAAAATATATTTTCAGGGAAGAAGGAGATATTTTAGCTGCGTCTCCTTATTTTAGAGATGAGAAGACGAAATGGTTTTACGGTTTTTCTAACGTGTACTGTTAGGGCACAAGTTAAGCTTTTAAATAAGGCAATTGACGTATTTATTTAACTTACTTTAACTTATTCATTTTCTTAAACAAAGCAATCAATATATTTATATGTTTTCATAAATATGTAAGTTTACATATATATAAAAAAAAATCAATAATTATGGAAATGAATAAGTTAAAATAATTTTAATAAATACATCAATTGCCTTATTTAAAAGCTTAACATGTGGCCTCAAGACACACGTTAAAAACCGATGATTTAATACCCTATAATTAATCAGCTACTCTTAATTGCACAATTCACGCAATGGTTTTCAATCCCCACAAAAAGAAAAAGAAAAAAACAATGCAAAGAAATTTGTCATATGGAAATGACAGACTACCAATAAGCCACATAAATGCCCAACCATTTTTTGAGCTAGGCTAAAAAGTCGTGATCCATTATCAATTTTTCTTCAAAATAAAATTTAGTAGTAGTTGTTTAAAAATGTGCAAATATTTATTCAAATAAAAAGGAGAAAAATGAAAAAGTTGAAAAAATACGGAAATAAAGCATGATAGTTTTTTTTTTTTTTTTTTTTTTTTTTTTTTTTTTTTAAAGATGATCGATAGTGGTTCCCCACTTACCCCCTTATAATAATGATGTCCTAGGAGGCATGGGAAGGGATCGAACCCGAGACCTCACACATTGTGAAGTTTGGCTCTACCACTGAGCTATTGTTACTCCTAATAATTTGATTAATCCTAAATCAAATTCAACGATAAACGTCTTGATTGCTACGCACACAAAATCACAAATACTCCATCCTCATCATCCTTTAATGGCAATTTAGACCCTAAAGTCATATACAACCCTCCCAAACAAACTCTGAAGTTTTTTTTCTCGCCAGATCAGACCTTGAATTGTAAAAAAATCGCCATTTAAGGCATTTTTTTTTACGGATTTTGTTAGAAAAGTCAGTTAAGTAGCATGTGCCATGCACATGGTTGACAAAATGGATGGATTTGTAATTGATATTAGCTATTAAGGACTTTAGTGAAATTCTTATAACTTAAAGCGTTTAAAAAAATCAAATGTACAATATTTTTCTGCATATTTAATATATCAAAATTTTAACCAAAAAATTATAAGTACAATTTAAAAATAAATCTCAGATTTGGAATTGATTTAATTAAAAAAATTCAATAAAACATTTAGTATTTTTAATATATTAAAATTTAAAAATATATTATATATTTTTAAATTTTAATATATTAAAAATACTAAAGGTTTTATTGAAATTTTGTAATTAAATTAATTCCAAATCTGAGATTTATTTTTAAATTGTACTTATACCCTTTAAGTTTTAAGAATTTCACTAAAGCCCTTAATAGCTAATATCAATTACAAATCCATCTATTTTGTCAACCAAGTGCATGGCACATGCTACTTAACTGACTTTTCTAACGAAATCCGTCAAAAAGGCCTTAACTGGCGACTTTTTTACACTTCAAGGTATGATCTGGCGAAAAAAAAAACTTCAGGGTTCGTTTGGGAGGGTGATGTATGACTTTAGGGTCTAAATTGTCATAACCCTATTTTAATATACTCCCACTGTTTCAAAGTATATGCTCACATTTCCTTTTAGTCCGTTCCAAAGTATATGTTCACTTCCTAAAATGACAAAGAATCTTTAATATTTCCACCTCATTCCCTCTCTTACTTTACTTTTATACTTACAAACACAACACCAATCAACTTAATATTCCCTCACACTCATTCTCGCTCTTACTTTACTTTTATACTCACAACACTTACATCACTTTCACCATTTCTTAATCTCCGTGTAAATAGGAGGGTGTATATATACTCTGGAACGGAGGGAGTAACATAAAAAGTGAAGTAAGGTGTTGTAATTATAAAAAATGGGTAGAGAGCGAAAGTAAAATTATGAATTTCAGTTAGCAGATAGTTGGTGTGAAATGTATCGCATATCCAATAAAGAAGTAATGTTCTAAATTTTTCTTTTGGTGATAAAAAGTATGAAATGGGACGGAGGAGTATATTAAACTTGGACTCAGAAAATACAGTAGGACAAAATATGATCCAGTGCACTAGGGTGTAAGGTTTAGTTCAAACCGCGGTTTGAGACCGAACCGAACCAAACCATGCGGTTTGGTTTGGTTTTTAAGCACGAATGGTTCGGTTCGGTCTCAAATATTGACAAACCACTTGGTTCGGTTTGGTTTGTGGTTTCACCTCCCAAACCGCGGTTTGAAACCACCAAACCGAACCGTCAAACCAAACCACATAACATAAACTAATTATCCTAACCTCCCCCCCCCCTCCCTTTTGTATTTTATTTAAAAAAAATCGTATATTTATTAGTTTTATTGTTGTACAAAAAAAAATTACATAGACTAATTCTAACCCTTATTTTGTATCTTATTCAAGTATTAATTTCATTATTTGTTATCTTAATTGTGACACATGAAAAACCAAGTTCTCTCCCAGATCGATATTGTAAAGTGTTTTTCTTCCTTCGGCCACTCTCTTCTTCTGACTTTCCCCTTAAAGACACACATCTTTCGCTCTTCCTCCGTGATCACGGAAAATTCAAACAAATAATGAGTTATTGTTTGAATCGTGGCTTGAACCGTAGTCTAAACCACGGTCAAGAACGCAGTTTGAACCACACAATAGAACCGCGGTTTGAACCAAACCGAACCAAACCATAACGGTTTGGTTTGGTTCGGTTTGAAATTTTTTCATGGTTCGGTTCGGTTTGGGATCATCCCAAACCGATGACTAGTAGTTCGGTCCGTAAATTCCCCCAAACCGAACCGTTTACACTTGCACTCAATCAACCGACACCCTGTATGTATAGAGAGCATGGGGAGCAAGAGGAAAACAATTAGTAGAAGAAAGAAAAAAGTGTCACGTATGGGCCATTATATTGTCACCCCCATTCGCCATTTTTAGCTAAATGTCTACCCTTGTCAATTTTCATACTTCAATATCTACAGTATTATTGGCATATCTTTTAATACTCCTAACATGAAAGTCAAACTATTTTAAATAATCTGAAAATTATTTATTACAATATCTCTAATAGTTTATTGTGAAAATTCCACTATTTTTTTAATGATTTTTTTTTTTTCATAAAATATCTTCAACTATTTTTGTTACATACTGATTATTATTCAAAAGAGTATAATAATGTTAGGTTATACATATAATATATAAAGTATTTTCATATATATATATATATATATGTGTGTGTGCTCAAATGAGAACCATAATTGCGTGAGAACCAAGCATAACCATTAGATTAGAATCAAAATCAAGGGTCCAGATTATAGTTACATTGGATACACTTGGATACAATACATAAATTTTGATATTGCTCTTGGATACAGTAGATATACAAGTACTATATCCAAGTGTTGCACTTGGATACATACAGTAGGTTAAAAACTAATGTATCCAATTGTATTTTTTGTTGGGATTGGAGTCCTAAACTACGAAGAAGCAAAAGGGAGAAGGAGTCTAAGTCATGGGGAGTTAGTAGAGGTCAAGAGGAGTTCAAGGAGGAGGAAACAAGCAGCTACGGAGGGCTAAGTGGTCTCTGAGCAAAGACAAAAACGGAGAGGAACATTCTGATGGTTTGGGCGCTCGCCCACTCCCTCGAGCAGAAACCATTTTTTGTCATTGTTTCTTATTTTGATGTAATCTCTTCCAAACGACTTAGGGCTTCCTTGTACACCTATATAAGCATAAATTCGTCCATAATATTGGGTACTTAATAGGAGAAAGTTAGGATATCAAAGGGAGCCACAAAATAGTGTCTAGGAGGGGACCGGGGGCCTAGGAGAGCCATGGGGGCGATCCTACAACCCGGTCATGACCGTGTTGTTTGTGTGTTCTTGGGGTGGTGAGATAATATGTATAAGAGATTGTTCATGGAGATTAGCCATGCTAGATCTATGTGAGTGCATGTGCTAAAGTTGTAATCCTTCATATATTATTATAGTGATATCATGGCTTGGTGCCTTCGGATGTAGCCACAGTGGGTGGTGAACCGGGTTAACAAATCATGGTGTTCTTTTTATTTCATATTACTTTATTTCATGTGTTGAATTATTTCTCCATGTTGATGACTGCTAGTATGGGTTAGTGAATGCAGTGATCCCCCTAATTCCCCAACAACCGGTATCAGAGCCTGGTTTGAGATCTAGGGGAGATCCAAGGTGAAGAAAAGAGACAACAGATTTTCATGCAGCGCACATGCAGAATTCGTGCAATGCACGTGCAGGCTCGGTGGAGCGCACGTGCAGATTTCGTGAAGTGCAGATTCTTCATGTGGAAGACGTGCAGGGATCTGAGAGCTTCTAGGGTTTATGGTTGAAGCAAGACACGTGCCAAATAGGTCAACGATCGTGCGGAAGATCAGAAAGTCTGAAAAGTTCGTTTGTTTCTTATGATATCTGCAGAAATTCGAGGTGGAATTTGGAGATGCGGATATCAAGATGGATCAGGAGGTGTTCAAGGGATCTTGGGGCAGTCAAGGTGGTTGGAGAAAAAATATGAAAGAAGAGGAGTTTGCATCAGGCACTTGCGTAAGCAACCGATGATGCAAAGGTGAGTGGTATAAGCCGGTTAGACCACGTGGGAAGAAGAGGACTTTTCGCAAACGACGGATGGGGGTTAGGAGGATTTTGTAATCTACCGACAACATCAACTTCGTTCCGGGTGGGAACAAGAGGCATAAAGACCGGCCTATTGATGTAAAACGGAGAGACATCAATAAACGGCATGTTAGGGGGGAGAGTGACTCAAAAGTTGCAACGCGGTGGGAGTCAAGTGGCCCTAACAGAGAGCGAAAGAAGACCACAAGAAGACAATGCAAGAAGCAAGCTGTGTCCGAGTTTCATGGGGAGCATTGCAAGGGGAGTGGATCTAGGAGGGAGAAGGCGAAATTAGTCTTGCAAAGAAATCAATGTAAAAGTTAATTTTGGGAGGCAAGAAGAATCTAACACGGAGAGGTTGAAGCATCGCTTGGTTTCAATTCGCCTTATAACTCGGGCATGGAGGCTCATGGTGGAGGAGCGTGGAGGCTCAACATGGTGAAAAGAGGAGGGCGTGGAGGCTCGTGGAGACTCATCATCATCATAAAGGAAGAGATTAGTGCACGGCGTCACAATATGTGGTGGAGGTCATCTTCGTGGTGGGAGTTTGACGGGACGGTTTCTATCCTTATGGGTTTAGTCTCCAGGTGGGAGATTGTTCTGATTGGAGTCCTAAACTACGAGGAAGCAAAAGGGAGAAGGAGTCTAAGTCATGGGGAGTTAGTAGAGGTCAAGAGGAGTTCAAGGAGGAGGAAACAAGCAGCTACGGAGGGCTAAGTGGTCTCTGAGGAAAGACAAAAACGGAGAGAAACATTCTGATGGTTTGGGCGCTCGCCCACTCCCTTGGGCAGAAACCAGTTTTTGTCATTGTTTCCTATTTTGATGCAATCTCTTCCAAACGACTTAGGGCTTCCTTGTACACCTATATAAGCATAAATTCGTCCATAATATTGGGTACTTGATAGGAGAAAGTTAGGATATCAAAGGGAGCCACAAAATAGTGTCTAGGAGGGGGGCCGGGGGCCTAGGAGAGCCATGGGGGCGATCCTACAACCCGACCATGACCGTGTTGTTTGTGTGTTCTTGGGGTGGTGAGATAATATGTATGAGAGATTGTTCATGGAGATTAGCCATGCTAGATCTATGTGAGTGCATTTGCTAAAGTTGTAATCCTTCATATATTATTATAGTGATATCCTGGCTTGGTGCCTCCAGATGTAGCCACAGGGGGTGGTGAACCGGGTTAACAAATCATGGTGTTCTTGTTCTTTCATATTACTTTATTTCATGTGTTGAATTATTTCTCCATGTTGATGACTGCTAGTATGGGCTAGTGGATGCGGTGATCCCCCCAATTCCCCAACATTTTTGAAAATTAGCTATTGTATTCAAGTGTATCAAATGTATCTATAATCTGGATCTTTGATTTTGTATTTAATCAAACGGATATGATTGGTTCTCACGGTTATCATTTAAAATGGTTCTCACAGGAGCGCGACTACATATATATATATCAAAATATTCGTAAAAAAATAACAACTCTTGAGCAATTTAGTCTAACTCGTGTATATGGGCTGGACGCCTGTGAGACGGCTCACAACCAAGCCGAGCCGCCAAGCTGAGGCAAACCAATTTTTTTTTGGGTTAATTGTAATTTAGACCCTGAAGTACCACACCACCCTTCCAAGCGAACTCCGATATGTTTTTCTTGTCAAATCGGGTCTTGAGGTAATTTATTTTCGCCAATTAGGGCCTTTTTGACGGATTTCGTTAGAAAGTTAGTTAAAAGGCATGTGCCATGCACGTGACTAACGGAAATAGGTAGTTTGAATTAAAATTAACTATTAAAGGTGTTAAATAGCATATCTAAAAACTGAAGGGAGGGGTAAACAAAAACTCAAAACTTATAAACCTTTCCCCATCCTCTTTCCCTTTCCAGATAATGGGTAAGGATAAAAAAAAAATCTCACCTCCCCGTCTTCTCCCAACGACGGCGCACCATCGACGACGGAATCATCCCCACTTTCTCCCCCACCGGCGAACTCCATCATCTCTGATCTCCCTCACCACAATCCCCAAATCAAAACCCCTAACCCGTCTCCCTCTTATCTCCGCCATCTCCTTCAACCTCATCACCAGAACCACACCACTCTAGCCTCCATCTCCCTTACAACTCCAGACGGCCCTCACTTTCTGATGTAGAAGGAGACTACCATTCCAGAGCAGCATTCCAGGTGCCCGCTCGGGTCTCACCAAGCGCCCGCTTACTTGGGTTTGATTCCGGGGGTTGTTTCTGTTCACTGCGAGCGCCCGCCTGGGTGATAGCAAGCGCCCGCTCGCTTGTCGGGCAGAATAGTACCAGTTTACGTTTTTGACTGTTTTACGCATAAGAATTGGGTAGTTTGGGCATTATTTGTTAATTAGGTTTATGTTATTTTGCTAGAAGTCTAGTAGGGTTTTGTTAGTAGTATAAATTCTTTTCCTTCTTTATTCTAGGGTGACAACTTTTATTATCAATTGAATTTTTGTTCTTGGAGAATTTCTTCTATTTCTTGGTGGATTCCAAGTTATTTGTGTTTAAGGATTCATTGCTTGTGAATTCTTGTGATTAGTGCACTAATCACGAATATCTATCGCTTCCGTGCTGCGTCAGTTGGTATCAGAGCAGGCCATATCATGTCTTTTGCATCACTGATTCGTTATGGGGGATCAAGGAGCAACAAAAGGTGATATCGAGGGTATGACCACCGCTATCACCAACGCTATCGCTGTTTTATCAACGCAGATCGCTGCGTTGGCAACCGCTCAACAAGGTCAAAACACTAATCAAAACTATCATGGTGAGAGAGACAGGGTTGATCCAAGACAACGTCCTCAAGGGGCAGAAAACCGGGATGAAGGGGATTCCAGTTCCAGATCTGATGACGAGGTTAGTCATGAAATCGATCGTCGATTGGATCGTGCTCGACAACAGGAATAATATTTCTTAGCGTTAGAGCACGAAGAACTCGACGAAGCGGACAAGCATGATCGACGTGTGCAGAAATATAAATCAATCGGAGATCTGAATCGAGCAGCAAGGGAGCGAGTGCTTAGACATCGACATAGGATGGAAGCCAAATTTTATGCTGACAAAGCCGATCACTACACTGCCAAAATTCAGAAACTGGAAGCGCGTAGATCTGCAGTCTATGAACGTGCTAAATAAGAACGTCGGGTTCAGTTCGAGGTTTTGTTGCAGAATAAGAAAAAGTGTGCTCAAGAAGAACGGCGCGGGGAAAGTCTCCACGGCGTCGAGCCGATTGGAAGGGAAGGTTCAGATTCAAACGAAGAAGATTTAGTTGCAGTCAACTCCGCGAATCAGGATCTACAAATAATGAATGAAAGTTTCAATGGAGAGAAGATTAATAATTATTTTCTGTCCCTGGTTGAAGAATCAGTTGCAAAGGCACCAATTCGAGAATCAAGTAATGAAGGTTTGATTATTTTTTTTGAGAATTTCGCTCTACCTCAAATTGTGCTTAAGAAGCAGATCTACTCAAAATATTTAATCAAGTGGGATGGAATTTTCCAAACTTCGGAGATGAACTCGGGGACGAGTTCTTTTGAAGAAGAGGTGACTGATGTAGGAGGAGACGACCATTCCATAGCAGCATTCCAGGTGCCCGCTCGGGTCTCACCAAGCACCCGCTTACTTGGGTTTGATTCCGGGGGATTGTTTCTATTCACTGCGAGCGCCCGCCTGGGTGATAGCAAGCGCCCGCTTGCTTGCCGGGCAGAATAGTACCAGTTTACGTTTTTGACTGTTTTACGCATAAGACTTGGGTAGTTTGGGCATTATTTGTTAATTAGGTTTATGTTATTTTGTTAGTGTTGTGGATTAGACTCTCACAACCCAACACCCAAGCAAATCGCAAAAAAACCCGGCACCATAAACAAACACAAGAAATAAGAAACCCAAAGCAAAAGAACAAAACGAACACAAGAAATTGTAACCCAGTTCGTCAATATGTTTGACTACGTCTGGGGGCACTACCAAGCCAGGATCTTGTACTATAATATGTAAATATGGAGTTACAATGAGTTATGGGCGGAACATTGTTTATATAGAAAACCTAGAAAGAGTCCTAAACCAAAACATAAGAGAAATCCCGTCAAAACTGCAATTTCCCGAATTCCCATCGGGGCACCGAGCGCCCGCTTGGGTTACCCCAAGCGCCCGCCTGAATTAATCAGCCAGGAACCAAAACCTTCTGCCCGAAAGGGCGCCCGCCTGGTCTATACCAGGCGCCCGCTCGCCTGGCTGCTGCAGAATTTTCTTCTCTCCGTTTCCTTTTAGATCTCTACTCCAATAATCTCCCACCTAGAGATCAACCGCGTATACAAACCCCGTATCCGTCTTCAACTCATCCATGGTGTCGTCCTAGTGCTCACCTTGATCATGGTATTGCCTTCCTCCTCCCCTATTCTCCAAGCCCCATTGAAGCTAAACCCAGCTTCAACTTCACCTTGCTTGAGAAACCTGGAGCCTTTGCATCTGATCTACACTCACCGTTAGATCTTCGTAGCGGAATATCCGGTCCTAGAGTATGTGGTTCATCTTCAGTGACCCCTTGTCCTTGGTCATCATGAACCCTCTCGCTCCCACCCGAGTCTGGAATATCCATGCAAATTTCACTTGCATCACTGTATTCCTCAAACTCCTTGAGCTCATACTCCCCACCATTGTTCGACATCAAGATTTTAATCTTGAGTCCCTTCCGATCTTCACCAAGGCCTTCCACTTCTTATACATCCTGAAAGATTCATCTTTCCCTTCTAAGAAGTAATCCAGGACCTTGCTTGTCGAATCATCAATGAAGGTCATGTAATATGACACACCACCCCGAGAAGTTACCGTGGATACCCCCTTCTCACCCATGTGACCCAATCGACAGTGCCACAAATCTGTATCACCCTTGGCTGACGCCACCACGATACTATCCTTGGTGTTTGTCAAATACAATCTTCCTTACCTATTACCCCGAGCGATCTCACAATCCTCCTTGGTAATAACCCAGTTCCTGCAGCTAAAAGTTATCGTGTAACCTTCTTCACCCAGCTGCCCAACTGAAATCAGGTTCTTTTTCAAACCCGGAATGTGACTGACCCCGTATAGATGTAAGACGTTCCTGTCTGATGCTCATATTCTGACATCCCTCTTTCCCTTGATTTCTAAAGGCTCGCCATCCGCCAGATAGACCTTTCAGAAATCACCGGAAGTGTAATTCTCCATCGCTCATGCATGCCCGCATGAGTGGAATGATGCCCCGAATCCAGCACCCATGATTCTAGCGCACTACTATCGCTCAGAATTAGTACATCGTCACCTTCGATTATCACATTCGCCGATTTATCCCCTCGCATGGGACAATCCCTCTTGTAGTGTCCTAACTCCTTACAATGATAGCACTCTACCGATCCTCTGGCAACCCTTGGTCTTTTTTTGTTCTCCGCAGACTGATCCCCACCCCCGATTACACTTTCCCTTGATCCTGTTCTCCCTTTATTGCTAGAACCCGGTCTTCCCCTACTAGTTGTAGCCAAGACCGATTCCGAAGTAGACGGTATCCCCAACTTCTTTATGCGATTTTTCTCGCCCAAGAGAAAGTCCTTAACATCATCATACTTTAATTTGTTCTTACCCGCTGAAGCATTTAACGCTGTCACCGTTCCGCTCCAACTCCTTGGTAAGGACGCTAGCAATAAACACGCATGAACCTCGTCACCGAAAGTAATCTCCAACGCAGTCAATGAGTCTATAATATCTATAAACTCATCGATGTGTTTAGCTATGGATCCTCCCTCTTGCATCTTGAGACTACCCATCTTGCGTATTAAATCAACCTTATTTGCAGCAGATGGAGTTTCAAATCTCTTAGTAAGATAATCCAATAGCTCCTTGGTGGTTTTCGCCTTCCTGGTAGTCTTCGTGATCCACTTCGACAAAGTAGATCGAACCACCCCTAAGGCTTTCCGATCCATGAGATCTCAGTCTTCCTGCTTTTATTTTTCCGGTTTGACTCCTGTTAGAGACTTATAGAGATCCTTATTATACAAGAGATCCTCTATTTGCATCCTCCAATATCCATAGTCAGACCCATCAAATTTCTCCACCACTTGTTTATCCTTGCCCATTCTTGATTGCTTGATAAACCCCTTTGATCGTTCAACCAAAGCTCTTGATACCAGTTGTTGTGGATTAGACCCTCACAACACAACACCCAAGTAAATCGCAAGAAAACCCGGCACCACAAACACAAGAAATAAGAAACCCAAAGCAAAAGAACAAAACGAACACAAGAAATTGTTTACCTAGTTCGTCAATATGTTTGACTACGTCTGGGGGCACTACCAAGCCAGGATCTTGCACTATAATATGTAAATATGGAGTTACAATGAGTTATGGGGCGGAACATTATTTATATAGCAAACCTAGAAAGAGTCCTAAACCTAAACATAAGAGAAATCCCGTCAAAACTGCTATTTCCCGAATTCCCATCGGGGCACCGAGCGCCCGCTTGGGTTACCCCAAGCGCCCGCCTGAATTAATCCGCCAGGAACCAAAACCTTCTGCCCGAAAGGGCGCCCGCCTGGTCTATACCAGGCGCCCGCTCGCCTGGCTGCTGCAGAATTTTCTTCTCTCCGTTTCCTTTTAGATCTCTACTCCAACAGTTAGGAGTCTAGTAGGGTTTTGTTAGTAGTATAAATTCTTTTCCTTCTTTATTCTAGGGTGACAACTTTTATTATCATTTGAATTTTTGTTCTTGGAGAATTTCTTCTATTTCTTGGTGGATTCCAAGTTATTTGTGTTTAAGGATTCATTGCTTGTGAATTCTTGTGATTAGTGCGCTAATCACGAATATCTATCGCTTCCGTGCTGCGTCAGTTGGTATCAGAGCAGGCCATATCATGTCTTTTGCATCACTGATTCGTTATGGGGGATCAAGGAGCAACAAAAGGTGATATCGAGGGTATGACCACCACTATTACCAATGCTATCGCTGTTTTATCAACGCAGATCGCTGCGTTGGCAACCGCTCAACAAGGTCAAAACACTAATCAAAACTGTCATGGTGAGAGAGACAGGTTTGATCCATGACAACGTCCTCAAGGGACAGAAAATCGGGATGAAGGGGATTCTAGTTCCAGATCTAATGACGAGGTTAGTCATGAAATCGATCGTCGATTGGATCGTGCTCGACAACAGGAATAATATTTCCTAGCGTTAGAGGACGAAGAACTCGACGAAGCGGACAAGCATGATCGACGTGTGCAGAAATATAAATCAACCGGAGATCTGAATCGAGCAGCAAGGGAGCGAGTGCTTAGACAGCGACATAGGATGGAAGCCAAATTTTATGCTGACAAAGCCGATCACTACACTGCCAAAATTCAGAAACTGGAAGCGAGTAGATCTGCAGTCTATGAACGTGCTAAAGAAGAACGTTGGGTTCAGTTCGAGGTTTTGTTGCAGAATAAGAAAAAGTGTGCTCAAGAAGAACGGCGCGGGGAAAGTCTCCACGGCGTCGAGCCGATTGGAAGGGAAGGTTCAGATTCAAACGAAGAAGATTTAGTTGCAGTCAACTCCGCGAATCAGGATCTACAAATAATGAATGAAAGTTTCAATGGAGAGAAGATTAATAATTATTTTCTGTCCCTGGTTGAAGAATCAGTTGCAAAGGCAACAATTCGAGAATCAAATAATGAAGTTTTTATTTATTTTTTTTGAGAATTTCGCTCTACCTCAAATTGTGCTTAAGAAGCAGATCTACTCAAAATATTTAATCAAGTGGGATGGAATTTTCCAAACTTCGGAGATGAACTCGGGGACGAGTTCTTTTGAAGAAGAGGTGACTGATGTAGGAGGAGACGACCATTCCATAGCAGCATTCCAGGCGCCCGCACGGGTCTCACCAAGCGCCCGCTTACTTGGGTATGATTCCGGGGGATTGTTTCTGTTCACTGCGAGTGTCGCGACCCCGACCCCGCGGGCCCGGAGTGCGCGAGCTGGACGTCGACTTAAACAATAAACTCTAAAATAATGGAGATAAAAATTTCCTTTTATACCAAAAGAGGATAACACAAGGTTTTGGAAAACAATTTAATAACAACAAAATAAGACTAGTATAAACTCCATAAGCTTATATGCCAAAGTTATAAAATATACAAATCCTAATGACGTCAATGTTTGGTACAAATATCCCAAAAAGGTTACACATTTATATAATGTAAACCCACCAATATCAACCTGCCCCAAAAGCTCGAACCCACTCGACGTCCTGTCTCGTGATCAGCGAGTCTAATCCTTTCCACCTGGGGGGGTTAAGGAAAAACAAAGATAAAAAGAAAGGGGGTGAGATAAATCTCAATAAGTTACTAATGCAACTACATGACATGCTATGATGCAATATACAATAATAAATCATAGATAGCACATAGCAGTTATCAAATAACAGATAGCAGCGGAAATAAACACATAACAAAGGATATAGCCAAGGTTTTCCCAAACTGATATAACCAAATAAAGGTCGCTGCGCAGCTTCAACGATCAACCAAATCAACATCTTCATAATAGCATGAAAGCTGAAGAGAAATCCCCGGTACCAGAACCAATAACAATTGGACAGTGACACACAGTCAAAGCCCGAAAACCAATAGCTAAAGTGCTCACAAAGGGGCTAGCTCATCTCACATCCAAGGCCAATCTGGAGGAGGGAAATAATGGGGCAAAACAATGGTCAACATCACAATGGACTTGGCTGTGCCATCATAATGTTTCGCATCGCCCAAACACACACAAAATACCAGCTGGACTTTTAAGTAAAGGCTAAGTAATAAATACCAGCACGATAAAAAACCATTGATTCCAAAGTAGGGAATCATTCCAATTAATCACCAAAAAGATGAATTGAATAAACGCGCATCATAAAAGTGCTTCATATTTCCAAATAATAATTTAATCAAATCCCATATCACATACATTCACAAAGGAACCAAAATCATTATTAGAGTACTCCATAATGGTCATTTAAGCCTAGAGGGACACTACTCAAAATAGGGGTTGAAGTTATAATCTACTTCAAAAACAATTAAAGAATAGGTGCCAGAAATTGGAGGCGGGCGGTCGCCCGAAAGGGTACGGGCGGGCGCTCAGAAAGGAACAGGCGGGCGCTCCCGAGGAACAGAAACTACGGGTCATTAACATCACATGTAAGCGGGCGCTCATGGGCGTATGGGCGGGTGCCCGGATGAATTCTGGGTCGGAGAACAGAGCTGGGTTCACCATTTTCGAACCAAAAACACACACCTTCACTAAATGCTCAAAATCAAGGCTTTCAAACTAGTTTCCAAGGTACTAAAAACAACATCTAAACATCAAGGGAACCTAAACAACACAATCTCACAACCTAAAACAAGATTTAACCCAACATTCACATATTCACCATTTTTAACCCAAAAACCCAAATAATTCCCAAATAAATTCCAAATAAATTGCAACCTCATCCAAACTTCAATTATAACAACCCAAGCATTATATAAGTATGATATGAACATTTTAGCATAAAAATGGGGGAAAAGCAACTTAGTTGAATTTTCTCAAAGTTGCCGGAACTCGAATATTTTTAGCCCTCTACGATCCTAACGACGATCTAAACAAGTTTCATGTTTTAAGAAATGAGAAATAATGAGAGGAAGATGAAGAAAATGAAGAGAAAAGGAAGAGAGAAAAACTTACCTTTCTATGGAAGGGAGAGAGAGAATGCAGGGAATGGAGAGAGTGAGGGAGAAGATGAGGAGTAGGGAGGGAGTAGTTAAATTGATTTAAAAGAACTTACACTTAGGCTCCCTCCTCTACACTACACAACTCTAATACTCCCTACTAGCCACTAAGACCCCAAAACTCTACACTAGCACAAAAGACCAATTAAAATGCTAGTCATAGCTTAAGGTGAAACATAAAATGCACACATAAATATTTAAATAAATAATAATTTAAATAAATAAATAAGCAAATAAATAAATAATTATTATTATTACTAATAAAATAGAGCCTAGATTTCGGGTCGTGACATTCACTCCCCCTTAAAGAAATTCGACCCGAATTTTAACGAGACTTACCCGAATTAAAAAGCCACGGAAATTTCCTCTCTATCTCATCACGAAGCTCCCAAGCCGATTCCTCGATATTGTGATTCCTCCAAAGAACTCTAACCAACGGAATGCTTTTGTTTCTCAATTCTTGGACTTTGGAGTCAAGGATCCTAACCGGTCGTTCCTCATAAGTCATATCGGGCTCAATATCCTCCGGTATCCTCGGTAACACGTGAGAAGGATCATGAACATACTTCCGAAGCATAGAAACATGAAAAACATTATGTAACCGGTCTAAAGATGGCGGTAACACAAGTCGATACGCAAGAAGTCCCACCTTTCCCAGAATCTCAAACGGACCTACAAACCTCGGAGCCAATTTACCTTTCTTCCCGAACCTTCGAATACCCACCTTCGGAGATACTTTCAAGAACACAAAATCACCGGTCTGAAAACTAAGATCTCGCCTTCAGTTATCTGCATAGCTTTTATGTCGACTCTGGGCTGTTTTCAATCTATCCCGGATAACTCTAACTTTCTCAACTGAATCCTGAAGCAAATCAATACCCACGATCTTCGCTTCACCGACCTCGTCCCAACAAATAGGCGATCTACATTTTCTCCCATACAAGGCCTCATACGGTGCCATCTCGATACTAGCCTGATAACTGTTGTTGAAAGAAAATTTCACTAACGGTAAATGTCGATCCCAAGAATCGGAAAAGTCTATCGAACAAGCTCGCAACATATCCTCCAAAATCTGAATGGTCCTCTCGGATTGACCGTCGGTCTGAGGGTGAAAAGCTGTACTAAAACGCAAATCTGTACCCAAAGCTTTTTGAAATGCCTTCCAGAACCTAGAAGTAAACCTCGGGTCGCGATCTGACACAATGCTAACCGGAACCCCATGCAATCTCACAATCTCATCAATGTAAAGGGTCGCAAGCTTTTCCATCGAATATCTGATGTCAATAGGCAAGAAATGAGCACTCTTGGTCAATCTATCCACTATTACCCAAACACTGTCATACTTCCTACGGGTACGAGGTAGTCCCGTAACGAAATCCATAGTCACATGCTCCCATTTCCACTCGGGAATTTCTAACGGCTGAAGTAGTCCCGCGGGTCTCTGATGCTCGGCTTTGACCTGCTGACACGTTAAACACTTCGAAACATACTCCGCTATTTCCCTCTTCATGTTGTTCCACCAACAATGTTGCTTCAGATTTTGGTACATCTTCGTACTACCCGGATGAATAGTATACCTCGATTTGTGACCTTCATCTAAAACTTGTCTCTTTATCCCACCAACATCGGGTACGCAAAAACGTCCACGGAAAGTCAACACTCCAACCGGACTCAAAGAAAAATCCTCGAAGTTCTTTTCCTTCAATTTACCCATTATCTTCACCAACTCGGGATCTTCTTTCTGAGCTTCCTTTATTCTTTGAATTAGGGTCAGAGACACCCTAATATTCGCAAAAATAGCCCCATGTCTCGATTCACGAGGAGACCAATCTCGAACATCCTCAAGCATTTTCCACTCTCGAACCATCATCGAAGCCACATAAGACTTCCTACTAATCGCATCGGCAACAACATTGCCTTTCCCGGGTGATAGGAAATCGTACAATCATAATCCTTCAACAATTCCATCCATCGGCGTTGCCTATTATTCAATTCCTTTGAGAGAAGAGGTATTTCAAACTCTTGTGATCGGTAAAAATTTCAAACTTCGCCCCATAAAGGTAGTGCTTCCACTTGTGCAACTCAAAGACTATCGCCGCCAACTCATATCATGATCGGGTAATTCTGTTCACTAGGGGTCAACTTCCTCGAAGCATAGGCAATCACCTTCTGTTCTGCATCAAAACACAACCCAAACCCTCTTTCGAAGCATCACTATAAATTACTAAATCATCATTCCCATTAGGCAAGGTCAAGATCGGTGCGGTAGTCAACCTCTTCTTCAATTCCTCGAAACTCTTGTCACATTTCTCGGTCCACTCAAACGGAACATTCTTCCGGGTCAACTGAGTCATCGGAGTAGCAATCCTCGAAAACCCTTCTATAAACCTTCTGTAATACCCAGCTAAACCCAGAAAACATTTGATCTCGGTCACTGACTCGGTTCTCTTCCAATCCACTATGGCTTCTATCTTTGAAGGATCCACAGAAATCCCATCTTTCGAAATAACATGACCCAGAAAAGAAACTTTCTCGAGCCAAAATTCGCATTTACTAAACTTCGCAAACAATTGCTCCCTCGCAAGAATGGATAAAACTGTCCTCAAGTGTTGCTCGTGCTCCTCTCGAGATTTAGAGTAAACAAGAATGTCGTCGATGAAAACCACCACAAACGAATCAAGGTAAGGATGGAAAACCCGGTTCATCAAATCCATAAATACGGCAGGCGCGTTCGTCAACCCAAACGGCATAACCAAGAACTCGTAATGACCATACCGAGTGCGAAAAGCAGTCTTCAGAACATCGTCCGATCGAATCTTTAACTGATGGTACCCACTCCTCAAATCAAGTTCAGAAAACACAACTGAGCCTTGAAGCTGATCAAATAAATCATCGATGTGAGGTAGAGGATACTTGTTCTTCACCGTAACCTGATTCAACTTCCGGTAATCGATACACAATCTCAAAGAACCATCTTTCTTCCGCACAAATAAAACCGTGGTGCTCCCCACGGGGAAACACTAGGGCGGATAAACCCTCGATCAAGCAACTCTTGCAACTGAACCTTTAGTTCCTTCAATTCTGCGGGAGCCAATCTATACGGTGCCTTTGAAATCGGAGCCGTACCGGGCAAAAGATCTATACAAAATTCTGTTTCACGATCTGGAGGCATATCATATTCAGAAGAGAAAATATCGGGAAATTCTCTAACTACCCGAACACTCTCCAAACTAGGGGATTCTTTCCTAGTATCAAGCACACTAGCCAAGTACCCCTCACAACCACGGTGCAATAATTTTCTCGCTTTCACATAGGAAATCATACGAATATTTTTACCCAAAGGCATAGCCTCAAAGACAAATTTAGGCATATCAGGGATAGAAAAAGTAACAACTTTCCTACGGCAATCAACAGAAGCATGAAACTTGCTCAACCAATCCATACCAAAATAACATCAAAGTCCTGAATAGGAAGGACAACCAAGTCCGCACACAAGACATGACCACATATAAGCACGTCAAAATCACGAAATACTCTATCGGTCACCAAACATTCTCCCATAGGAGTTGACACCTCTAACACATAGGGCAAAGACTCAGATGCAGCATTTAACAAAGAAGCAAATTGCACAGAAATGTATGAATGAGATGATCCTGGATCTACTAACGCTCGTGCGCTCACACTAGATATAGAAATAATACCTCCAATAACTGTGGGATCATCTGTGGCTTGTTGTTGATTCATTGCAAACACTTTCCCTTGGACCTTGGGCTTTCCCGTAGCATCCCTTTTCTGACCCTGTGGAGCCCCAGCTCCTACCCCAGTCGGTTGACCTCTGCCTCTAGTACAATCCCTTGCAAAATGACCCCATTTGACCACAATTGGTACACCTTCCCTGCTTCTTCCAACACCGGTCCTCTGAATTCCTTCCTTTTGGCAATAGGAACAAAGTATCCTATTTTGGTTCCCTTGGTTCCCGGAAGTGGTACCCGGGTTCCTTGGGATCGGTTGCCCTCGGAACTGAGATTGTCCCCCAAAGTTACCTCGGTTATCAGAACGGGTTTGTGGCTTGCCTTGCCCTCCTTGTTTGATCGGATTAGTCACCTTTACTTTCTTCTTATGTTCCCCAATATCTTGCTCGATGAGGTAGGCACGGTCTACCGCATCTTGGAATGTCACAATCCTCTGGGCTATAAGCTGAGTACGGATAGAAGTCTTCAAGCCCCGAATGAATCTCAATGCTTTCTGTTCTTCGGTCCTCACAAGATAGTCACAATACCGGGCTAATTCTGTGAACTTAGCCGAGTATTGAGCTATAGACAACATACCTTGCTCCAAGTTTAGAAGCTCGATCTCCTTTCGGTTCTGGTCCACTACAGGAATGAAATGCTCTTTGAACTTCCGCACAAACAATTCCCATGCATACACTGTGTGAGTGTCATCCCAACTAGCTTTAACTCCTTTCCACAATGCTCGGCGGCATCCACAAGCTTATAAGCCGCAAATCGGACTCTATCTTCGTCCGAACACCCAAATACATCATAAATTTTCTCCATAGACTCGATCCACATCTCGGCCTTCTTTACATCCGGCTCACCGTCAAACTCTTTTGGCTTCAATTTCAGAAATCGCTCTAGCCCATATCTCGGTGGTGCCACATGCTCTTCTCGTGGCCCTTGATCATGAATAGCCTTCATGGCCGCCTCAAACATGACTTGGAACATGGCACGGTTCTCTTTCCGAAGATCATTCTGATTCTGAGCCCCACTAGAACCTTCACCTGTTCTTCTTCTAGCCATTGGAAACAATTACCTGCATAAAACATCAACCGTTACTCACTCCAAACACAACTACCCTCCTAGGTCATACTAGTCCACCTAGACTTCTACTTAGAGCTAAACCATGGCTCTGATACCAACTGTCGCGACCCCGACCCCGCGGGCCCGGAGTGCGCGAGCTGGACGTCGACTTAAACAATAAACTCTAAAATAATGGAGATAAAAATTTCCTTTTATACCAAAAGAGGATAACACAAGGTTTTGGAAAACAATTTAATAACAACAAAATAAGACTAGTATAAACTCCATAAGCTTATACGCCAAAGTTATAAAATATACAAATCCTATTGACGTCAATGTTTGGTACAAATATCCCAAAAAGGTTACACATTTATATAATGTAAACCCACCAATATCAACCTGCCCCAAAAGCTCGAACCCACTCGACGTCCTGTCTCATGATCAGCGAGTCTAATCCTTTCCACCTGGGGGGTTAAGAAAAACAAAGATAAAAATAAATGGGGTGAGATAAATCTCAATAAGTCACTAATGCAACTACATGACATGCTATGATGCAATATACAATAATAAATCATAGATAGCACATAGCAGTTATCAAATAACAGATAGCAGCGGAAATAAACACATAACAAAGGATATAGCCAAGGTTTTCCCAAACTGATATAACCAAATAAAGGTCGCTGCGCAGCTTCAAGGATCAACCAAATCAACATCTTCATAATAGCATGAAAGCTGAAGAGAAATCCCGGTACCAGAACCAATAACAAGGGGACAGTGACACACAGTCAAAGCCCGAAAACCAATAGCTAAAGTGCTCACAAAGGGGCTAGCTCATCTCACATCCAAGGCCAATCTGGAGGAGGGAAATAATGGGGCAAAACAATGGTCAACATCACAATGGACTTGGCTGTGCCATCATAATGTTTCGCATCGCCCAAACACACACAAAATACCAGCTGGACTTTTAAGTAAAGGCTAAGTAATAAATACTAGCACGATAAACAACCATTGATTCCAAAGTAGGGAATCATTCCAATTAATCACCAAAAAGATGAATTGAATAAACACGCATCATAAAAGTGCTTCATATTTCCAAATAATAATTTAATCAAATCCCATATCACATACATTCACAAAGGAACCAAAATCATTATTAGAGTACTCCATAATGGTCATTTAAGCCTAGAGGGACACTACTCAAAATAGGGGTTGAAGTTATAATCTACTTCAAAAACAATTAAAGAATAGGTGCCAGAAATTGGAGGCGGGCGATCGCCCAAAAAGGGTACGGGCGGGCGCTCAGAAATGAACAGGCGGGCGCTCCCGAGGAACAGAAACTACGGGTCATTAACATCACATGTAAGCGGGCGCTCATGGGCGTATGGGCGGGCGCCCGGATGAATTCTGGGTCGGAGAACAGAGCTGGGTTCACCATTTTCGAACCAAAACACACACCTTCACTAAATGCTCAAAATCAAGGCTTTCAAACTAGTTTCCAAGGTACTAAAACAACATCTAAACATCAAGGGAACCTAAACAACACCATCTCACAACCTAAAACAAGATTTAAACCCAACATTCACATATTCACCATTTTTAACCCAAAAACACAAATAATTCCCAATAAATTCCAAATAAATTGCAACCTCATCCAAACTTCAATTATAACAACCCAAGCATTATATAAGTATGATATGAACATTTTAGCATAAAAATGGGGAAAAACAACTTACTTGAATTTTCTCAAAGTTGCCGGAACTCGAATATTTTAGCCCTCTACGATCCTAACGACAATCTAAACAAGTTTCATGTTTTAAGAAATGAGAAATAATGAGAGGAAGATGAATAAAATGAAGAGAGAAGGAAGAGAGAAAAACTTACCTTTCTATGGAAGGGAGAGAGAGAATGCAGGGAATGGAGAGAGTGAGGGAGAAGATGAGGAGTAGGGAGGGAGTAGTTAAAATGATTTAAAAGAACTTACACTTAGTCCCCCTCCTCTACACTACACAACTCTAATACTCCCTACTAGTCACTAAGACCCCAAAACTCTACACTAGCACAAAAGACCAATTAAAATGCTAGTCATAGCTTAAGGTGAAACATAAAATGCACACATAAATATTTAAATAAATAATAATTTAAATAAATAAATAAGCAAATAAATAAATAATAATTATTTATTACTAATAAAATAGAGCCTAGATTTCGGGTCGTGACAGCGAGCACCCGCCTGGGTGATAGCAAGCGACCGCTCGCTTGCCGGGCAGAATAGTACCAGTTTACGTTTTTGCCTGTTTTACGCATAAGACTTGGGTAGTTTGGGCATTATTTGTTAATTAGGTTTATGTTATTTTGTTAGGAGTCTAGTAGGGTTTTGTTAGTAGTATAAATTATTTTCCTTCTTTATTCTAGGGTGACAACTTTTATTATCAATTGAACTTTTGTTCTTGGAGAATTTCTTCTCTTTCTTGGTGGATTCCAAGTTATTTGTGTTTAAGGATTCATTGCATGTGAATTCTTGTGATTAGTGCGCTAATCACGAATATCTATCGCTTCCGTGCTGCGTCACTTTCTCTCTCTCCCTCTGTGCAGCACTCACACCCACACCCTTCGCCGCACACTCTCACCTTCACCAACCGGCGAACTCCCTCATCGCCGGTCACAACTCTGGCATCCACGCTCACCGTCTCAATCGCCGGACCTCACTTTCTCTCCCTCCCTCTGTACTCAAATTCGATTTTTCCCCTGCTCTAAGGCGGCCTTTTGAATTGATTTTGGATTTGATTACAATTCGATTTCTTCAATCCAAATTCAGATTTGTTTGGCTGAAATTGATTTTGGCTTTGGTTATATAAAGGTTTGAGTTTTTTGGTTGTGAATGTTATGAATTGGGTGGTTGTAAATTCTGATGGATATGGTGGTTAGGAAATAAAGGGGTGGTGAATGGCTGAGAAGGGAAACTGGGTTTGGGTTGGTGGTTACAGGTGGTGGTTGTGATGGTTGTAGGTGGTGGGGATGGAAGCTTAAAAGAGGGGAAATGTAATAATGGAGCAGGGAATCATGTGGCGGTGTTTGGCCGGTGTTTGGCATGGCTCTAGGTGGTGGCGGTGCGGTGGTGTGGTGGCCGGTGGTAGTAATGGTGATTATAATTAGGTTGAAATTTAAAATTTGTATTTTGAATTTCATTAACAAATTTGACTGTACTCAAATTTTATATTTGGACAGTTTTTAGGTAAATGATTAGTGCTTAATCATAAATGTTAAATCTCTTAATTCAATTTCATTATCACTTTTCACAATATAATACTATTATTCCTTAATCCTCGTGTCGGGAGAGAAAATCATAATTCGGATGGGACGGAGGGAGTAATGCTTATATATAGATATTAATAAAAAATTGAAAATAAAAATTAATTGTATTCCTCACAAAGAAATGCTTCATATTTAATTAAAATATAGTACTATCCCTATATTTTTTGTTTCATTTAAAAATCATTATAGTGTTTTTTAATTATTTATATTCCTCACATAAAATTTGGAAATAAAAATTATTTTACAATATTAATATAATAATTAATGAAGTAATTACTTATTTATATCCAATGAAATATTTTTTTAATAATATTTATTTTAAAAGTTTGATAATTGTTTTTATTTTAGACCTTTTGAATTTAGAATTTTCATTAGGCCCCTTAATAGCTAATATGAATTCAAAGTCACCAAATTCCGTTAGTCACGTGCATGGCACATGCCTTTTAACTGACTTTCTAACGAAATCCGTAAAAAATGCCCTAACTGGCAAAAATAAATTACCTCAAGATCCGATTTGACAAGAAAAACATACCGGGGTTCGCTTGGAATGGTGGTATGGTACTTCAGGGTCTAAATTGCAATTAACCCTTTTTTTTTTTTGCCTCCAACTTTTTTTTTCCACGCCAGTTTTTGCTCACCAGTAAAAGTAACACTTTTTATAAAGAAATGTAACATTTTTTTCTCATATGTAACACTTTTTTTTTTCAAAAATGTCACACAATTTTGCTGAAACGGATTAAAGATAACATAAGATTGACAACTAAACTAATGTTACATTCTATAATAAATGAATGTACATTTTTTTTTCTCAATTGTAACACTTTTCTAGGGTTATACATTCAATTGAAATGCAAAAAACCGATTATATACATGAATTTTTACTCTTTTTTAAAGAAAAAATGTAACATATACTCTATAAAACTGTTACATTTATCTATATAGCAAATTACAATCATATATCCATTGTGTTACACTTCAATTATTACTTTTTCTAACTACAAAAATTATTTAATTTCTTTTGCAAAACTGTTGTTACATCTTACAATAAAGTGTTACTTTTTTAAGACTAAACTGTTACTTTCTTTATAAAAACGTGTTACATTTTTTACGACGAGCAGCTAACTTTTTTTGTGTGTGTTAAAAAGTACTCCCTCCATCATTTTAATCTGTTCACTTTTTGTCATTTTGGGTGTCCCATTTGATTGTTCACACTCCCAAAGAGGACGGTTTATATTATTCTTTATTCAATGAGACTCACTTGTCATACTCACAACAACTGTCCCACTCACAATTCCAACCCCACTCACATATCACATCATACTTTTCATACTCACAACACCCACTCAACTACTAATATAAAACATTTTTCCTTAAAACCCGTGCATTGGTCAAAGTGTGAACAAACTAACAAGACGGAGGGAGTATGTTTTTTTTTAAAATAAAATAAAATTATATCACGACGTATCTAGTTTTATTCGTCTCGTCGGGACGAACACAACGGTATTTTTAGAATTTTTTTTTTCGACTTCAAAATCTCGAGATATAGCATTTTAAAGTTGGGCTAGTCTTGTGTGTGGCGGCCGCACCCCATGCGGCGCCGCCCACATACCCTCTTTTTTTTTTTTTTTTTTTTGCCCCCACAACCTTTTTTCCACCCACCAAAAGTAACACTTCTTATAACGAAATGTAACACTTTTGTTTTTCAAATGTAACACTTTTTAAAAAAAAATGTACCACAATTTTGATGCAATAGATTAAAGATAACATAAAAATTAACGACTAAATTAATGTAACACTTTTTATAAAGGAATGTGACATTCTTTTTTCAAATGTACCACCCATACTTTTTTGCCTTCAACAAAAGTAACACTTATTATAACAAAATGTAACACTTTTTTATTCAAATGTAACACTTTTTAAAAAAAAAATTACCACAATTTTGCTACAATAGATAAAGATAACATAAAGATTGATAACTAAATTAATGTAACACTTTTTTTTGTTTGTAAAACTGCTGTTATAACATACAATAAAGTGTTACTTTTTTAAGACCAACTTGTTACTTTCTTCATAAGAACGTGTTACTTCTCAGGAACGAGCAGCCCGATTTTTTTTGTGTGTTAAAATTATTTTTTTTTTTTTTAAAAAAAATCAAAATATATCATGACCTATGTAGTTTTGTTCGTCTTGTCGAGACGAACACACCGGTATTTTTAGATTTTTTTTTCGACTTCAAAATCTCAAGATATAGCATTTTAAAAATTTTGGAGGTTTTTTTTTTTTTTTTTTTTAAAGCCAGCAACGCGAGGGAGGGAGCGCGTCGTCTCACGCGCCCGTTGCATGACGTGAGACGGCCGCACTGAAGAATTTGTCTTTAAAGTTATTGAAGGTTTTTTTTTAAGAATGCCAGGTGTCGCGATTTGAGAGGACAAGAGCTATGGCTGGGCGGGCGGACAGGGTAACCCATAGGCGGTCCGTCTCACGCTGTGAGACGGCCGCGCATATAAGTTTTTGCCCGTGTATATTCTTCTTTACATTATTATGGGCGGGGGTACAGAACCTTCAAGAAAGAAAAGGAAAAGAAAATACAACTCTTTATCAGTTTAGCTCAACTCTTGTAAAGCACAACTAAGTTCACTTAAGTGTTGGGAATATGCTTTTGAATCAATATGCATATTGGTTAAAGATAGGTCCATAACAAGTTCGGTAATTCTTGGGACTGAGAATTGTGAATTCCTTTTTGAAAGAGATTAAGGACTTATTCAAGAATAAGGATTGTGGTGTACTTATAATGAGATATAATTGCTTTCTCTCTAAGAAAAATGAAATCCTTTTGGTACAAGGATTAATGTTTAATTAAGTTTCTTATTTGTAAAAGGAATTGTTCAAGAATTAGGAAAGTTGTTTCCTAATGAGAATAGAATTACTTTATACACAAGAAATATGATTCTTTTCCTTTGGGGTTTTAGTTATTTATGTGACTATAAATACAACTTCTTCCTAGCATAATAATTAATTTATAAACTTGTCGACTAGAGCTAGAACTAGAGAGTAGTTCAAGATGCTCAAGATTTAGACAGAAGATTCCAAATCTGTAATTCTAGATCTAGGTTGACACAGTCAAGAATTATTGTGATCAATATTTCGTGCAACTAGATTAGTGTGATTTGTATATGTGATTTTCATATTAATAATATATTCTCCCTCCGCCCGTGGAAGTAGCTAAGTTGGCGAACCACGTAAATCTGTGTTCTTGTGATTGTTTTACTTTTCTCATCAAATCTTGTTTATTGCTCTAACATAAGTATGATATTGTCTGGTTTTGGCGCAACCCGCACGGATTTTTTTTTTTTTTTCTCATCTCTCAAAAAGCCTCATACTAATGGAATATGTGGACACCTTTATATACTAACCAATTTTTCTTTAAATTGTTGATGTGGGACTTGGGTTGACACCCAACATTATTTATTATAAGTTTGGGCAATGCTAAGCTTACAAATGAAGTTTACAAAATAAATAATACAAGATGTGGTGACGATATTTCATTAGCCACATCGATAGTGGACCCGCCACACTCTAATTAAAAACACTAATACAAATATGACACCTCATATTTCACATATTTCATTGGCCACATCGATAGTCGACCCGGTACACTCCAATTAAAACCATCAACACAATTCTAACACTTCATTTCGTAGATTACATTTTCTAGCCATTTTTTGTAACTTTATTATTTCCCAACAAGTTTATAACAACAAAAAGATCAGAGATCGTTTTTAGATAAAAAGAAAATGATATTAATCCTCATAAAAACATTCAACCGCCAAAATTTATCCCTGATTAAACAGCTCAAACGGGCCAGCCACGAGCTTGGTCCGACCCGTGGCTTAATGTGGAAACCTAGCCTGCTTTATCAGTAAACGGGTCCATTTTGGGCCACGGGCTTGTCCATGCAAGCTTGACCTACCTTTTCACTAAATGGGTCGAAGAAACGGGTTGGGCTTTACACTTCATATTCATAGCAATTTACACCATCTCCAACGGAACTTTAAACCTCTAAAATATAGCATTAGGTTTGCTCCAACGGAACTCTAAACATTGTTCTATTATAGAGCAACTCTATTATCTGTTTCAATACGTGAAATAATAGTGAATATTTTTATTTAATATAAGATTTGAAGCAAGCTGTTGGAAATATTTTATGTAAAAACTACATCATCATAGAAAATAGTTCAATTATTACACTAAACTGTTGGAGATGGTCTTAGGGTTGGATTTGAGATGAGTATGGGGTGGGGGTAGGGGTAGGGGTAGGGTAAGGGTGGGGGTGGTGTTGGGGAATTGTGGTATATCCGTGCAGTTTTTGCCCATACAATTCTGATAATGGTGAGACACAACAACCATGCATACGAATAATATGAAAGTAATCAACAAGAGAAGTACACAATATTTGTTAACCCAGTTCGTCAAAACAATGACTACATCTGGGGGCACTGCTAAGCCAGGATATTTCACTAATATCACAAGCTATGTCTGTTTACAATAAAGTCTACTGCTCTATATAGCAAGGAGATAACTTCTCCATGTAAACACTCACATCACACATAAAACCCTAGACATGCTTCTACCCATCTATGGAATGTCCCTAAAGGCACCCCCAAGGGCTAGCACTCATTTGGCTCTCTTTGTGACTCATAGATTCTCTCTGGCTATTTTCTAGTGTACAAAATATTATGGTGACTATCACAATATATTTATAGGAATACCAAAACCTAATCCTGATCAGAACCTAATTTACCCGAAATCCCTGAGACGGAAGGAGTATCATAAGAACAAGTAAATAATTCCAAAAGGAATTAACATTCCTTTTCTTTCTTAATGTCACGTGTCTAGTAAGTTAATTCTTACAAGGAGACAAACTCCTTTCAAAGTCAGTTCCTAAATTAACTCCACGCGTGACCCAACTCCAATTTCCCCCCGTCCAACGTGTAGTTGTGAACGTCCGGCCTGGTGACTCCCTTGACCGAATTTGCTAGGCTTCGCTCCGTCCCGTTTTCGACTCCTCTCGCTCCTTCGTGGTTTTGACCATTCCTTCTCGGTTTTTTGTCTCCATTCCCAACAATCTCCCACCTGGAGACACAAACCACCATTGTGACAAACTCCATCAAACTCCCACCTGAGAATGATCCACCAAATATTTTATCACTACTTTCGAGTTTTGCCAAAAGTCTCATCACTAAGCTCACCAAAGCCCAAACATACGAGTTGAAGCGAAGCGTAGGTCTTCAACATAACTGCCGGAAACTTCTCACTTCCCAAAGTGATCCTCCATGCAATTATCTCCGCTCGTCTGTTCCTTGTTTCTATCCACAAACCCCTATGCGAACGCGTGCCTTCACAGTCTTGGTCTTTCTGTGTACCAAGGCAACCTATCTGCAACTGATTCTGGATAACGCTCATGTTGGCCAAGTTGTCTCTCTCGCTAGCGCTAGCCTTCTCACAACTTTCTACCAACATACCGTTCCTGGCGAAATTTCTCCCACCATGGCGATCTCGGCCTCCGCCATCCTCGCATTCCAGGCAACAACCCATGCGAAACATGTTGTATGTGGTGTACAACATCATCTGCCTCACGAGCTACCAATTTAGCTACCACGGCAATTCTCCACATCTCACAGCCGAAGGCGACCACACAACCTTCCTCCTAGCTGCTCAATGGCCAATCAAGTATCTCTTCCATCTTTGAATTCTACTGCACATCTAGCAACTTCTGCATACCCCATACGCTTGCTGCATAAATTCTGTACTTTTCTGCATGCTCTCTGCATGTCTTCTGCACAAAATCTGCACGTGCGCTGCACGGAATCTGCACAAAATCTGCACGTGCATTGCACGAATTCTGCACGAATTATGTACATCTGCTGCACGTACCCCGTATGCCTATTGCATGTGCTTACACATGATCTGTACACCTAAGCGATCAATCATCTATCAAAGTCTGGGAAACTTGAATCTTTCTCTCTTGCAACTTTCATAATCCAAATATGTTGCCCAAATTCGTACCAATGAATTTCTCTGTTGATCAATCTCCGCCCATTATCACTGCACCCACAAATCCTTAATAACACATGTCCTTCTATGATTATGTTACCTGCAACCTTGACCTGAATACCTGCAGTCCCAAATCCATCTGAATTTATGAAACCTTGATCCTATTTGGTGTTAGTAATCATAAAATCAAAAGAATTTCTGCATCCCCTAATTCTGATCCGCGTTCCTGCAGCCACATTCAATGAACTCGGACAACCCTGATCTTCCAAACCGGAAGCTCTGATACCAGTTGTTGGGGAATTGTGGTATATCCGTGCAGTTCTTGCCCATACAATTCTGATAATGGTGAGACACAACAACCATGCATACAAATAATATGAAAGTAATCAACAAGAGAAGAACACAATATTTGTTAACTCAGTTCGTCAAAACAATGACTACATCTGGGGGCACTGCCAAGCCAGAATATTTCACTAATATCACAATCTGTGTCTGTTTACAATAAAGTCTACTGCTCTATATAGCAAGGAGATAACATCTCCATGTAAATACTCACATCACACATAAAACCCTAGACATGCTTCTACCCATCTATGGAATGCCCCTAAAGGCACCCCAAAAGCTAGCACTCACTTGGCTCTCTTTGTGACTCACAGATTCTCTCTCGCTATTTTCTAGTGTACAAAATATTATGGTGGCTATCACAATATATTTATAGAAATACCAAAACCTAATCCTGATCAAAACCTAATTTACCAGAAATCCCTGAGACGGAAGGAGTATCATAAGAACAAAGAAATAATTCCAAAAGGAATTAACATTCATTTTCTTTCTTAATGTCACGTGGATAGTAAGTTAATTCTTACAATTACAAGGAGACAAACTCCTTTCAAAGTCAGTTCCTAAATTAACTCCACACATGACCCAACTCCAATTTCCCCCAGTCCGATCGGTAGTTGTGAAGGTCCGGCCGGGTGACTCCCTTGACCGAATTTGCTAGTCTTCGCTCCGTCCCGGTTTCGACTCCTCTCGCTCTTTCGCGGTTTTGACCTTTTCTTTTCGGTTTTGTCTCCATTCCCAAGAGGGTGTTTGTAGGTAAGAAGTATGATAGTAAGAAAAATTGTGGAGATGCACACTTGTTGGTAGTAGGAATAAATACAAGCTTATCTCTAGGGATCAGAAATGTAAAGTTTGTGAATGCAACCATAATTAGTATTCCTTCTGGTTCAAAATAACTGTCACTTTTGGTCAAACAGAGGTAAGTTTGACTAATAAATTTAAACAAAAATAATAATCCTAATAAAAATCTAAAAATTGTTATTAAAAGTATTATTAATTATAATACAATGACAAATTTTAGATTTTTATTAGCATCATTATTTTTTATTTAAATTATTGGTCAAAGTTACATCTGATTGACCAAAAACGACAGTTATTTTGGACCAGAGGGAGTATTTAGTCCCACTTAATTGAATCCTTATCTACAGTGGTTACCCGAAAACTAATCACACTTTATTTTCTTTTCTTTTCGATTAGCTGAAGGTAAGGTTATCCACATGCTTTGAACTTGTTCTTTTTTTGGTAAGTATTACTTAATGATACAAGTAAAATTATTTGGTATATTTTTTACAGTATTGTACCAATCTATTAGTACTCCTGACCATTACTCAGTTGGATTAGTTGGGGTAATCAAACAGGACAATGATACACATAGTGAAAACACAAAGGGAAAACTCATAGTGAAACACTTTAAACCGTTGGATGAGTTTTTATCAGTGGGGCTCACAAATATTTATTACAATCTAACGGATTACAGTGTTTCACTATGAGTTTTCCATTTGAGTTTTCACTATACATATCATTATCCAATCAAATAACGGATTTATTAGACCTCCCAGATCATCTACTATAGAATTAACAATTCCATAAGTAATTAACAATTGCATAAGTTCGAGCTTCTGTTGGTGTCATATAATTACGTCTTCTTTTTAAAAATTTCGAAATAAATTTTTCGTACTCGGACTCAGTATTTTATGTTCCTCCCTGATTCAGTATATTATCTTTGCTACCTTTTATAATACTGCCACATAAGTGAAGCATCCAAATGATTCAACAAAAAGATGGAGTAATTAGAACACAAAAAACAACATCCAAAGCCAACCATTTTTTTCCCCATTACATAAACCACATCGTTTTTTCACTACAACTTTTTTTTCAACCATAAACACCTTTCCAACACACTAATCCCTCTAATTTCAAACTATAGCAACAACATCAAACAAAGTTCTAACAAAAGAACATCTTCTTCAAACCGGAAATTGGAGATTCCATATTCTCATTCTACTCGGACCGAGCAGCATACCTTTCCACATTCTTATCAAGGTTCAACCCAACCATAGCTTCACCCAAGTTACAACTCACATCCGCCAATATCTGAGGGTCACTATAATGAGTGACCGCCTGAACAATAGCCCGGGCCCTACGAGCGGGGTCACCGCTCTTGAAAACACCGGACCCCACAAAGACACCGTCACAACCCAACTGCATCATTAGGGCTGCGTCAGCAGGGGTGGCTACCCCACCTGCTGCAAACTGGACAACTGGAAGCCTACCAAGCTGCTTGGTTTGCATCACCAAATCGTACGGTGCAGCTATCTTCTTGGCGAAGGTGAAAACCTCGTCATCGTCCATGTTGGCGAGGACTCTGATGTCGCCCATCACGGAGCGGACGTGTCGCACAGCCTCGATTACATTGCCTGCGTGTTCAGATATTGTTTTCTTTGTTAAACATCACATACCATAATAAAAAGATTATGAACCTCAACAACACCCAAGTAGAAAGAAAACTGACAATCAAGGGAACAACTAAACAAGAACACAGTACTACATTGACTTTCTTGTGAATGATCAAGTTAATTCAAGTAGATATCATCAAGTAGTATATCGATAACCCATTTCGAAATAAATTTTTCTTGTTGGCTCGGAGTGAAATCAAGATCAATCCTTCACCATCATGCATATAAATATTCACCACAACACCACCAAGAGGAAATTAAGTCAATCTTCCCAAACCACTAGCTAGGTCTATTGTATAGAGTCTTGCACTACTACATGCAGATACTTCAAACATTGTACCGTACAAGGTTGCTAAGTCTATTGTACATCATCTTATACGAATTTGCGGTACAATCGGTCTGACTCCATAACAATTGACTGCATCAGACATCACAGATTCATGGAGGCAAACTTGGCAATCTAGATCCGTTGAGGCATAGTTTGGATGAAATGACACGTAGATATGATAGGTAGAATTGGAAGCAAAATAATCTGACCGCTATGCAGTTGGACTGTGGTGGCCTAAAATCCGTCTTATCCTACATGCACAGTCATTTGTTTTCACGCCAAAGAGCACTAGCTCAAGCAGAATCCAATATTAATATATAAGAGGCTAAGACTCAATTGTTCAATCCCCACCATATTAACTTTAACTCTTTATGAAAGAGATTAAGTTATTCATTAATGAAATGAACCCAATTTTTTAAAGGTAAGACTTGTACCAATCTAGCAAAAAAAATTTTGATGAAAAATAAATAACCAAGAATCATTAATATGTGCTATAGCTAAATCAAATTATACCTTTTGCTTTATGAATTGTACCATCTTATCAACTTTAGAACCAAAATCAGGGGGATAGAATTGAAAAACTTTACCAAAACAATCCCTAATCAAATAAATATACCTGTCCCAGCCTCTCCCTTGGTACGAATCATCGCCGCACCCTCACGAATTCGCCGGAGAGCCTCACCCAAGTTCCGGCAGCCACAAACGAACGGAATTCTGAAATTGTGCTTGTTGATATGGTTCTCGTCGTCAGCCAATGTCAAAACCTCACTCTCGTCAATGTAATCAACGCCGATGGCTTCCAGAATTTGAGCCTCAACGAAGTGGCCAATTCGGGCCTTAGCCATGACGGGGATGGTAACCGCCTGCTTAATTTCCTTGATAAGCTGCGGGTCGCTCATCCGAGCCACGCCGCCCTGAGCCCTAATATCCGCCGGAACACGCTCAAGCGCCATGACTGCACATGCGCCGGCTTCCTCGGCGATACGAGCTTGGTCGGCGTTAACAACGTCCATTATCACGCCGCCTCGGAGCATTTGGGCTAAACCGACCTTGACGGAGAAAGTCGATTTCTTACTCTCGGTGATTGCGCCATTTCCGTACACCGCCACAACTCCGGTTCCGGCCATTTCTGTGTGTGTTTTAGTGTGTGTTAGAGAGGGAGAGAGAAAATGAGGAGATTGGGAAAGAGGGTTTGAAGGCGAATGGGGCGGTTCTGAATGAGAATAAAATGGGAAATATTTTACAATTGACTACCCTGAAGTTTAGAATATTGACATATGACACCCCAAAAGTTTCTCAAGTGATTAGAAAATGAGATTGGGGTGAGTATTTATAGGTGGATTTGGGTACTTGCACAGTGTCAATGTCTGGTGAAAGTGGTTCATGAAATTTAATACATGTTGTATGAGGGTGTTAAAAAATGTGAATAAAGTGTCATTGTTTGGATAAACTTCTACCAAAATATTTATGAAGGTTGTTGATCTTTGGTTTAGTATCACTAATAATTTTGTTAACGTTACCTCTTTCCCTAACTATTGAGTTTGATTTTGAGCTTATAAAACGGGCTGGATTTGGGGCGTATGCATTACTATTATATGTAACTCATGCAATAAATAATGTAGCTCATTTTCAAATTTTTTTGATACATTGTAACTCGTGAAATATAAAATTAACTTATTTATTAATACAAGTTATTCACTATTAAAATCTGATTGTTGCATGGTCGACCCGACTTTACACTAGATTTGAAGCTTACCTCAGTGTGAGTAAGGGGAGAGAAAGTTGAATGATTAATTTTAATAGTTTAATTATACCATAAGTTAGCATATAGAGGAATTTACCAAATTAGATGGCTCGGAAGGAATTATTATTGGATTCTCAAGATGAAAATAAAATGTCACATTCAGATTATAATGAGAAAGTTGAATGATTAATTTTAATAGTTTAATTATACCATAAGTTAGCATATAGAGGAATTTACCAAATTAGATGGCTCGGAAGGAATTATTATTGGATTCTCAAGATGAAAATGTACATTTTATAATGAAAATAGAAGATTGTGTTTCGGAAATCATCTCTAAAATTTTGTGTTTCAGATATCATCTCTAAAATTGCAAAGAGAAAATGTAGCACTATTTCTTTTAAATCATTAATTTTGAAGACGACATAATGCTCTATCCTCGATTATAGACAAATTTGACATATTAGCATGACAGATATTGTCTCGGCTATTATTAAATTCCAAATGTACAAAAGTATATTTTTATATGATGAGAAGCTAATTGGATGTACTTCGAAAGTTATTTCTAAGATAATTTACAACTAAAAAAAAAAAAAAAATCTAAGTTTATATTATGATAAGCCACGAAGTGCTCTATCTCAATAATCTAATAACGTCGACGTGTTCTCATCCTATTGTCGTATTATGTCCAAATTCCTACATGATCTTCTTTTCTCACGGCATGATTTTATACCTGAAACTGTTCAATTTGTGTGACGACAGAGAAAGTGATTTTGTTCAAACAATAATTTCAAGACTGCAACAAAAAATATAGATGTATGCTCCCAATTCGCCAATATGAAAGGCGAAAGAGCACTTTATTCCCAGTGATCTTACAATTTAAACGTATTCGCATGACTGTTATACTAGTAGTCCAAACAATTATCTCATAATTATTAACGCTATGTATACACACGTTTATACGCTTGAAGCATTTCTTATTCATCATTAATCTTGTGTCGCCTATAACTAATTTTGAGACCATCAGTGCGCGACTTTCTTTCTCCAAGTGTCTCCTAAAGTCTCGCCACATAAATATTTGTATCGCTTATACTATATTAAAATTGTTCATGCTACATTTGACCCTTAATTTCTTGACAAGCCTCACCACTTATCGTGCTTCAAATAAGTGAGACAATTGTATTATAAATGATTTCTTTCAAAATTTCATAAAACGCAAAAAGTTTTTGCAAATTGGTCATATATGCCCAACATATATTATTGTGGTTACACGTATGAGGCAACAAATTAATACGATTAATCACACAATGATAATAGATCTTTTGCCATATTTATACATTGTAGATCGCTTTCGACCTTCGTTATTAATTAGAATTTCTCTTTCCGCACACACAGTGATCACGTTTATTTATTCGTTATTCAACGATTCATTGCGGTTCTGAAAGAAAAATCATAAGCGTCATATTAATAACATAAACGTGAATTCAACCCGATTAAAGATACAAACATGTTTAACATGACATACCTAACGGAGAAACTCAATATGGTTTGTTATAGGGAGCATCGTTATATTTCTTAAAAGTGGTATGATTTGTTGTTAAATGAAAATCTTGAGGGGTGATAAATAGAACTTTAACAAAGTGAGTGAACCTCGTTATTAACAAAAAGAGGGGCTACGTGGGGCGTAAGAATTCCAATAGAAGATCTCAGGTTGGCAGAAAATAAACACTTTCCCAAAGTAGGCAATTGTAATTTGTAAACGTACTAGTATTCTTACCCGTGCCACTGGCACGGTGACAGTATGAAAAGGAAGAAAAAATCTCATTTAATTTTGTCCTCTCACATAAAACCTCTTAACCTCAATTCAATTTCCTCTTTTTGATAACCCAAAATCACATTAATTATTTATTTATTTATTGCATTTCTATCATGTTTGTACCCGTCTTTTTTTTTTCAAAAAATAATCTCTTGTACCAATCCGAATCACTGAAAGTTTCTCTTTTTAGAGTGGAGAGGTTACATAACTACCGTGGGGAGTGGGATAGTGGGTTACTTTAAATTAATTTTAGGCCGTTATATCATTTTCTAAGTTTCAATCTTGATCACTCTTTGTAAAACGGTTATTCTAGCTTTGTATTGTAATATAGATACTCTCCCGTCCCACACAAGTGACTAGGGATACCAAACACGGTTCCGGTTCCGAAAAATCTTAAACCGTAACCGAACCGTATCTCTTCCGGTTACGGTTACGGTTCGGAATCGCCGGTTCACGGCTCACGGTTCGGAACCGCCGGTTCACGGTTTGCTTTAAAAAAAATAAAAAAATAACAGAATAAACAATTATAATAATATTTTATTACCATTTTTTTTACAAAAAAGTATAAAAAAATGTTTAAAAAAATTAAAGAGGTCGGTTCTTCTTTTCTTTTATATACTCAACAAATTTTTATTTATTGAATTTGGCTAAAAATTCAGTCAAAACTCAATTTTTCTTGTCAATGTTCCGTTAGTAACGGTTAATTTTGATGAAACCGTTAGAAATCTAACGATTTGACGGTTTTCTAACGGTTTTGAAAACGGTTCCGGTTCGGTCTAGGCGGTTCATGGTGGTTCGGAACCTCCGGTTCACGGTTTTCAGAGGGGATGAATCGGAACCGGCCCGTGTTACAAACGGTTCCGGATTTCATCAAGGTTCAAGGCGGTTTCGTGCTTTTCGGTTCGGTTTGGCCATCCCTACAAGTGACACTTATTTACTTTCTGGTCCGTCTCAATACAAATGACACTGTCCAAAATGAAAATATTTTAATATATTTATATTCAATCAACTCTACCATTTAACCCCACTCATTCTCTGTCTTCATTTTCCACCACTCATTTTATTCAATCAACACTACTCTATTTACCCCACTTATTATCTCTCTTCATTTTCGACCACACATATATAGTACATTTTCTTAATTTCCGTGTCCCAAAACTTGGTGTTACTTGTGCAGGGACGGAGGGAGTATACCTTACGGTCAATTATTTTTACGGTCTCCGTTTCAAAGTTTTTATCTCAAAATAAAAATAAATTTTCAAATTTAATTTTAATGAAAAATAATTTTGACTATTTATTTTGCAATCGAGAAGTTACTTTTTTCTTGCGAAATATTGAATCATATCAGATACTCGTTGGGTTTCATAAAACACAATATTTCTGAATAGTTGTATTAACTGAAATTATTGATCCATCTAGTTGATAAATGTTCAATATAATGTAGGTAAATATTTAACTCATTTAGATGATTGTAAACTGCATTTTTAATGTCTAAGAAGGAATTATATTTAATATCCATCTAGTTGATAAATGTTCAATATAATGTAGGTAAATATTTAATTCATTTTTAATGTCTCAGAAATTGGATCAGTAAATACAACACCTGAAAATAAGTGCATGAACCAAAAAGAAAAAGAAACTTTATGGGGGAAAAAAAAGAAAAAAAAATACCACAAGTGTGTTTTGGAGGAAACTAGTTCCTCCATAAGTTATAAAAAGTCTTATTTTTAACCCTTAAACACCAAACATAAAACCCTAAACCCTAAACTTAAACCCTAAATCCTAAACCTTAAACCCTATAAAAACATGACTTTTTATAACTTATGGAGAAACTAGTTTCCCCCAAAATTTCTCAGATTCTGGTGGTCAATTCCTTTCGAAAATAAAAAAATAAAAAAAAATCTGGTGGTCAATTGAGAATCGTGGAGAATGTCCCGCTACTATCACATAGTAGTGGAGAAAATAGTGACTTTTTATATACATAAGGAAATAAAAATCTTAAATGGTCAAATGAGGTTGAAAAGAGAAGGTTATTACTCCCCCGTTCATATTTATTGTTATTAAATGAGAGTGCACGAGGATTATACGTTGAAAAAGTAAATATTGTGAGTGTGTAGGAAAGAGAAAATAAGTTGGTGGATTATTGTCGTGAGTGAATATGAGAGAAAAGTAAACATTTTGGGTAAGTAGCGATAAGTATGTAACACCTAAAATAGAAATAAATAACAATAAGTATGGGTCAGAAAGAGTACTTGATAATAATGAAACTAAATTGAGTATTTTTAGAGGCTAGGATGAAGCAAGTGAGGGAGTCCTCTACTTTTCAATCCTTTTGTGAATTATCACTATTTTCCCCAACCCCTCATATAGTTGTTGTCGTGTATAAAACTGGTCTCTACATTCATGACTTGCTAAACTATAAAACGACTCTCACCATCCCATAATATATATACTCCCTCCGCCCCAAAATATTTTTTTTTACGTTACTACGAAAGAAACAACTTTAGCAAACATTTTAGATTAATTAAGATATACTAATAAAATATTCAGCTTGTTATTGGTACACACCATCGTTAATACTGTCAATAACAAGTTTTAGATTTACATTAAGATAATTAAATCAAATCTAAAACTATTCCTCAAAGTTCATTCGTAGTAATGGAGGAAAAAAAAGTGAGAAAATCATTTTGAGACGGATGGAGTATATATGTGTGTGTCGCACCTCCCTTTTTAATTTGTCCTAAAATATATACTCCCTCCGTCTAATACTTATTGCTACCAAATGGGAGTGCACGGGGGATTAAGAAAATATGTTGGAAAAGAAAGTATTGTGAAGGGGTAGGAGAAAGAAAATAAATTAGTGGATAGTTGTTGTGAGTGGATAGGAGAGGGAAAAGTGAACATTTTGGGTAAGTAGCAATAAGTATGGGACACCTAAAATGGAAATAAATAGCGATAAGTATGAGACATAGGGAGTATATAGTGTTTCCAAATAAGGAAAGTTTTAATGCAATTCACCGTTGTACAAGCAATGCACAAGCAAGTAAAACACATCCCTTAAAAACGTGGACAAGTCAAATGTGACATCGATTATATTATGGGGCAAAGACTCGGGCGGGTATCCACTTTAAACATATACTATCCATGTACACTTTCTGAATGATATTTTTCACACAACAACATCCGGGAACACATGGTAGAAAGCCAACACATAAAAACACAAGGCTAAAACCATGCACTCTCTCGTTAAAGCTACTACACCAATGAACATATTCTGAAATTCCTTTTATAAGATTTATACTTTTGATATAAACAAGAGGGTGTAAAAATAAGTGATGTACATACGGGAGTTACGCAACAGTACCTGCCCCGGCCATTCTGTGTGAACGAACGCAAGAGTTCGTTGCTCAAACTGTGTATATCCTCCTTACCTTCTTCATGTGTCTACGACATATAGGACACGTTCCGGCAGCCTCAGCAATCCTGCAAAAGTCAAAAAATATTAAGGGCTATTATTCGAAAATAAAGAATAATAAACATAACACAAGACTGGATTTTTTCAATTTGCACTAGGTTCCCAATGTATGCAAAGATTAAACTTTCATAAAAATAAAATAAAATTTACACACATAGCCCTCTGTCCCAAAAAGATCTCCCCACTTTTTTGGCGTTACTACGTATGAATTTTGAGCAATAATTTTAGGTCGATTTAATTATTCTAATGAAAATCCAAAACTTGTTATTGATATACCATTAAAAATACTATCAATAACAAGTTTTAGATTTTCGTTAGGATAGTTAAATCAACCTAAAATTATTGCTCAAAGTTCATTCGTAGTATCAGCTGAAAAAGTGGGAAGATCATTTTGGGACGGAGGGAGTATTAAAGTTTTCAGACAACGATACTGCCATAAAGGATGGGGTGAAGAACAGAAAACTTAATGAGATACTTCATCTGTCCCGAAAAGTTAGTCCCTCTTTTTTGGTTGTTACTACGAATGAACTTTGAGCTATAATTTAAGCTAATTTTAATTATCTTAATGAGAATCTAAAAATTGGTACTCCCTCCGTCCCGGAGTAAGAGTCCTACCCCTCATTTGCACGCTTATTAATAAATATTGGAAGTGATGTAAATGTTGTGAGTGTAAAAGAAAAGTATGAGAGAGAATGAGTGGGAGAGAATAGTGAATTGATTGGTGTTGTGTGTATAAAAGTAAAATATGAGAGAGAATGAGTGGGGTGAATAGTAAAGATTCTTTGCCATTTTAGGAATAGGACTCTTACTTTGGGACGTACCAAAATGGAAAGTATGACTCTTACTCTGGGACGGAGGGAGTATTTGAAAGTATTTATAATAGTGTATCAAAAACAAGTTGTAAATTTTCATTAGGATAATTAAAAGTAGCATAAATTATTGCTCAAAGTTCATTCGTAGTAACAACGAAAAAAGAGGGACTAACTTTCAGGGACAGAGGGAGTATCATTTACTGCCGTCTTTCAAGAGGTTGCACACATTTCAGTTCAGAGATTGATATTTTATAGTATTTGTTTTGATCGCCAAAAACACAAAGCCGGTTTCTGTTATTGGTTAGCAATCAGGCAGCTTCTGATTGAAGCTCCATTTCATAGCTAAATATTGGTATGCATGCTACACACTCCCTCTGTTGGCGGGAAAGGACTCCTACTGGGAGCGGGAATCTCATTAGAATTAATCTAATACTAGTGACTTTTTAAAGTTTCCATAACTAGCCTGTACTTAGCAAGAGGATTCTGATCATTGAACCAAAAGAAAACTACTATGATAATTTATTTTAATCCTTTATAGTTTGTCTTTTATGCATAGACGCCTCAAGCGGGATACTGGGAGTATTAATAGGTTTGACCTTCACTTATCAAAAATACAAGCTAGGATAATTTAATACTCTGTCCGCCCCAAGAAAATAACCGAACTTACCATTTTCGTCTGTCCCCCAGAATAGTGACGCGTTTCTAAAAAAGGGTTTAATTTTTGTGCGATTTCATGAAGATACAAGTAAAGCTAAATCCTTGCAAAGTGTGTGATTGTATAACTATTTTGGAACCGAGGGGGTACAACGTTTTGTTACAAAATCCACCGCAAGCACAAGAATTTTATTCTATAAGTCAATTGACTCTTCAAAGAAGAGACTCGTGCGGAAGGAGGGCCTACAAAAATGTCGGTCATATTCTCAAGGCTGAGAGTTTTCTACAGTACTTTTTATCTCCGCAAAGGATGATTGGACGAAATCACTAAAGCACAACTTCTCAGTTTCTAGCACTTGATTCATCTTTCTATCCAATTCTACAACATCACATACCGCCAAAAAATTCTCAATTTCTGGTACTTTATTTCTTCGTTCTATCCAATTCTACAAAATCATATAACCTCAAAGTTCTTTGTTTTTTTTTTCTGGAAGGCAAAACAAAGTTTTTTTTTTCCTGGATGGCAAAGCAAGGATTGCATTAGTTATAATTCACAATGATAATTACCAATATTGTATCTTAATTCAAAATTTCTCAATCACGTGCAATATACTTCCAGAACACTCGTCTGCAAGTTATAGTGATTCTCAGTAACTAACTGTATGTAAAGTCTGAAAACAATATCAGGAAGCTGGCTTGAATTTTTTTTGACTTTCCTAGGGTTTTGTCCTAAACTGTGATTGCATGAGGTGGCGGGGGTGATTTAAAAACAAGGAAAGCGGAGATAAGTTACCTTGTTCCACAAGCAAAACAAGCCACACAGTGCCCACACGGTAGGAAAAAAGAGTCTCTAGGAGCATCAAAACAAATTGCACAAAGGCGCCGCATATTATTTTCACCATCTTTTAGCAGTTTCCCATCAAGTGATACAAGTCCATCTTCAAGATCGTCATCTTCAGATAGGCAGTCATCAGATGAGCCCCAACTTGACAAATCATTATCCTTACGTGAAAGTAGTGGGGCCCGTTCAGATCCAAGTTCATTTGACATTCCAGGTCGACCATCATGGATACATCCAAATTTATTCAAGAAATGGAAGGCCACTAGCATCAGGGCGGTCATTCCAACTACATGGAGAGAGAAGTTTATAGAATTTAGAAATCAATCATGAAAATAGTATCTTTGGGAAAGAATGAAAATGAACTTCTACCAGTGCCAGTGAGATATGTTATCCATCGAGGTCCATAAGACAACCTTATGTACCACCCATCTTCAGATATACCCTAAGGAACAAAAAAAAAAATCAATAAAAAGAAGTATAGAAGCGGCAAAATCAAAAGTCTTAACACTAAAAAATAAAGATTCTAACAGAAACGGTGAGCAATTGACATGCTCAAGAAGTTCACTAAGCAACAAGTAGTTGACCCGACATTCATTCCAGGAGAATTTTGTTTCTAAAGTTGAGTTTTATTAAAGGCCTCAAGCCACATGCAATACCTTCAGGGGAAGATTAGAGATACAGATTACTAGAGAGAACTGCAGGGCAATATTTCTGACAAAAAGAACCGAGTCAGATGCGGAAGTGAATGAAGATTAATTTCCTTTTATAATGGAGTGGACTAATTTCATACTCGATCTATGAATGTATGATAAATCTATGAGCTAGGCTACAGAAGCTGCTTCTTCAAAAACTTAATGGGCTCAAGTTATTCACTCGAGGGACATAATTTATAGCTCAATTTATCAAGCTTTGTGCACGTATAACTATTCTGAAGTTTAAAAATAAAAAGATATGATCACGATATATGTGAGTATTCCTGGACACAAATAAAGCCAAGAGCCCAAAATGAAAATTCTGGATATAGGCATATAGCTCAAAGATAACGAAAGCAGGCATGGTTAAAAATACCATATTTCGTGTCTATCTCCTTGAAAGTATGTCTTACGACTCAAAGAATACTTCAACTTGACACAGATGGAAAAAGAAGAAGAAATGGTGAGACTTACTTGTTCCAGACCAGGTGTGGTCAAAACAGCAGCATTATCGTTAGGAAAAATCAGTTTCATACTACATTGACCATGAGCCAAAGTACACTTGTAATAAGCTTCAGAGGTATCATAAGCAAAAGCCCTAACCGAAAGGTTCAGCTCCACCTGTTCAACAAATGTGTAAATGCTACTTAATAGATTAAACCAACAGAAAAAAGTGAAACATCATAAAATTTAACACCTTCACCATTATTCAACAAAGAACCATGTATCTTCTTTAATCTATAACAGACCTTAATGGAATTATAATATTGCTGACATGAATAAAGAGGCAGAAATTACAACTTCTTTTAGATGTAAAGACAAATTTAATGCAGGAAGTAGACTGAATATTCAGATGATGAAATTCTTCACCCTTTGGAAGGGATCACCAAATACCCACTGGGGACACAAAGCCTCAATAAGAAACCGCAAAAATTCAAGTAGAATCACAGGGTAAGAGGAGTCTTAATATGACTTTACAAACTTTTCTTTCATGTATTAACCCTATGTAGCTATGTTACCTGGATACTATACGTTGACCAAGCTTGAACTAGTTTTTGGAGAAACATATGAATGCTAATACATAAATAGTACAAAACATCTTCGGTGAAGCTAGTGGAGAGATTTTGCATAAAGTGTTCTGAACATAACTAATCTTGAATTGAAACTTGAGAATAGCTTTTTAGTTCTAGAAAGTTATGAGTGAAAGATTTCTTACTTCCTCTATCAGGACGAAGATACTAAGATAGCTCATGAACTTTGAACAGAACCCACTTGATATAGATTCCAAATGACAATGAGGTAAAAGAAACAGGTTGTGACAATTATCTACCAACAACTAGTTCAGTTAAGTAAATACGATAGTTAAATTACAGATTGAAAAGGAGATATTTTTCATCCCCTACCACCTACTATGTTGCTGGAGTAAATCAGAACACGCACACGCCTCTTGCTCATTCTAACCAGAGCAACTAAGATTTAGGCTCTGCGGCTCTGCCGTTCAGTTTCTGCTAGGAGGAGGAACTGCTTAAGTAGAGACCGTGGGCATACAAAATACAACGGTAGAACCGCACTCTTCATACCTTCCACTCTAGGTGGTCCTGTCTCATCCAATTTTGGTATAACTACTTTTAAACATTAATAATCACTGACGAGATTCGAGGAGCAACTTGAAGTTATATCTAAAGTGTGTGACAGAAGCAATGGATAAACTGGTCTTCTCCCAAATTTATGTACTTAGTCCAGAACCCATATTTGAACCAGTTCACATAGAAATACTAGAGTAGAATGCAATTTTGTCGTTAATAAAGAAGTTTTACCAAAGAAGAACCAATTAACTAATGAAAATAACATAATTAATCGAGAACGGTGCACTGAAGCTATCACTTAAATACAAATGAATGGAGAAGGAGCAGGAGCAGGGCACGGTTTTACAGGATTACCTCCACTAACTCTGAGTTCAAATTAGCCACTGCAACATAGTACGTGGAGGATTTTGTAATATTCTGCTGGAGCAAACCATTTCCTGCAGGAAATAACGGTCTACTTCAGAAAAAAACTACTGAGAAGGCTATAATATTTCCACCATGGACTTATCTCATTCTCACCGTGAATCATTTTCCATGCTAAGGTGGTATTTGGATATGATGGGTCCTCAATCCACTGAGCAAAACCTTCAGATCCTGCGATATTAGATTCTTATCAATTGGCGGTAACTTGGCCCCTTCGGTATTGCTAATCTTGCAGTTTTAGATTTGAAAAAGATGATCCGTTACCACTAAAACCTACCCCGTCCTATTTAAAGAGGTGGGTAGTGGACTATTGGTGTTTGGCTTGTCCTACTTGAAGAGTAAGTTTCCTTTTTTGGGCTGTCATTTTTTCAACCAATTTATTATACTAACCCTTCTTCCCCCCTAACTTAAATTAAAAGTTACCTCTCAGTTTTGAATTCAAATGTTTGGAGGGAAATCTTGAGAATAAAACAATCGTCAACCACTTTTTTAATTTGTGTTTTGGTAAAACCCACGCTCATCAAGTGGGATGGAGGGAGGGCAATACTATAAATTTTGATGTTAGGAAAATAGCGCACTATATTCTAATTTTGACCCTTATTTGATCCAAATGACTATACCGCCATAAAGTACTATATCCCTAAAATACACCCCCCCCAATGGAATCGTGGCTTGACTCCAACAAGAAAATAAAAACTTAAAAAATAAAGTAAAATCTGTACTTGAGTTTCGTGTCCACTCAAGAACGATGAACCCAAAGCCAAGGCGATTGCACCAAGGCATTTTGATCATCTCTCTCAAGCCAATAACAGGTGAAAAAAGAAACATGTAGCCAACCTGAGGCCAAAGGTTATCTAGGTGTCTTTACATTCGTACAAGGGATTTGCTCAGTATTCTAATGAACAAAGGCCGAAACTAACATCTACAACACAGCTCGCATTAACCATAGATTTCTGCAATATCCGCAGTCCACAAATAAAACGGACATCAGGACATGATAGATATAAGAAATTGATCATTGATTTAGGAACTTGATATAAAATTGTTGGAAAAGGGGTACTTTTTTTAGGCAAAAAGTACTCAGAAAAGGGACATTAATTTCGCAAAGGACAGAGTAATATCTTTTCGAGAACTTAGTCTTACAAAAAGAATAACTGATGATAAACCCAAGATAGGGGCTGAAAGATATTTTCTGATGAAATTCATCAAGAAGTATCAACGCTTGTTTATGGGCAAATTGCGATTTAATTACCTGGGTTTTACACGATGTTTCAATTGGTTCCCAAATCTGTTTTTCGACTATTTGGTTACCTGGGTTTGACAATTAGTTGCAATGTGCTATAAAAACGGATGGGGAGTTAAAAAAACTAACAAAGTGGATGTAAAACGTAACAATCTTCTTTTAAAATTATCACAATCACCCCTACAGTTTATATCATCACACTTCGCCCCCAAGATCCTAACAAATGTCAAAAAAACTAATATTAGTCTCTTCACCACTATACAATCACCATACCACAACCACCAAACCTCCACAACCCCCAGGAAACCAAATCAAATACCAATTTCAATCTCTTACATAACATCTTAGTTCCAATTAGGGCTGTGCAAAAAATATTGGAACCGGACCGGACCAACAAAATCGGACCGGACCAAAAAAAACCGGACCGAACCAATGGTATTTGTTTGGTTCTGCTTCCAAATTCCTTTAGAACCGGTAAATTGGTTCGGTTCCGGTTTTGAAAAATATATACACGGTTCTGGACCGGACCGGACCAATCATATTTACATGTATATATATTACTAATATGCTATTATATATTATATATATTTCTGATTTTACACCAAAATATAAAAACAAGATTCTGACTATCCTAATTGTAGACATCTTCGAATCAATACAGAATCAATACAAGAGGTTATATTTTATGTTTCTGTTATAAAAACAAAATCTTTATTCCCTATTAACAATGTTAAATGCACCAATCTCCACAGGCATATGGGTTGGTACATTAATGCTTCATGAAATGTTAATATTACAACCCTGATTACATAAACTTGCATTAAATGCCAAAAAAAATTGTATGATATGTAATATGTAGAACCGGACCGGAACCGGACCAATAGAACCGGACCAATGAATCCGGTTCTGAAATATATTGGTTTGGCCCTGGTTCTAATTTTATACAGAACCGAACAATTGGTCCGGTCCTGGTTTTGTGAAATTTTGACAAAAACCGGACCGGACCGGACCGTGAACACCCCTAGTTCCAATCACATTCTCAGTTAAGAATTAAATTTAGCTCTACCACTAGCCTCTACAAACATCACTCCAAACTCACCGGAGAGTTAGTCGGCAGATCTGAATACACAAGCATTTTAATTGAGTCCATTAATTAGACTCATTTTTCGATTTTGGACAAAGCCGATTAAATTGCTTTTAGAATTTCTTTATTTTTCCTTTTGCTGGAAGCCTGCAACGAAATATAAGCACAAGTGCTATTCACATGTTTGCAGATTTACTTTACCTTTCGTAATCAATGCTTGGTTCTGGGAACTTCAAAATGGGTAAAATTATTAATGATCATGTTTCAGAGTTGGGTTTTGGGTCTGATTTGTATACTGGTAATGCTTCGATTGATATGTATGCAAGGTATGGTGAAATGGGTGAAGCACGCAAGTTGTTTGATGAAATGCTTGACCGAGACGTTGTTTCTTGGAAGTTAGAATAGTTTGATTTTTGGATATAGTTCGAATGGGGACTGGAGGAAGCTTTGGAAAAATTTCATCTCTCAAGAATGGTCGGTATTGTACCAGATTGTTTAATGGTGTTGAGTACTCTACCTGCGTGTGGTGGGTTGGGTAAGGATGGAGAAGGCCAAATGATTTTTTTTTTTTGACATTCGTTAGAATTCAGGGGCGAAGTAAGATGGAGTAAATTGTAGGGGTGATTATTGCAATTTTAAAAGAAGTTTGTTACGTTTTTCATCTACTTTGTTAGTTTTTTAACACCCAATCCGTTTTTATATCACATTGCAACAAATTGTCAAACCCAGGTAACTAAATAGTCGAAAAGCGGATTCGAGAACCAATTGAAACATCGTGTAAAATTCAGGTAACTAAATTGCAATTTGCCCCTTGTTTATTAACAAACACCTGAAATATAAAGTTGTACTTTAACAAAACAGTAACAATTGTTCTTATCAACTTCTGCATGATAATATTCCACATACCCTGTGCAATAATAAGAATCAAAGACGAGCTTCGAGAGTCTACTCTGTATGATATATTTATTTGAGATCCCACATTCAAGTAATATATCAACTCCTGCAGCATGAGAAGATAATTAACTCAACGCCATTAACTGAACACAAATGAGGTCAAAAAGATCATAGATAACTTGCCTTGTGGGAATTGGCATGGAGAATTGTCTTACGGGTTTCTGACCAAGTACTTACAACATCAAGAGGTGGTTTGCTAACAAAACTATACAGCATTGGCCCAGTGAATCCATTATTCACTTGCTCCACCTTCAATGGTTGCAGAAGCCAAATCAATGCACAAAACAAACATAAGAAATATTCACTGGAGACAATGAAAACTGAAAATTTACCGTGATATGATCTACAAATAAAGGGTTGGGTTGTATTAGTAGCGATGAATTTGGGCCAAGTTGTAAATGCACAGTTCCATAAACTCCCAAAATCAGAGTCATAGATACTGAAATGAAACATGAAGACAATTAAGTAACCAAACAAAAAGAATTACCAACTAAGCTCAATCAATTAATTCTTTATACACCCAACTATTTCCAACAACAATCCAACAACAATCGTTATTTTGCCCTTCTGCTCACATCATTCAATAAACAAGAAGAAAAAAAAAGTACCACAATTATGATCCCTAACTTTTCGGCATTTTCAAACCTCGAGTTGCAATTTCACCAGAGATAGCATTTCCCAATTCTGTATGTACAAACTCATTACATTCCCAAAAAGAGGTGGACTGCTTGTAGAGAATTTCAATTAGTCTCAACTCGGCTTTCACGCAATCACTTAAGCATACTACCAAATCATTTCGGCTCGTTTCCATACACTAATTTCAGTATTTCTCGAACAACATTATTCTAAACTGGTATAGCCCTATATAGCCACATATAAAACCTTATGAAATAATCGTTCTAAATCACAACTGAATACCAAAATCAAATGAACAGAGCAGCTAATCGTAAGCAACAAACCGAAATTCCAACACGAACACAAATTTCCGTAACTGAATTACAAAGATGAAAGAGCACAAACCGAAGAACCAGAACGTCATAACGACAATGATACAAGACGAAGTATCATCTCTAATCCACCCAGCCGCCTCATCAATTCCCACCGAATTCGAATTATACGCAACGCTGGTCCGCTGCCGCACTAACTCCGGCTCCTCCGTCGATGCCTCACCGGAATATTCGCCGGCTGACGACGAAGAACCAGGCAGCAATTCAGTCCGATCCCGCTCTTCCTCCATCCTGATCAAAATTTAAATAAAATAAGCCCTAACCCTAACTCCTGAAAATTGAAAAGTAATCTAGAAATTGGATCTGAGCGTTACCTTGAATAGTGAACGCGAAAAGTTCCATTGAAGAACTTATTTTGAGTAACGGAAATGTTTACCGGTCAATCGTGTTTCGCAATTATTTTTGTTGGTCAAAAGGACCGGTAGTTGTCGTGGCTAAACGTGAGACAAAAGTTAGTTGAAAATCCAATCGTAAAACCAAGCTTCGCCTTCATGACCGCTAGGTTTTTTTTGTTTTTTTTTTTTTTGTTTTGAGAAAATGATGAGCGCTAGGTTCGATCCTTCTCCTCGCCTTCTTCTGGGCTGGTACCATTTCTGGCAAAAGATCAATTACTAGGTAATGAAGTTGTATTTTAATTTCACTTGAAAATTACTTCGCAAAATCTTGAGAAAAATGCGTTTTTCCAGACACTTAGGAAAAACGTGTTTTAAAAAAAACGCGGTGACATTTTTGAAAATAATCAAAACTTCTCAACGATTCTGGATATCAATATAAAACTTTCTAGATATGCGATTGATAGCCAGAACTTTTGAAAGTGATAGTCAGAACCATAGAAATTGAAAGCCAGAAGGGTTCTGAATATCAATAACAAGCCTTCTGGATATGATTTTCAAGCACATTTGAAAAAAAATCATGCCCAATAAACTTTCTAGATATCAAGTTCAAGAGGTTCTGAATATAGATAATATAGTCTTCTGGATATAATTTATGAAGCATCTCCAGTGAGAAAAAATAAACTGAAAAGAACCTTTGAGACTGATATCCAGAACCTTAGAGACTAATAGCCAGAACCTTTTAAAGTGATAGCCGGAAGGTTTTTTTTTTGAAAAAAAAAATGAAAGCAGTTGCTGTGTTAATAGATAGCCAAAAACAATGTTTAGGATGTCCAGTTGGTGTTTTACGAAGATCCAACAAGTGTGTTGAGGAGCGCCAGATGATTATGAAAAACACATTTTTCCTAATCGCTAGGAAAAACGCGTTTTAGAGGAGACTAACTCAAATTACTTATACCGTCGGTCAGTGAGTTGACTTTGACTTGTGTTCTAATGAGTTTGGGGTAATTTTCTAATGCTACCCCCTACCGTCCGACTAAGGTTTTTAGTTTGACTTTACAAGAGATTAAAGAAAAATATATAAAAAGTAGGAGAGAGAAAGTGGGTAAAGAGTTTTTGTTGTGAGAATGACAAGTGGGTCTCATTGTCTATTTTAGGTATCACAGCCGGCCCAAGTTGATGATAAGTTTGAATTAGCCCATATTGGGTGCTCGTGTTGGGTTTGAATTGATATCATGCCAACATATTAATGCTCCACGTGTAGAGTTGATGGTGGCCTACACGTGAGTAGGGATGGCAAAAATCTCGAACCCATCTCAAACCCGCAATGAACCCCCCTAATGGGAAGGGTTTGGGAAGTGTTTTTCAAAACCTGACGGGTTTGGGACGGGTTTGAGATTACTATAACCCGCCCCGTTTGACCTGTCACGTATAAATTTATAGTTTATTTATAATATTTTTCAACATGATAATGATGTTTATGTATAATTATAATTTATCTTAATGATTTAATGTTTTCTTTGCTTTTATAGTATTATTTTAAGGTCTTCATTTTTATAATAAACAAACATTAAAACTAAAAATAGTAGCATTGTACAAAAATTTGTAATTTTTCTACTAGGTTAAGAATAAACGGGGCGGGGAGAGGCGGGTTCGGGTATAATGGTAACCGGGGGCGGGTTCGGGTCTAGGAGAAAATAAGTAGGAGCGGGTTCAGGAAATGCCAAACCCGTCCCGAACCCGCCCCGTTGCCATCCCTACACGTGAGGGAGCGTGTTAGGTCTCATATTTGTCCCACATCAACTTGGAGAAAATAATTGATCAACTATACAGATTGACTAACATCACCCCTTAACAAGACCTTTTAAGGGGACGAGTACCCAATTCTACTAGAAAGTAATATGCTCAAATAAGTAAATTATGAAATTCATTGGAATGTTACCATGCATGCATTTTGTGAAATTCAAGGTAACAGCCAACAGGACATTTAAAGAAAACAAAATAAATAAAATAAAATACAATTCCACCCTTATAGAGCAGTCAATTCCTTTAAAGCCTTTCAACTTGATATTTTTTTCTTTTTAGGAGTCTGAATTTTCTCTAATTCCTCCCATCCCCTAAGACACAATTGCCCCCAACCTCTCAAAACCACACATTCACTCGTGCACGCGTCACTTGAAAAGGAAGTTTTAACGAGCTGTGTTATGACAGTATTTCTCAGACGCTCTGATAGTCATCGATACTCCGATAGCCATATCACCTAGTAAACCAATGAGATTCAACTCTCACACAATTAAAAAAACAATGATTGTACGGTGTCTCAAATAAACACAATAGATGAGAGATTTGGAGGAAGCAAAGAAAAAACTTGGAGGGTTATGTCTCCGACCAATTTTAGCTCGGTTATAAAACTCTCAAACTAGTTAAAAAAACGTAGAAGATTCAGATAAAGATAAAGAGAATATAAAAGTCTTACAAAACACGTAAATAACGTACACATATACAAACTCAATTGATCAATTTAAAACTTACATTACAAAAAACAATACTATACTCAATACCATAATCTAATATAAATCCTTCATTCTTGAATGAAGGGCTATTACGTGTAGTCATTACTCATATGATTATAAGTACCTTATTTCATCTGCTTCCAAACGCTTTCATGCTAAAAAACAAACATATATTGATCAAATTCGTCGTGATAAACCCTTGTTTCCTTTTTAGACGCATACCAAACTATGTTTTTTGCTCCAATAATCAATGTTTTCTTTTTTTGGATTTTATATGGTGCTCTTGGCTAAGGTGTTCGACAAAAAGTGCTGAAGAAGAATGAAGGAAGAAGTCGGGGAAGATTCTTCGGGTTTCAGGAAGGGAATGAGAAGGCCGATGGGTAAGGAGATGAGGGGCGGGGTGCCATCAATGGAGGGGGAGACGGGTGTAGAGAGAGTGAGAACGAGAAAGAGAAGAAAAATGCGATGTTGAAAATAAGCTGAAGAGGGAGGGTTAGTCGTTTTTAAGGTTCGAGGGAAAGGGGCAATTATTATTTACATTAATTCAATTCAGTAAATGATAGAGGGCTTTAAGCGAATAAACATTCTTCCATGTGAACCTGAGTAAATAAAAGGAAAATCGGTCCATTTATGAATTGAGTTGTGTTGTGAGGGCCTTAAAGGAATTAATCATTTTAAAATCTATAACAATATAAAGAGAGAATAGCCTCATTCACTTTTGGCGCTCAATCAACCAAAGGCGTGTACTTTTGGCCATTTTGGTCATTTCCGGTCTTTTGGGCATTTTGGTCATTTGCGGTTTGGTTATTACTGTAATTAAAAGTCAAGCTTGATGATATTTCTGATGAAAACGTGGGCTTACCCCTATACACCGCTGGAGATAACCGAGCCTTCAAATCGTCGCATCGTGTCTATCATGGCGTCCGGCGTCCAAGGTGAGTTGATGTTCTTCTCCACCGCCGTTAGCTTCATTTTTCTTCGTCAAATCTTAAACAATCTATAGTCCGATAGACAATTGGTTGAATTAGGGTTTTATATGAAGAGTAATTGCCATTTTCATCTAATTTTGCTGTTAATCTTAAATTTCTGTTCAGATAAGTACAAATGTAGCCTATGATTACCTATTTGGGCGGTATTTCTTCTCAATTTGAATTGATTTTGAAATTTATACCGCCTAATTTCGGCCTATAAATTGTGCATTGCTGTTCACTGTCTGCATACCTTCTCATCTGCATACCTTCTTATCTGCATACCTTCTTAACCTTCTTAACACCTGTTTGCATTTCACAAAGTTTCAAATGCCTCCTTTGGTCAAATTGATTAACGATCTTGATCCATCCATTATGGATCAAGCTATCAAAGTTCGTCTTGTGCGTTGCTATGGCCTCCATGGTGGTGATGATTTAAACAACGTATACAGTCTTGAGTGTGTGTTCCATGACAAAAATGTGAGTTTTTCTTCTTAATCATCATACTCTGTTTTTTTTTTTTTTCCACAGTTCATGAACACCCATTTTTCTTTTGCCTTTCCCACCCTTGACATAAGGCTGATTATATATGTTGTGCTGATTGCTTCCTTTTTCTTTCAAATTTAGGGTTCTAGAATTCATGCTTCTATTAAGCGTGCCCTCATTCCAAAGTTCAAGGATATATTGCGTGAGGAATACCTATTTCTTGTGAAGAACTTTGTGCTCACTAACAATAACATGAGGGTCAAGACATCCCCTGCTGATTGGAGGATTATTGTTACCCCCAAGACCCATGTTGTTGAGGTTTTTGATGCAAATTTCCCACGCAATGTCTTTGATTTCAAGTCATATGATGATCTTGCACTGTGGGAGAATGTTAATGAAGATCTTTTGATTGGTATTAACAACTAACATTTACATCTTTTTCTATATCTTTATTTTTGTAATGTGATGGATGATTATTCCTTAACTTAATAATTTTTGGGTGTGCAGATATCATTGGATTGTTGTCATCTCGAAGTGGTAGGCAGACAAGGGAAGTACTTGGAAAGGAAACAACCATGGTTGATATCACCTTGAAAAATCTTAAGTAAGTTTTGAGTTATTATATTTTGTTTTGAGTTATTATATTTTGTTTTGAGTTATTATATTTTTTTTTTTTTTTCACAGTTTGTTGTATAGCTAATGCTTATTTTTCTTTGATATTTCAGGGACATTTCCATTCCATGTACTCTTTGGGGTAACTATGCTGAGGAATTGCTAACCTATGTGAATAATAATGATGGTCCAGTTGTTGTTATCATGCAAATGTGTAAAGTTCGTTCGTTTAGGGGTCAGATTGGGTTGTCCAATACCTTCAAAATATCTAAAGTCATTTTCAATGGAAGTATGCCTGAAGTTGAGCAATTTCGTATAGGGTAAGTGTTATTACTTTCTTTATCATTTATGTTCAATTTTATATTGTTATTGTATCTTAAAAATTTTAATGGTTAAAGGTTGGTTGAGGAAGGCAATTTAAATGTTCCTGTCACTGCTGTGCCTTTGCCTCCCATTGTAACCATGAGGGATGACTTTCAAATGAACAGGGACAAGATTCTTAATGTCAATCAACTCATTAGGGTCCATGAGGTGTGTTATTTTAAAATATGATTCTTTTAAAATATTTATTATGCCTATGAGGTGCCTTTGCCTCCCTACAACTTCTTTCGATTTATTAGTTTTATATTTCAGATTGACCAGTTTTGGGTGTTCTGTGAAGTTGTTGGGCTTGAGCCTATGTTTGATTGGTTTTACGTATCTTGCAAAAAATGCTTCAAGAAAATGTCTCCATGTGGAAACAATTTCTACTGCACCAACTGTGATGTTGCTGATACAATTGGCACTTTGAGGTACAAAGTCATTGTTCGAGTTGCCGATAATTGGGGTGTGGCTTCTTTGATACTGTGGGATAAGGAATGTGTTGACCTAATAGGTCATACTGCTGCTGAGCTTAAGGCTATTTCAAATGGCAAGGTATAAAATAAGTGTTATAAATTATACGGATGTCTGAAATTATTTTGTTACTTTCATTACTAATTTAATTTTGTTTGTCAAACTTTTTCAGCGTATACCTAAGGCAATAACAAGGTTGGTGGGATTGCAAGGGCTGTTCAAGGTGAACTTGAAAGAATTTTCAACTGGTGTCAACCTTGGCCCATTCCCTGTTCTGAAAATGACCTCAGACACTAGCTTGATCAACGACTTTTCCAACTTTGCTAATGTCTCAAACGTTGGGGTTGAGGACCGTTATAGCTTTGATGAACCTGATGCTGTCTTTGCTCCTATCAAGACAGTCAAAGCAAAGGCTGTTCCAGTTGATGTAACTGTTGGTGTTAAGCGAAATCTCATTGGGGAGTTTTCTGGAAGTGGTGAAGGTGAAGGAGTTGTTGCAAAGGTTCCAAAGGTTGAAGGGAAACAGATGCTCAGCAAGGCTGCAGGGAAGCAGGCCGTGGAGTAGTTTTCTGTTTGAGATCAGTGTAATGGGACACACTCTTTTGGTTATGTTGTGAGCTTGTGTCATTTTAGTTTATTTATGCTAGGTTTCTTAAGTATGTTGAAGGGTTGAAGTCTGTATTTAGTTTCCTTATGAAACTTTTTAGTTGGTGGTTTCGTTTCAACCTATGTACTCCTCTTTTGTTTAGGTTGAACTGTAAACTCCATAGAATGGAGTTTATTTTATGTACTTGATGTTATGAATGAAAAAATGTTCTACATATCACATATCTGTTCTTTCATTTTACTAATTTGTTTAATGTTTTATTATATATTCCAGAGTGTTGTAATGTGTATTGTTTGGATCTAAAAAGGTTTATAAGGGTTTCTCTAAAACTGATATTAAAACAACATAGCTTTGCTTTACAGTTGATAGCAAAGATAATAAAATTTGTGGCTACAGAAATTGAACCTTTTTTTTTAATAAGGAAATAAAATTAAAATTGAAAAAAATCATGCATTTTGCTACCAAATTTCTTAAGTATTAAACAGGTTTACTATGAACTATAATTTTGGGACGGACAGTGATGTAGGAAGGTTCGCGGAACATATCGGCAAAGTTGCGGCAAAATTTTGCACTTTGGTTGCTCGTTCTTAGAATGACAAAATTTTGTACTTTTCGGAAAGGGAATTTCGCCACGATCAAGACTCATGGCTTTGCCATGATGTACGATGCTTTTCGGGCATCCGAGTCCGTTTAGGGCCCCAAAACGGCCTTTTTCTGTTTTAAAATTGTTGTTTTGTTTTTTTAGAATTGGCCCAAACAAATCCAATGGAGTCCAGCCCAACGAAAACAGCCTTTTTCTGTTTTGAATTTGTTTTTTTCGAATTGGGCCAATCAAACCCAATGCCAGCCCAACGAAAATGGCTTTTTTCTGTTTTAAATTTGTTTTATTTTTGTTTAAATTGGGCCAATCTAACCCAATGGAGTCCAACCCAAATTGAGACAACTGCGAATCTGGCATTTAAAAAAAAAAAATCCGGCCTTCTTTTTTTTCCAGTGGTTATTTGTGTAAAATTAGCAAATAAAATACAACTTTAATTATTAAAGTAAAATTAATTAATCATTGTGCTGTTTATCCCGTGGTTATTTGTGTAAATCTATTATAATTGTTTCAAACTTGGTGACCACACTTATTTGAATTTCAAATTCATTGGAGGGACTTGGGACTTCTTTTCTTTCATCTTCCTCAGCACAAGTTCTTACCATCATTCTACCATACCATACCATCTATTACATTTATATTTTAGAAGATGAAGATGATTAGATCTTTTAAGATTGGTGATGTAAGGAAAAACAAAAAAACTCGACCTTCACTTGGTGCAGGTATGTTCTAGGAATATTAGATGTGTGATTACCTCCGTTTTTCCTTTATAAATGCTAATTTTTGTAAGCTTTAAGTGTCATATAATTGGGTTATCAAGTTTGTTTACTGAAAAAATGGAAATGGAATTGTTATTGTTTTTTTTCATTTTTAGTTTGGTCAAATCTTAGTATAAGCACATAAGAAATATAAAAAGTTATATAAGGGATATATCTAAATTTAATAACAATTTTTAACATTTCTGAAAGCATTATATAGTTTATCCTATTAAAGATAAAACAATATATATACATATTTAATAATTTCAGTACATAAGAAATATAAAGAGTTATATAAGGTACCTTGGATGGAATACTCATGCCTTTTTATATATATATATATATATATATATATATATTCACATTTCAAGAGGATATCAGTGAGGATATCAGTTCTTCAAGAGGATACCACTTCTTCATGCATAAGAAGTGAAGCTGGGAGACTTTTCAAAAAAAAAAAAAGTGAAAACAAGAGGATACCAGTGAGGATTCAGTTTTTTTGAGGAGGTTATGAGGATAGGTTTTGTGGTTCATTGAAGATAGGAAAAGGGTTGTTCAAAGCAATTAAGTCACTGTAATGGGGGTTGAGGGGTCTTTCGGTGTTTAATGTATGTATAGGGTTAGGTTAAAAAAAGTAGAGTAAATTAGAGAAAGTGGGGTAGAGAATAATGAGTGGAAAAATGTTGGGAATGTCAAGGTGGGTGCCATTAAATAAAACACTTCCCATTTTTGGGTTGTCCTAATTCAAATTCGACACCCAAAATGGAAATTTGTCCTAATTCGAGTGGAACGGATGGAGTATTGTACATTAATGCTATTTGGTCAAAATTTGATTGAGCAAGTATTTTAATTTCATTTGGACGGAGAGGGAGTATATATAATAATGTACGTTATGCTTATTTATAATTTTTTAAAATATTTATGCATTATATTTGATATTTGATATAGGTAACGAAACAGTTGAATTGAACATCACTACTGTAGTTGCGTCATCAAAAGGGTGTGGTTTGTTCATGCTATCCAATTGTAAGTATCAATGCTTATGATTGATTTATTTTTAGTAATTTCTTTTTTAACATTTAAATTCTTATTTGTTAAATTTTATTTTCATCTTTATAGTGGCTCATATTAGATTCAATTCTGGAAGGATTTGTGTTTCCTTCAAAAACGCGAATAAACCTTCATCCTCACCAAAACGGGTTATAAAAAATTTACTTGATGAAGTTAACCCCCAACCGGTTAAACGTGCTAAAGTATCTGCTGTGTCTGCTGCAAATATTGATAATCATTCAACGTCAACATTAAGTAAGTTTATTATGTGATGCATTGTATTTTTTAACTAATTACATCAATTTTTTTTTAAATTATAGATTCACATGTACAAATGCATTACTAATAATAACTCTTTTTAGGATATTGGGATATTGGAGATGCGACTTACAATTGTTCATTTTGTGGAGCGTATTTTTGGTATGAGGAGCGATTGGGTCGGCATTATAAATCTCGGTTTCCCAAATTTGGTCTGTGTTGTAATCAAGGAAAAATTCGTCTTCCAACAGTTAGACAACCTCCGCCACCATTGGATAGTTTGTTGTTTGAGGATTCTCCATTGAGTAACCTTTATAAGAAAAACATTCGTTCATACAACAACATGTTTTGTTTTACTTCTCTGGGTGGAAAGATTGATAGAAGTGTGAATAATGGTAGCTCTCCTCCTGTTTTTAAGCTGCATGGACAGAATTATCATCTGATTGGCAATTTGTTACCAGACGAAGGGGAGAAACCTGTATTCGCTCAATTATATATTTATGATACAGAGAATGAAGTTGCTAATCGCAAAGCGTCAGTTAGGTAAAAAAACAAAATTACACCTGTTCATTATTTTTTTTTACTAAATTCGTTAATTATATTATTCTATTAATTTTACTAACGAATTAAATTTACTTTCTATTTTTTTGTTTAGGTCTGAAGGTTCTACAAATGATTTGAATGATGAAATTGTTGAAGCATTGAAATGCATGTTAGACCGAAAAAATGTGTTGGTGAAATCATTCCGTATGGCAAAAGAGAAATTGTTTGATGGACAAGAACCAAGGGAAATCAAATTAAAATTGGTCGGGAGGCGATCCGGTGATGCGAGAGTTTACAATTTGCCTACACAGTGTCTGAGGTTGCTGCCTTGGTTGTTGGTGATATTGATAGTTGAGCTGCTGATAGAGATATTGTTATTCAAGTTAGAGGCGGCAAAAAACTGTTGGTAGTGGTGCCCTAGGCACGTTTAATAAACGTTGTAATTGTTATCATTTATTTCATATCAATAAAGAGATGTTTTGATTATTATTGTTGTTCATGTTTACTTATAATAATCCCCGTCCCTATTACTTGTTAAGCACTGGTATAAAGGCTAAATGATCATGGGATGATCATGTTAGATTTATGGGTACTTGTTTGGAACAAGGTACTGGACATGACCCACTGTATGAGATTTATGTCATGGTCTATGTCGTACATATATCTCATATTAGTTATGTCATTTGAATCCTTAGACATGAAGTTATTATAGTCTTCCACTTGATGAACTTTGTGTTTGACATATTCAAACGCTACCTTAACACGGTAGTTATAAAGGGTATGATTGGCATAATCGGATTCCCGTTGGGAAGAATAATAAGCTAAATGGATTTGTCCCTCCACGGAGAGATGTCAAGCTTGGGCCCCTCGAAGGAATGATGTTGATGAAATGTTCGGCCGGACTCAAATGGATTGATTGGATCAACAGCATTTGAATTATCAACATATTCGGAATCGAGAAAGTATTGAACAAGACAAGTTGATTGTTTGACCATGACTTGTGTTCAATGACATCGTGGACGAAGGGATTGTGACATATTCTAAAGGAATGCGAACTTGTATCTAGTTATGCTATTTGGGTAGGTATGACGGTTTGCTAGAACCTAATCATATCTTATGGGATCATGTTTGAGCCCATTGCCAACTTAGTATAATCCTAGAGGGTCACACACAATAGAACGAATCTTAAATAAAAGGACTGTATTGGAATTTAGGGTCGAAGGACCTCAAGGGAATTTCTGGAATTATTCTGGGCCTCCTGGTCAACCAAGCGGGCGCTTGGGTTGAACCAGGCGGGCGCCTGAATAAGCCGGAAAAGGCCTTGACCTTCTGCCCAAATGAGCGGGCGCTCGGGTGGTACCGGGCGGTCGCATGGTCTTGCCGACAGGAAAATTCCTAATTTGATTAGGAAAGGTTTTTGGCACAAGTTACCTATTTGGAATAGGTCTTAATTGTGTATAAAAACCCCAATTCGGCCAGACCATATTTACTAGTGCTTTTGTGAGTCTCAAAGAGTTTGAGAGAGATTTTATTTTGTTCTAAGATATCATTGATTGAGGAACAAAATAATTCACAAATAAATTCCATATAGTTCTTTATTAAATTGTGAAAGCGTGTTTTACAATTATTGGTCTAGCAACCAAGATCAAAGAAGTTCCTTTGATATTCGTTCGAAGTGTGGATACCGCTAGAGGGTGAATTTTATCATCTTACAAAGTTCGTGATTTGTTCGTGATAAAGCTTCAAGATCTCCACCAAGACCAAAGAGAAAAATTCATAGCCATCAAGGGTTAGTTATTCCTCTATTCATCTTGTTGTATTTGATTTAATCATATGAACGGATCTATGGCTTTGGGTTTCTTAAAAATTTAATTGCTATATTCCGCTGCGCATGTTACTTGGAAACCCAACAGTGGTGTCAGAGCCCCGTTCATGTTGATTAATTCAATACTTGGATCATGTTATGTGTATATAAATTGTTTATGTGCCAAGCATGATATGAATATTGGATTATATGATGTTTATGTGTTTTGTGATTTTATGTGGTTTATTGTTTTGCAACTTTAATCGCACGATTCAATCGCAATAAAAATTATGGTGGATTATGAATTATATCGATTATTGATTTTTGATTAGATCAAAGTTTTAATAATCGGGGGAAAAATAATTTTGAGACAAAATTTTCGAACTTTAAAATTCTACACCATTCTGACCATTCAGGCGGGCGCTTGGTCATAACCAGGCGGGCGCTCGCTCGCTCGGCAGAATATGTTCTGATTTTGGATAAAATTTGAATATAGAATTTTCGATAAATTCAACAAAACCAGTAACAGAACCAATCCAGACTTGCTGATCTGGAATGGGTTTTGGGTAGTTGGTTTGTGTGTGGATTTTGGGGTTTGAATTTCCTATTTGTTTTAGTCTTGTGATTCCTAGATTGGTTCAAGTTTTGGATGGCTAATCTGCGTTCATCGAGATTGTGTTTCCCAAAATTGATTGCAATCAAAGTTTCAAAGATAAAACGAAGTTAGAATTATGAAGAGTTCATAATTGCTAAAATTGAGAAACAAAGTTCTTGATTCAATGATTGGAGATCCATGTGGAATTGTGAATGCAATTGGCCTACGTTCATCGAGACCATCTATTGCTTAGTTTCGGCCACATGGACTACTTTCTTGGTTTCTTGAATTAGTGCGGGATTGTGGTTGCCTAATGGCTTAGTTCGACCGCACTTCTTGTTGTCTTGATTTGGAGATAATAACCAAAGTTGAAATAGTCTCATCCTCATAATTATAGAGAAACTAATGACACATAAATATCATGCTTAAATTAATAGAGATTAATTTAGTGGCTAAACTTGATGTGTAACATGTTTATATTATGTGCTCATAAATGTGTTATATGCTATATGTGATGAACCTTCAAAGAAAGTTTTAAGTCCTTCTTTGCCATGCCATGATTAAAACACTTGTTTATATATGGGTGATTTTGATGTGGGTTCGCCTCCGCGAAGTGCATTGATTTTATTCATGTATGAGCAAGATGGGGTTCATTAATTTAATGTGGGCTTGCCTCCGCAAGGTGCGTTAAATTGAATGGTTCCTATGCGTTTAAAATGGTTGGACTTAATTAGGCGTCAAAACAGTTTTGGGCCTAGGCAAAAGATGAGATTAAACATGCTTTTTGATATCGGATTTCTCAAAGAATCTCATAAAAGGGATCTAAGAATCATATGGGATATGATTGACATGATTGTCTACCTAATTAATTTAGTTTTTGAGCGGTCCGCCTCCGTGGACTCAAAAGTTAAATTAAAGTTGGATCTTAGCCCAATTAAATTATATTATACATTGGATGTATAAGAATGTTATATAATTTAGTGGGAGTATTTGTTTGGAAAAATACATTGTTTATCTCTTTAATGAAAACCGGTACTTATTAAATTTTGGAAATTTTGCATATTTGTAGATAATGACTAATAACACTCAATCAATGTCGTTGCGATCGATCCTTGAGAAGGATAAGCTCGAAGAGAATGGTACAAACTTTATGGATTGGATCCGTAGCATAAGAATTGTTCTTAGGCAAGAAGATAAGTTGTACATTCTCGATGGGCCTCTCCCTGCTGAACCACCGCCTACTGCCCCTAGGGAAGAAAGGGACAATTACAAGAAACATCGTAATGATTCTAGAGATGTAAGTTATCTCATGCTTGCTGCTATGTGTTCAAAACTCCAACAAAGTTTGGAACATTTGGAAGCCTATGAGATAGGCGTGGAGTTGAGAACCATGTTTCAAGAGCAAGCTAGGCAAGAGAGGTACAAGACCATTGTTGCATTCACTACTTGTAAAATGAATGAAGGGCAACAAGTGAGTCCTCACTTTCTTAAAATGAAAGGTTATGTAGAGCACCTTGAGAAACTTGGCTATCCAATTCCATTGGAGCTAGCCACGGATCTCATTCTTAATTCATTGCCTAAAAGTTATAATCAGTTTGTGATGAATTATAACATCCATGGAATGGATAAGAATCTCTCTGAGTTGCATGGAATGCTCAAAACTGCAGAGATGAAAATTGTGGAGAAATGTTCTCCCGTGCTCTTGGTTCATGATGGGAAGAAGGCTAGTGCTAAAGGAAAGGGTAAGAAAGTTGTTAAACCCAAAATAAGCAAGGCAAAGGTTGCCAAGGCTTCTGAGGCAAAACCTGATTCACAAAATGATGCAATCTGTTTCCATTGTCAAGAAATTGGTCATTGGAAACGTAATTGCAAGGCTTTCTTGGAAGAGCAAAAGAAGAAGAAGGGCAGCAAAGCTGCGTCGACTTCAGGTATCTATATGATAGATATTCTCCTTTCCACCACTGATTCTGGGGTATTGGATACCGGATGTGGTTCTCACATTTGTCTAAATGTGCAGGGACTAAAGAATAGGAGACTGCTTAAAGAAGGTGAAGTAGATCTACGCGTGGGGAATGGAGCAAGAGTTGCTGCATTAGCCGTAGGGACTTATGAAGTCACTTTACCTTCCGGATTAATTCTTGTTTTGAACAATTGTAATTATGTTCCGGATTTAAGCAGAAATATTATTTCAATTTCTTGTTTGGATAATGAAGGTTTTAAGTTTCTTATTGAGAATAAGAAATTTTCTATTTATTTAAATGATGTGCTTTATGGTATTGCTAATTCATTTAATGGCCTTTATATCTTGGATGTCAAGAATGAAAATAATGACAATGTCTATCATGTAAATAAGAAATCTAAACCTAATGATGTAAATCACATTTATCTGTGGCATTGCCGTCTCGGTCATATTAACGAGAAGCGTATCTCAAAACTCCATGGGGACGGACTTTTAGGTTCATGTGACCTCGAGTCATATGATACTTGCGAGTCGTGTCTTCTTGGAAAAATGACTAAGACACCTTTTACCAAGTTGGGTGAAAGGGCAAGCGACTTATTGGGGTTGATACATTCCGATGTATGCGGACCATTAAGTAGCGATGCTAGGGGAGGATTTCAATACTTCATAACCTTCACTGATGATTATAGTAGATTTGGGTATGTTTACCTAATGAAACATAAAAGTGAAGCATTTGAGATATTTAGAATATTTCAAAATGAAGTAGAAAAACAACTTGGCAAAAGTATAAAGGCACTTCGATCAGATCGAGGTGGTGAATACTTAAGTCAAGAATTTGATGATCATCTAAAGAATTGTGGAATAGTTTCACAATTGACTCCACCCGGAATACCACAATGGAATGGTGTGTCCGAGAGGAGGAATCGGACCTTGTTAGACATGGTTCGGTCAATGATGAGTCAAGTTGATCTTCCAATATCCTTTTGGGGTTACGCCCTAGAAACCGCTGCTTTCACACTAAATCGTGTTCCAACTAAATCGGTTCAAAAGACTCCATATGAGATGTGGAGCGGAAAGAAGCCTTGTCTGTCTTTCATGAAGATTTGGGGTTGCGAAGCTTTTGTCAAAAGACTTATCTCAGACAAACTTGCACACAAATCAGATAAATGTATTTTCGTGGGATATCCTAAGGAAACTAGAGGATATTACTTTTACAACCGTGAGGACAACAAAATGTTTGTTGCCCGAACTGGTGTCTTTCTAGAGAAAGAGTTTCTCTCCAAAGAAATCAGTGGGAGTAAAATAAATCTTGAAGAAATTCGAGACCCAGAAAATAACATTGAACCAATAGTGGAACAAGAACAAGAACCACAAGGAGTTGTGGAACCTGTTCAAAATACACAAGCAACTCGCAGATCTAATAGGTTACGATCCGAGCCCGAGAGATATGGATTTCTCGTAACGGATAGTAATGAGGTAGAAATCATTGAGAATGATGAGCCGTCAACCTATCAAGAGGCGATGTCTTCTCCTGATTCGGACAAGTGGCTTGGAGCCATGGAATCCGAATTGCAATCCATGCAAGACAATCAAGTTTGGAATTTGATTGATGCGCCCGAAGGTGTAAAAACCATAGGATGCAAATGGGTCTTCAAGAAGAAGACTGACATGGATGGGAAGGTGCATACTTACAAAGCTAGGCTTGTAGCGAAAGGTTATAGGCAAGTTCATGGTATTGACTATGATGAGACCTTTTCACCCGTAGCAATGATCAAGTCTATAAGAATTTTGCTTGCCATTGCCGCACATCATGACTATGAAATATGGCAGATGGACGTCAAAACCGCTTTCCTGAATGGAAAACTTCAAGAGGATGTGTATATGACACAACCAGAAGGTTTTGAACAAGATTCTAAGGTATGCAAATTGCAGAGATCCATCTATGGATTGAAGCAAGCTTCTAGGAGTTGGAATCTCCGTTTTGATGAATCGGTCAAAGAGTTTGGTTTCATCAAGAACGGAGATGAGCCTTGTGTATACAAGAAGATTAGTGGGAGCATAGTGATATTCCTTGTTTTATACGTGGATGACATATTGCTCATTGGAAACGACATTCCTACACTTCAGTCTGTGAAGACTTGGTTAGGAAAGTGTTTTGCAATGAAAGATATGGGTGAAGCCGCATATATTCTTGGCATTAAGATCTATAGAGATAGATCAAGGAGACTACTTGGTTTAAGCCAAAGTACATACATTGACAAGGTCATTAGAAGATTCCGTATGGAAAATTCTAAGAGAGGGACCTTGCCCGTGCTACATGGAGTTTCTCTAAGCAAGACTCAATGTCCTAAGACAAACGATGAGCGTGAGAAAATGAATGATGTTCCATATACTTCGGCAATTGGGTCCATCATGTATGCCATGATTTGTACTAGGCCGGATGTATCTTATGCTTTGAGCATGACAAGTAGATACCAATCCGACCCTGGCGAAAATCACTGGATAGCTGTAAAAGCGATTCTTAAGTACTTGAGAAGAACTAAAGACTCCTTTTTGGTCTATGGAGGAATGGAAGATGATCTCGTTGTAAATGCTTATACGGATGCAAGCTTCCAAACCGACAAAGATGATAGCCGATCGCAATCGGGTTTTGTGTTTATGTTAAATGGTGGAGCTGTAAGCTGGAAGAGTTCCAAGCAAAGTACAACCGCTGATTCTACAACAGAAGCTGAGTATATTGCTGCATCGGATGCTGCAAAGGAAGCTGTTTGGATTAAGAAGTTCATAACTGAACTTGAAGTGGTTCCTAGTATTGCTAATCCAATAGACCTTTATTGCGATAATAATGGTGCTATTGATCAAGCAAAGGAACCAAGAGCACATCAAAAATCCAAACACATACTTAGGCGTTTTCATATCATTCGAGAGATCGTTGATAGGGGAGACATAAATATATGCAGAGTACCTACTGATGACAATGTTGCGGACCCGCTAACAAAGGGACTTCCACAAGCTAAACATGATGGTCATGTTAGGTCCATGGGTATTAGATACATGGGAGATTGGGCCTAGGGCAAGTGGGAGATTGTTGGTAGTGGTGCCCTAGGCACGTTTAATAAACGTTGTAATTGTTATCATTTATTTCATATCAATAAAGAGATGTTTTGATTATTATTGTTGTTCATGTTTACTTATAATAATCCCCGTCCCTAGTACTTATTAAGCACTAGTATAAAGGCTAAATGATCATGGGATGATCATGTTAGATTTATGGGTACTTGTTTGGAACAAGGTACTGGACATGACCCGCTGTATGAGATTTATGTCATGGTCTATGTCGTACATATATCTCATATTAGTTATGTCATTTGAATCCTTAGACATGAAGTTATTATAGTCTTCCACTTGATGAACATTGTGTTTGACATATTCAAACGCTACCTTAACACGGTAGTTATAAAGGGTATGATTGGCATAATCGGATTCCCGTTGGGAAGAATAATAAGCTAAATGGATTTGTCCCTCCACGGAGAGATGTCAATCTTGGGCCCCTCGAAGGAATGATGTTGATGAAATGTTCGGCCGGACTCAAATGGATTGATTGGATCAACAGCATTTGAATTATCAACATATTCGGAATCGAGAAAGTATTGAACAAGACAAGTTGATTGTTTGACCATGACTTGTGTTCAATGACATCGTGGACAAAGGGATTGTGACATATTCTAAAGGAATGCGAACTTGTATTTAGTTATGCTATTTGGGTAGGTATGACGGTTTGCTAGAACCTAATCATATCTTATGGGATCATGTTTGAGCCCATTGCCAACTTAGTATAATCCTAGAGGGTCACACACAATAGAACGAATCTTAAATAAAAGGACTGTATTGGAATTTAGGGTCGAAGGACCTCAAGGGAATTTATGGAATTATTCTGGGCCTCCTGGTCAACCAAGCGGGCGCTTGGGTTGAACCAGGCGGGCGCCTGAATAAGCCGGAAAAGGCCTTGACCTTCTGCCCAAATGAGCGGGCGCTCGGGTGGTACCGGGCGGGCGCCTGGTCTTGCCGACAGGAAAATTCCTAATTTGATTAGGAAAGGTTTTTGGCACAAGTTACCTATTTGGAATAGGTCTTAATTGTGTATAAAAACCTCAATTCGGCCAGACCATATTTACTAGTGGTTTTGTTAGTCTCAAAGAGTTTGAGAGAGATTTTATTTTGTTCTAAGATATCATTGATTGAGGAACAAAATAATTCACAAATAAATTCCATATAGTTCTTTATTAAATTGTGAAAGCGTGTTTTACAATTATTGGTCTAGCAACCAAGATCGAAGAAGTTCCTTTGATATTCGTTCGAAGTGTGGATACCGCTAGAGGGTGAATTTTATCATCTTACAAAGTTCGTGATTTGTTCGTGATAAAGCTTCAAGATCTCCACCAAGACCAAAGAGAAAAATTCATAGCCATCAAGGGTTAGTTATTCCTCTATTCATCTTGTTGTATTTGATTTAATCATATGAACGGATCTATGGCTTTGGGTTTCTTAAAAATTTAATTGCTATATTCCGCTGCGCATGTTACTTGGAAACCCAACAAAAACAACGTATAAACCAGTTGAATCCGTCATATATAAGCTTGCAATACCCGTTGTTGTTTCCATTTGGTGAAGATGTATATAGGGAAGATATCTCATTTTACAACAATCGACCTGACCAAGCTGGTAGGAAGTACGTTAGCATGCGAGAATATTTTGCTTATCGATTGCATACACGAGACAAAGACTCGAAGATTGTTCTGTATTCTAAGAGACTTTTTCAACAGTATTTGGTGGATGTGTATACAATGATTGAGTCTTCGCGTTTAACCTATATCGGGCTACATCAAAAACAATTGAGAACTGAATTATACAAAGGTTTGCAAGAAGTGGTGTTAAATGGTGATTGTGATGCATCGAAAGTAGGCAAAAGAATCATTTTGCCATCATCTTTTACTGGGGGGTTAGGTTTATGGTTCAAAATTATCAAGATGCAATGGCAATTTGTAGATGGGTTGGTTATCCTGATTTGTTCTTAACCTTCACAAGTAATCCCAAGTGGCCTGAGGTTGCAAGGTTTCTCGAAGACCCTAATTTGAAAGCAGAAGATCGGCCGGATATTTTAAGTCGTATGTTCAAAGCCAAGCTCGAAGGATTGATAAAGGACATTCGCAAGAATAAAATATTTGGTGAAGTTAAAGCAGGTATGATATATTGTCAAATTATTTTACTCTACATGATTTATGTGTATATGAAATTATATTACTTACTTTGTTTAAAGATTGCTGTCATTATAGGTAATTTAAATAATATAAAATATTTAAGTACTTTACTTTTTTTTAATTGTAATTATTATTTTACAATTAAAAAAACAATTTTCCCGCCATTAGATAATCACTTACAGTTACTATATGATTTTTTTATATGTTATAAATATGAATATACTAATATTTATAACATAGTGACTATATTTAAAAATATAAGCTAAATAATTTTCTTTATGTTCCTGTAGTTGTTTACACAATAGAGTTTCAGAAGAGAGGTTTACCACATGCCCACATATTGTTGTTTCTCGCAAACGATTTCAAACGCCGGTCTCCTGAAGATATTGATTGCTTTATTTCTGCTGAAATTCCTGATGAAAAATTGGATCCCATTTACTTTAATGCCGTCAAAGAATTTATGCTTCATGGTCCGTGTGGGAAAGATAGACCTAAATCGCCTTGCATGGTAAGTGGTCGATGTTCAAAACATTACCCTAAAAGATTTGTTGCTGCAACCACAATTGATGAAGAAGGGTACGCGGTTTATAGAAGGAGGGATAATGGAAGAACCATCATGAAAAATGGTATTCTATTGGATAATAGACATGTTGTGCCTCATAATAGATATTTGTTGGTTAAATATGGTTCACATTTAAATGTTGAATGGTGCAACCAATCGCGTTCAATTAAGTATTTGTTTAAATATATTCACAAAGGGAATGATCGAGTGACAGCTACATTTTGTAACGCGGATGGTTCAGAAAAAGTAATCGACGAGATCAATTTATATTATGATTGTCGCTATATCTCCGCGTGTGAAGCTGCGTGGCGGATCTTTGGTTTCGAAGTTCAATTTAAAGAACCCCCTGTGGAACGCTTGAGTTTTCATCTTCCTAATGAACAGAGTATAGTCTATTCCGACACTGATGATTTACCGTCTGTATTGGCGCGGAATTCAGTTGCTCATAGTATGTTTCTTGGTTGGATGGAAGCTAATAAGAAGTATGTCGCGGCTAGAGAGTTGACGTATTCTCAATTTCCCATGAAGTTTGTATGGAAGGCAGATATACGTGAATGGGTTCCGAGGAAAAGAGGGTTTACAATTGGAAGAATATTTTTTGTGCCCCCAGGTTGTGGAGAAATCTATTACTTAAGATGCTTATTGAATCAGGTCCGTGGTGCACAGAGTTTCAGCGATCTTCGAAAAGTCAATGGTTTTCAGTGTCAAACCTTTCGCGAGGCTTGCTACCATTTAGGGTTGTTAAATGACGATAAGGAGTACATCGACGGTATTGTTGAGGCCAACCAATTTTCCACCGCTCATTCAATGAGAACGTTGTTTGTAACTTTGCTAATATCCGGGACTATGACAAGACCTGAGCATGTGTGGGAGAAATGTTGGACATATTTATGTGACGATGTGATTTATAAACAAAGGTCTATTCTTAATCATCCAGGTAAGTGTTTAATTTACATTAGTGTTTACTTTTGATAAATTCTTATTCTTTGCAAACTTACGTGGTTACTTCTTAATAAATTATATTTTCACTATTATGTAGGTTTAGTTTTGGATGAAAATCAACTTCGAAACTTCGGACTTGCGAAAATTGAGAAACTTCTTAGAAGACAAGGAAGAAGTTTAGGTGAGTTTCCAATGTTACCATTGCCTAAGTCATCATTTTTTTCAGTTAAGCATAATCAATTGCTTCATGATGAATTATCGTACGATTGGGAAAAGCTCGCAATTGAGTTTGAAAGACTTGTGCTTAATTTGAATGATGCTCAGCGTGAAGTTTATAACACCATTAACGCATCATGTTTAGAAGAAATAGGCAAGATGTTCTTTGTATATGGTTATGGAGGGAGTGGGAAGACTTATATATGGAGAACTTTGTCTGCGCGTTTGCGTTCTCAAGGCCTCATTGTTCTAAATGTCGCATCAAGTGGGATTGCATCATTATTACTACCCGGTGGAAAAACAGCACATTCCAGATTTGGTATCCCATTTAATTTGAATGAAGACTCGGTTTGCAATATTTCTCAAGGTTCTCCTTTAGCAGAATTGATAATTAAAGCGCAATTGATTATATGGGATGAAGCCCCAATGATGCATAAACATTGTTTCGAGGCTTTAGATCGATCGATGAGAGATATAATGCGGGCTGTTGATAATAAGCGTAACGACTATCCATTTGGTGGTAAGACTATTGTTTTTGGAGGAGATTTTAGGCAAATTCTTCATGTGATTCCTAAAGGAACTAGACAGGATATTGTTCGTGCAACTATCAATTCTTCATATTTATGGACGCATTGCATTGTGCTTAGGCTTACGAAAAATATGAGACTGAAAGGTTTGGATTCAAGTGAAGCGTCAGACAAATTGAGACAATTTGCAGAATGGATTGCTGATATTGGAGATGGTCAAGTAAACGAGCCTAATGACGGGATAGCTCCGATTGAAATTCCACCAGATTTTTTGATCGAAGATTTCAAGGATCCAATAATTAGTATGGTTGAGAACATATATTCTGAATATTTGAATGGGAGACGTGATTTGTCTTATTTTGAAGAGAGAGCCATATTAGCCCCAACATTGGATGTCGTTAACGCTGTTAATGATTATATGGTCTCTCTAAATGAATCTCAAGGCACAACGTATTTGAGTTCAGATATGGCATGTCATACAGATAATAGCAACGAATCTCTTACTGATCTCCATACGCCCGAGTTCATAAATACTATTTCCATCTCTGGCCTTCCAAATCACAAATTGACTTTGAAAGTTGGTACTCCTGTTATGTTGCTTCGCAACATTGATTCTTCGCTCGGTCTTTGCAATGGGACGCGTTTGATTATAACTAGGCTTGAAAAGCATATATTGGAAGCAGAAGTTATTTCGTCAAATGAAATTGGAAGAAAAGTGTTGATTCCGCGAATGTCCTTGACTCCATCAGACTCAAGAATTCCTTTCCGATTTGAGAGGAGACAATTTCCATTGATGATATCATATGCCATGACTATAAATAAGAGCCAAGGACAATCGTTATCATTTGTTGGCCTTATTCTAAAGAAGCCCGTATTTTCTCACGGTCAATTATATGTAGCGTTCTCAAGAGTGAAAACTCCGGATGGCCTCAAAATATTGATTTGTGATGAAGAATATCCTGACAAGGCTGCTAATCGTACTAACAATGTAGTCTTTAAGGAAGTCTTTAATAATTTATAAATATTATGTATTTCTTATTATTAATTACTCCTTTTATTATTTGTTATTATGTTAACAATTTATTTTTATTTCAATGATATATGTATGGTATTAAAATCTTATACTTTTGTTTCAGAAGAAATAAACGTTTTAGAGATGTTAGTAACAAATTGTGCCAAAATTTGTTTATCTGGTTTAGAGGTAGTACTCAATCTACATGTCTTCCAACTCATTAGAAAATTGCATTCGATGTACTAACTAAATTGAAAAAAACAATGTATGGAAAAAAATAATAAATATAGAAATTATTCAACATTCTGACATCAAAACTTATACAAAAAATGTATTTCGCAGTATAATCTGCGTGAATGTCCATGTCTTTAGCATCTTCCTAATGTACTACCCTTGACATGTTTCAAGTAGCAATACAATGAAATACATTCATAAAGCCACTTAACATCGTAAATAAATAAGGGTGTATTTTATAGACAATGTCAAAGATGTTTAGAGACAAGAAAAACTACAAACATTTTCGGACATGTTTCAACACTTACAAATACATGTATTTTGGGACAGAGTAATAGTTTACCATTTTTACTTTTGGTATAATTGGCATAGAACATCAACAAAACTTTGCAAATATATTGAGAATACAAAAAAATCTTAAACTACATCTGTTTTGACACAGAGGGAGTAGTTAATTGATTGCACGTTATGTTATGACATTGAGCTACTTTAAGCTCCAAAAAAAGGAAGCAACTCTATACCATTCACCATCCTCTTTTATGCTTGCTCTTATATTCAAAAATATATTTGCAACAACCTAATATGTCCATTGGCAACAAAGTAGATACTCTATGATAGAATATTACAATCTCAAGTTTTTTCTCAAGGTAAGGCTTAACTAACTTCTGGTGGGAAAAAAAACAGATAACTACATTTACATTGTGAAGTAGTTTTCCTCTGGTGTTAATTGAGTACTATAAAAATTAACCACTCAAATATTAAATATAATAACAATTGAGATTTTATCGGTTTAGTTGATAAATTATAATTATTAATTAGTAACGCCCCGTGCATCGCACGGGTGTACCGACTAGTTCAATTGAAAATGCTCTATTCAAATTTAATCTATTTATTTGCTTGTTACCATCTGTCACACGTACGCGGACCATACAAAGACTGCCACCCTAAAATTCCCTCGCCTCTCTTTTCCAGGCTGTGTTCCAACGTAAACACACCCATACAAAACATTAACCCAACATATTTACTCTTATACCCCTACACAACCAGCATTCTTAGTTTCAAACTACTCTTCTAAAAGTCGCTCGTCTAGGTCGCTTAGGCGCCCCGCCTAGTCACTAAGCGTTCACAAAACGCCGTGGTCCGCTTAGGATATTATAATTATGTCTGAATTATTGGTCCCGACTAGATCCCGTTTAGGACTAGCTGCGGCGCTAGCACTTTTTACTTTTTAGAACCTTATTTCAAAACCCATACTCCAGGACAAAATAGTAACTTCACCCTTCCCACAAAACAAACTCCCCCGCCGGTCACAACCGGTCCTCTCTCTTTCTCTCTCCTCATTTCTCTCTCTTCTCTCTCTCTGTTTTTGTTTTTTTTTTTTTTAAAAAAACATCCTCTCAATCAGATCTGCGAAAGCCACACACAACGACGAAACCCTAGAACCGATTCGAATCAAAAAACTCCGAGCAAAATTGATTCGAATCGAAGAGCAGCAGCTCAACAATGGGGGATTTCAACCTCGCGCTCGTGATCGTCGCCATAGTCGTTTGTGTACTGGTCTTCATCTTCAATGTCTACCTCCTTGTCAATTACCAACACCCTGACGACAAAAATCAGGCTTATTTCCCCAAATTCGTCGTCGTTTTGGGCCTCTCCGTCGCCGCCATCTCCATTCTCATGTTGCCGGCCGACGTAGCCAATCGGCAGGCTTGTCAGCACGCGATTTATAATGGAGCGTGTAATCTTACCTTGCCGATGAAGGATCTGTGGCTCGCTATTTACATTGTTGATGCTATCCTCGTCTTCTTTGTTATTCCTTTCGCTATGTTCTACTACGAAGGCGACCAGGACAAGTAACGTGCACTTTCTCGTCCCATTGGCCATGAGTGTTATCATCATTTCTATTGCGTTTAAAATTTAGCGAAATGTTTGCGAATTGACCTTGTTTTTGTGTGCAGGACTATTGGAAAAAGGATAAAAAGTGCGTTGTTATGGGTGATAACAACTGCTATTGTTTGCGGTCTAGTGCTTGGGATTCTTTATGGTTAGTATTTCGCCATTTTCCTGCAATGCCTTCGTTTTTTCTTCTTAAGCATTATCTTTGGCAAGTAGCTAAAACTCGTGAAATTGTGCATGGAAATTTAATTGTTGGGATTTAGGTTTCTGGTAGATAAAATTTTAAAAATTTGTATTAAAATCGCAATAGATGCTTAATAGGTTTTGGTAGGTGACACGGTAAAATTCATCGTGACAATGTAATTATGCATAAGAGGTCCTGGTAGCTAGTGTTATGACTTCAGTTATTCTTGTTATTATTTTGGGTGGCATTATAATCACCTAGACAAAGTTATTAGTAGCTGTCGCTGTAAAATCTGTGTGAACATGTAACGAAGTGTGTGAGGTTTTGGTAGCTAAGTGGAAAAATGTTGTGTGATATGTTTTCATTTGAGATGTTTGGGAATATTAGAAATTGCAATATTACTCCCTCTATCCCGAAATGATCTTCTCATTTTCTATTTTTCATTGCCCCCAAAAGTTCTTCCCAAATCTACAATTTGGGCTTGAATGCGCATAAACACAACATGTCTAGTGAAGCAAGTGTTCATATCCTTAAAAAGTTTGAATAGTCAAATGAGAAGATCATTTTGGGACGGAGGGAGTATATTTAAAGCTGCGAACACATGTTCACGGCCTTTCCGCATAGTCAGTTGGTTAGTATTTAGTATGTGTAACAGTGTTACTGGTGTTGAAATGCATGTCCTTGAAATTGTAGCATTGCATGATGTGTACAAGTTAGCATGTTATTTCTCTGAGGTCAGTTGTCAAACGCGTGAACGACACTTGGAGATAGATTTATGTAGATACGTTTTTAGGATTAGCTTATTTTATTGAGAATGATCTTCTGGAAATGCTGCATAGCTTGTTGAAGTTTTTGGCTGTTTCCTTTCTCTCATACTGGCTATAATTACGTGACCCGAAATAGGTTACCTCGCTCTCAAATTATTGTATTCTAGAATTAGGAATAATGTCTAACGCTCAATGGTTCAAAATGATCATATTATATGAACGCGAGTCGGCTATACCTGGTGCTATAGTCATGTGTCGATTAACTTCCAGATCTTGGAAAGAAGTGGCGGAGGATTGGAAACTTGCTTATGGAGAATAGACAGAGCTTATACCTTAGATTAAATAATCCAGAACTATTCATGTTAGAATGATTTGCTAGGATTCTTTCTGAAGCTTTATTTGCTTGTTTATTCACAAACTTTCTCTTTCTTGAAATAGTCCTCATTTGGGTTTCAAATCCTGGAGGAAGAATGGTTAGTTGCTGTTTTATAAACCCTGGGAAACATTTTCAACGTATGAACCTAGCATGTCACTATGTGGTATCGTGTAGAAGACAACTTTTATGCATTCCACATTTGTTAAGAGAACTGTTTGTTTTGGGCTTCTCGAGGTATCCGTTTTGGTATGGAGTATCTGTTACCCTATACTCAGAGTGGAATTTATATCATGTTACACTGAGTCTCTGAGGCATTTCTTTGGAGCTAGCCAAACACATGGGGATTGCATGTTCTACCACCATCCAGGGTGGGACATTTTCTTAGCAACAGATTGGTAGTTAATTGACATAGAAGATAAAAATCTATGACAATAGCTCAGCCAAATCTTTGTGGAGTTCAGTCGTTTTGTATATTTCTAGGTTTGTTGTTAAAACCTGTTCACAACGTTAATATCTGACAATACCACATTTGTCGCTCTCTAGCTCTTTTGGTTGCCATTTATGTCAATAGATGTCCTCTTATGGTTGCTCTTCTTTGTTGATTGAAGTTATGTTCCTCGATCCCAAGTGTATTTTCTAAACTAGAAGGGTAGGGCTTACTGATTCCCGAGACAGATTTTATGGAACACTTGTTTTGATAAATATCATGCTTCATTTAATCTTGCTGGTGGTTTATTGTTTTTCTGTTCTTTATGATTTTAGGGGTTATTGGTAAAGTGGACTTCACTGTTAGGCACCTCTCTTCAGCCACAGCTTCATTTCCAAGTAATTGGGATAACTTATCTAGCGGCCAGCAATGTTTTGGAAATGGTGCACGCCAGGTTGACAAATACTTCTATATTACTTCTTCAATCATTCTGCTCCTTGAGTTTGTTTTTCCGAGTATTTTTTAATTACGATTGCATCCTTATTAGAGTGTCTCATGGTTGTGGATTACAAGTTAATTCTTACATTCTGTGATTTCAGTGCTCGGCATATATTGCAAGTGCATCGTCAGAGACAACATGGACCATGCGCGCTACTTTCCCTGAATATGTTGTTGCTCTAGCAACCATCGTAGGATCTGTACTTTTCTCCGTAAGTTGATTCTTGGGATGCCACAATGCGACATTTGAAGTTATTTTCTAGAGTTTCTCCATATATTTAATGTAATTGCGCCTGTTGAAAGTTTACTCTATCTATTACATCGTTTTGAATTATACTGATTATTAAATAAAAAGGAGTCTCATCATGTCTTTCGGCATGTAAGAGCAAAGCAACGTTGACCTGCTGGAGAATTGTGTGTACTATTTGAGAGTAGTAGATCTTTTTGATGTGAAGAATATGTATATTTGCATTTAGGTCTAAATGATAAGTTCCCTCTCTCGCACCCAAAAAACTTACAATAAAAAAATATTATTAGTAAATCTCTTATTCTTATTGACTCTGGCTTGTCCTGTTCAGATATTTGGCGGTGTTGGCATTGCTTGTCTCCCACTAGGACTTATATTTTCTTTCATCAGGCGTCCAAAGGCAGTTATTACTAGATCACAGTACATCAAGGTACTACCTTCATTGTTCAATTCATCTCCGTCATATGCCTACTGAATATCTTGTTTTCAGTTATAATGGTATCTTTATTATTTATGGATGATTTGACTTTATATTTTATAGGAAGCAACTGAACTAGGTAAAAAGGCGAGAGAATTGAAGAAAGCAGCTGATGCGCTTCACCAGGAAGAAAGGAGTGGTTCAAAGGGAAGGAAATGGCGTAAAAATATGAAAGCAGTAGAAAAGGTATGTATATACTACGAATAGTTTGGTGACACTGGAAGTACTTCGTTCGTTTGTAGTCGGTTACGCTGAGTTTTAGATGGCTGCTATTGCATGATACTCACGTGACATCTCCCCTTCCCCCCAACCCGTTCTTGTGGATTGAAATGGAAAGGTAGGAGAGAGAACGGAGGAGGTTAAGGAGGACTTGAAATTAGGGATGGAAGAACACTGGGTTGTTCTTTTTTCAATAATGGCTTTAACCAATTTCGGGTCACATAATTATAGCACCTTCATTTTCATATTTCTCGATCACAAATAATACTCTTCCTGATGTCATTGTTCATTGGGTGGGTGGGTGCTGACTTTCTTTTTTTCTGGTGATTTATGTCTCTTGATTTCTTAAATATCAATCTTTCAGGAACTACTTCTTTTGGAAGACGATGTCAAGGCTTTAGAAGAGATGTATCCTCAAGGTGAAAAGGTGATGGTTCAATGAATTACAAGAAAGAGAATATTGTTGATATGTTGGGTATATCTTCTCATATCTTTTCATACTGACAACTTACTAATTTCTGCTTATTTAGGCTGAGGCTAACTGGGCCATGACTGTTCTTGGCTACTTGGCAAAGCTCGTACTGGGAGTCATAGGGTAGGTACTTCTATACTGTATCTAACTGGGAGGTTCTAATACATATTACTCCCTACATCCCAAATTGAATGTCCATTTTTGAGTTGGAGAGACATTTAAGGAAGTTGGCATTTAGGCAGTTTTGTTAGCATATGTATTTTGTTAGCATACATATATACCCTTAATGATCTCACTATTTAAACATTATAAGTACAAGAGAAAAATTAAAACATTATCAATACCAAGGAGCTTTAAGTAACTCACTAACAGTGCTGCATTAGATCTATTTTGGCAGCTTATAGTAGACTTTTGTGTTTTTACTTTTATAGAGGTTGCTGGCCGAGAGTTTAGTTTGCAAAATTAAGTGGTTTGTACTTCATGGCTGAAAGCCACATTATGTTCTAGTTTGTCTTAGCTAGTTCACTGTAGTTGTTCTTTTAAGTGCTTTTGGTTGTGACTTGTGACTGAATATTCTGTAGGACTCTTCAACTTTTATGGAACAGAACAGTTACTATCCAGCACCCTGGATTTGGATATGATTTTCAATCTTCCTCACTATGGTCATATTTTTCAAATAACTACTCCATCTACCCCATTTGAAATCACACTGATTTCTTTTTTGGGTGTCCCATTTGAAATCACGCTTACCCAAAATAGAAACTCTATAGTACTTTTTTATTAAATGGGATCCAATTGTGAAATATTCCCATTTGAAAAACATACTCCCTCCCTCTTAAAAAATATTTCCATTAGGCATGTCTAACTAACTTTCTAAGTATCTACAGATAACTTGCCTGTACCTTCTGTGTGTGTGTGTGTATGTGTGTGATGGAGTCTTAATGTACAGATTTGGAATTCTTCTCCCTCCCTCTCCTCTCTTCAAAGAAGCTGGGACGTGTAGTTCCCCCTCCCACCTTTTGCGGAATGAGATGATAGTGATACAAATTCTTAAAACACTTTATTTTACAGAAAAAAATAGTGTCATTCATTTCAAATTTTGATGTTTGTTCTTACTCATCATTCGTGAGCCATGTTTAAATTCTAGCTTGATCATTATTTTCCATTGTTTTTACTTGTTTTATACACATTTGCATTTTGAGGTCAATATCTGAATCCGTTGACCTTTCCTTCAGGTTGATTGTCTCTATAGCTTGGATTGCTCATATCGTGATATATCTATTGATTGACCCTCCATTGTCTCCATTCCTGAATGAGGTCTTCATCAAGTTGGATGACATCTGGGGTACTATTGAAATCCTTTGACTTTTGCTTTCTGTCCTTTTTTGTTCTTACTTACCGTTTTTAGATTAAAATTTTCTTTTGTATAATCTATGAAAATGTCGTGCGGGATTAACATTCTGCTGGTTTACCAGGTCTTCTGGGTACTGCTGCATTTGCATTCTTCTGCTTCTACCTGCTACTTGCTGTTATTGCTGGAGCAATGATGCTTGGCTTGAGACTAGTTTTTATTACTATCCACCCAATGAAGTAATAACACTCTTTTCAGTTTTGTGATAATTCTGTATTTCTGCTCTTTTTGTTGGTCATTGATAAGCCGACAATGTTCTGGTGGATTGCTAACCATTGGATGCTTTTACAGCTGGGGAGCTACTTTGATGAACTCTTTTCTATTTAACGTGGGACTTATCCTTCTTTGTTCCATTAGGTCTAAACTTGAACTCATTTCCCTTAATTTCCCTTTTATTGAATTCATTAAGTGAAACTAAAGTATGCACTTTTCTCGAGTAGACCTTATTCCTTATGCTTCTCTGGAGAGTCAGCATGCCATAACGTATCTTTACTATTTCCGCTTTGTCCATTGCCTTTTCAGTGTGATCCAGTTCTGTTCCACTGCCTTTGCATACTATGCTCAAGCTACCGCTGCACAAGAGATCTTTGGTCACACATTGCAATCTCTTCGCGGAATAAAATATTTATACAAGTCAGTCTCTTCCCCTTTTTTTCATTTATAAAGACTATCGTAATCATTTCTTCTACTCACTTGGGCCGTTTCATTATCAGGTATAACGTGTTTCAAATTGCATTCATTGTTCTGGCCGGCCTAACCTTTGTGTATTATGCTGCCTTTGTAAGTTTCTCTTTTACCACTCTTTTCTTTCTGATTCGTGCCAAGGAAGAAAAGAAGTTACAAGTTCACCAATAAGGCTGTTTAATGAACTAGCCTCAAGGTCAGCTGAGCTAGAATTTCACTTGGGTTCTGGTCGAGCTTGAACATTATTTTTGGCTTTTGTGGTTTAGACGAACCAGCTCCGCTTGAATAAGCTTGATAATAATCACTGGATACTTCATGTATTCCAATTAATAAGTCCATGAATTAATGCAAAACGATTTCAGGATTAAAATAAATGTATCTATGCCCAAATTCCAAGGACAAAAAAGTTTTGGTTGTTTGAAGTTCAATAAATAAGGATAAATTTTGAAGCTTGTAAATTTTTGTAAGCTTAGTGTTAGAAACAATACTCTTTGTGTGGAAGATGCCTAGATCAAGGGTAGGTCTGCTGAGTGGATCAGATTAAGTACATACGTTTATAAATTTTACTCCCACCTTCCCATAATAAATGTCGCATGACTCGTCAATGTTTGTAAGGAGTGTGCTTTAACTGTTTGTATATTACTTGTACCGTGATACAATTGCAATAAAACTATTTGACATTTATTATGAGACAAAGGGAGTAGTCTTTGACATTCTTGAGTAAAGCTTGAGATCGGCTGGTTTTCCATTGCTTGGGAAAACTCATCTTCTAAGAATAACAGGCCGCCCCCCCCCCCCCCCCTCTTTTCCAGCCTTAGGGTTACAAATCTTATAACTTCATATGCTTTTTCAGGGATGGAGAAGAAGAAAGCCAAGTGGCAGGTTCCAACTCTCCTCTTAAAGCGCATGTGTGAAAAGACATGAACTCTATCTAAGACGGATCCTTCCTTGGTTTTAATGGTTTATTTGGAGTGTTGATATTCGGATGCATACAGCTTATAGCTTTATCCAGTGTTGTTGTCTTGAGAAGTCGACACAAAGATAGAGATTGTTCGATTGCTGCGGACTGCTGCCTATTCTACCCGTTTCCACCACCTTTTGTATGTAGTCTTCTCGGTTAATATATGTTGTACATTGGCTTGAACAACTAATAGCTTCAGTTGGTTTGCAAACGTTTCTTGATGTAATATTACAGAAAATGAGAATGATGCACGAAGCATTTTTTTTTTTTTTTTTTTAAATTTCATCGATTTTTCTTGCAAGAATCCGTGTTCATTGATTTTCTTTGTGGTTCTTTCCTCATCTGACTTATGATTTCACTGATCTTTTACAGTTTTGGATGTTCAGTTTCTCTTCCAATTTCACTTTCCTGTACTTTTGGATTTCAAAACAGGCATTGAATTTGTATAATTGGAGGTGGAGCATGCTAAGTACATACCTTTCAATGCAACATTGCTCGTTTGGTAGCATGATAGGATTAGTCCGTTTTATTAGTCGGAAGATTATTGATCGGGGGATTAATTACACCACCCCTTTTTTATGGGTAGATATGAAGGGGGGGGGGGGGGGGGTTAGAGGGATAAGGTTGGATAAGAACCCCTTTTTTATGGGTAGATATGAAGGGGGTTAGAGGGATAAGGTTGGATAAGAAGCTTATTTGAATTGTACTTATGATTATTAATCGGATTGCATTTAGTCTATCAAACACCAAAATTATTGGGCTAATAATCATATCCAGCTCTAATCAGGCTACCAAACAAGCATTAGAATGTTATTTCCTTCCAAAGGGTACTCCATTTGTCCGATAATAAGTGCTGCAGTTGACTTGTCAAACTTGTTTGCCGTACATTGTTTTGTATTATGGTTAAATTGCACCAAAATTTCCTAAGTTTATAAGGTGACATGTTTTGTGATGAGCTAAAAAAAAAAAGTGCGAAATTTGTTTTGTGATGAATGTAGTACAATTAAGAACATGTTTGTATGCAACAATGCTCATTTCATATCATGATGATTTAGTACACTCTTTATTAATTCCAGGGTAAATTAAATAGGATGAAAAATCACAATTCATTCTTACCAAACAAAAACGAAGAATTCCAGCCCTTCTACTGGCTAGTACTCCCTCCGTCCCCAGATAAAGTTTGGTAATCTTCCAACACTACTCATTTTAGCATAACAAGACATGAGAAGTGCAATGAGCCGCATATGAATAGAGTAATCAAGGAAACGTAACAAAAAGCTTAAAAGTGAGCCGCATATGAATAGAGTAATCAAGGAAACGTGACAAAAAGCTTAAAAGTGTTCACTTGTCAACTGTGACATTCTTCTGGGAGGAAGTAATACAGAAGCATCAATTGTCAACTTGATGTTTTAGAAGAAGTGGAAACTTGACCTACTCCCACTGTGTTTCCCAGTGAAGGGTTCCCACAGAAACGTTTACAGTTTCCTCTCCGTTCAAAGCTACAGGATAATAAGGCGAATCCCCGGAAAATTCAATTGGCATTGACTTCCAATGCAAACTAGGCGCCCAATCGGCTTCCTTCAATGTTTTCAGAATCTCTGTCACTACTATCTTGCTTGCTGCTGCAGTAAAATGTATCCCATCTCTGACAAAACAAATACGATCAATTCACAATTAAGTTAAGAGGGTAAAAAATTAATTGATCATTACAAGAACTAAAACAATTTCCTTAAATTTTAAGAAAAACCGACTCACCTAAAGCAAACAGTTGACCAATCGTGTCTTTGTTGAAGTGCATTCCATAGATCAATGACTTTCAAGTTTGAGTTATTGATCTCTTTGCACAATTCGACACAAGCATCTGAATACTGATGGCATAATTCATTTGACCGATCAGGGACTGCCAATATTCCTCTGTTTACATGGGACATGAGCAATTTTTAAACTGCACTTTAGTCTTGGAAAGATCAATGCCCGCCTAAAAAGTACAAAAAAAAACTCGTTTGTTTAGAAAACTACCTAGTATTCTGACCAATTTGTTCCTTGTTGACAGGAGGAGCGGTAAGAAAGATGACGCGTGTCTTATCTGAAAGTTTCTGGTTCCAAAAGTGATCTGTGTTAGAATATATAGCCAGGCATAATGACAATCTTCAGCGCTTCAACATTATACTCCCTCCGTCCCGGAAAGCCTTTTTTTATGGTCAATACAAGAGAACTTTAACCAAATATTAACGACAATCTAATCATCTCAGTGAAATTCTAAAACTTGTTCTAGATATATTATTTAAGTAATACTCCCTCCATCCCAAAATGATCTTCCTATTTGCCATTTTCCATTGTCCCAAAAAGTTCTTCTCATTTCTCCAATTTAGGCTTAAAAGTGGATAAACAAAACATGACTAGTGAAACAAGTGTTCACATCCTTAAAAAGTTTGAATAGTCAAACGAGAAGATCATTTTGGAACGGAGGGAGAATATTAGTAATAGTTCTAAGAATTTCATTCGGATGGTTAGATTGACATTAGTGTATGGTCAAAATTTACTTGTGTTAACCATCAAAAAAACGAAATGAGACTATTTGTTTTTGGGGACGGAGGGACCAAATACTTGGAGTTGAAGATGGAAATACATACCAGAAGATACCTGGCTGTCTTCTTCATGTTGTCGATATATTCAGGCAGAGGTACATGAGGACCAAGACCAGAGTCGTGAGGACCCACTGAATCATTACCACCAAAATAAACTATCACCAGAGATGACTGCTCGACGTCTTCCTATAAACAGAAAAAAAAAAATGTCACTGCAATTTTACATTTGCTTCTAGTTTTGCAAAATAATATCCGATGAAACTTATTATACTCAATTCAGGAGGTTGCCAAAAGAGAAAATTTTGTGTAGACAAATATAGTAAGATCATCACTCGAGCCATCTCGAAGAGTTTTGATCAACTAAATAATACCTTGGGAAAGACTTGCTCCAAAACTTCAAGGCCTTTCCTTGAGTTCCAACCAGCATATCCTCTCAGGATTATGTCCGCCTACGCTAATTAAAGTGAGCAAAGTGATATATAAGAACAAATAACCCCTACGACTCGTTCGGAAAGATTGTCTCATTTTGATTTTGATAGTCGGCTCGATTAAACTTTGACCGAAGATTGAAGAATTATGCATATAACCAGTGGCGGATCCAGGAATTGTTATCAGTGGGGGCCAAAAAAAATTCTCCCCACACAGCCATTATTCACGTGAAAATATTAGAAAAAATCAGCCTTTTTTAAATATTAGAAAAAACGGATTTTTTAAATACGCGGTAACATTTTTGTTAGTAAGTGTAGTTTATTTTATAAACACGTGGTGACGTTTTTGTAAATAACAAGCACTTTTTTTCAAACACGTGATGACATTTTTGTGAGTAATTGAAACTTATTAACACACAACCACTGAGTTCATTAAATTATGAACCAGCACTCCTTATGAACTAGTTAAAATAATATGTAATATTTACTATATTTCATTACAATAATGATCTTTTTAAATATAAGTACGTTTATAAAGTTTAAGCACTTCATATGTCAATTTTTTTTGTTGATTATTAACTATTTTCCACTGTTCTGTAAATTTCATTTATATAGTCTATATTCATTTGAAATGTTTAAATAACTCGTACTCCATTGTTTTTATTCTTAAAAAAAATAAAAGAACAATTTAACTCAGTTCAAGTATTGTCTTTACAATGATAAAATAAATGAAATTATACGGTATAACTAGGTAAGAGCAAAGAGAAGAATTGCATGTAATGTAGTGGAATTTTTAAAGAATGAGAAAAAATGAACAAAAAAAAAATGAAAAATTGTTGCTGTAGATGGGCTTCGAACACAGAACATACAGCTCATCATACATATGCTTAACCAGCTCGCCAGAAGAAGAGAACATAACAATCTTCAACAACTAAAATATATAGACGTTATATATGTAAAAAAAAAAAAAAATTTTTTTTTTTTTTTGAAGTTCAGTGGGGGCCGTCGCCCCCGCTCGTTCCTTCATAGATCCGCCCCTGCATATAACATTGCTAAGTTTGTTATTGATGCACAATTATCAATAATAAAAATTCAGAATTGATTTAGGTAACTATTCTGACATACTTCCCCAACTCATAATAAATGCCGCACCTTATTATTTTTTTATTTTTTTTTTCGTTTGTCCCAAAATAAATGTTGTGTTTTTAAATAAGGAAACAAACAATCTTTAGTGTAATTTCACAATACTTACAAACAAGTAAAACGCATTTCTTAAAAAAAAAAAAAAACCGTCTACTAGTGACATTTATTACGGGACGGAGGTAGTAGAATTTATTTTGGGGTAGGTATCAAGCTCGTTAAACGAATAGAGAGAGAGAGGACCTTGCGAGAGTAAATTTCAGAAAGAATGGCACCCCAACCGCCATGGCCATAGCTGAACTCAACTATAGAAGATCCTAACAACACAAACTGAGGCCTCGCCGGTCCGACCATTCTCTATTGCCGGAAAATGTGGACTGTAATAATCGGTCGTCAACTATGGCGACACCAATTGCTTTTTTACTCCCTCAAGCTTTTCAGACAAATACTAGTACTGATAAAGAAAGAAGAAGGGTCGTTTTGCTACTTTAGAATATTTTAATACTAACTATCTCTAAATACTCCCTCCGTCCCATAACAAAATTCCTATAAAATGTTAGGAATGAAAATAAAGAAAAAAAATAGGTGGTGTGAGTAGGAAAGAGAGAGAAAATGAATACGAAACAGTAAGTTGATAGTTGTTGTGAGTGGTTCGAGAAAAAAGTGGACATAATCTTTTTCTTTTCAAGTAAATGAGAATTTCCAATGAAACGTCAAAAATGGCAAAATATGAAGTTTGTTATGGGACTATATTATTGGTAAACAATTTTCTATCTCAATTTGTTACTTTTTCTATCACATTTTTTATTTTTTTTAACGATGTCCACGCCAGAAGGAGGTGAGGTGATGGATCGAATATCACAATTAAGTATTCACTCTTGTTGGACCTACTGGGACGGCGACCACAACTCTAGCGCAGAGGCGTAGCCAGAATTTTTTTATAAAGGAGGAATATTGCATAATGTATATAAAGAGGCGAAAATAAATATTAATGCATTCATTATTTTTTTATTACATTAATACCCTAAACTTCCACAAACTTCTAAAAAAGTGCACTAATAAACTTAAAAAAAAAAAATACAAAAAACAAAGGGCCCCCCAATCCACTACACCTACATCCTCCCCTGCTCGTGGATATTTGTTTAGTAAACATATTTTCTTTTTTTCATTTGTGGGATGTTAAATAGAAGTCTATTTTCAATAGCAACTACTATAATTTTCCCTAAAATATACTTTTTCATAAAGTTAACAATTTTGAAAAAGAAAAAAAAGATCCCTAAATTTTTCAAGAAGCTTATCCTTCTTTGTTCCATCAGGTACATATTTGAACTCATTTCTCTTAGTTTCCCTTTTACTGAATTCATTAAGCGAAAGCAACGAGGGTAGTAATAGTTATCCTAGATCAAGAGTAGGTCCGCCGAGAGATGAAATCACTTGTACCACTTCAATGTACTATTTTGTGTACCATTGGTGATCCGACGGCTATTATCGTTGATGATAAAATCTTAATGGCAACTTAATTAACTCATAATCGTTGGATCACTAGTCATACACCAAGTGGTACAGGTGATTTCGTCTCGTCTGGTGGGTGGATCAGAGGAAGTACATTCGTTTATAAGTTTTACTCCCTCAGTTCCATAATAAATGTCGTCAACGTTTTTATGGAGTGTGCTTAATTGTTTGTATATCATTCGTAACATGATACAATTGCAGTAAAACTATTTCCTTATTTAAAATTGCAACATTTGTTTAAACATTTTCTGTAATATTACAGGAAATGAGAATGATACTGATACATGAAGCTTTTTAAAAAAAAACAAAAAAACATTGATTTTCCTTGCAATTATTTGTGTTTAATGATTTTTATTTTTTTGGTTCTTCCCTCATCTGACTTATGATCTCAGTTTCTTGTACTCTATGAATCTTTTACACAGATTTTGATGTTCAGATTCTCTTTCAATTTCACTTTCATGTACATTTGAATTTATAAACAGTTTTTTTAGAATTTAATTATAATCATTAGATAATTATTGATATTTGGTCAAAGTTCAATCAAAATTCAAATTGGACTATATGGGATTGGGGGAGTATTATGGTAAAATTACATTTTAAGACTATTTCTTGCATTTATAAAGTGACTTTGTTTTCTGATGAACTAAAAAAAGAAAAGTGCGACATTTGTTATGAGATGAATGTAAGTACTAACGTAAGAGCATGTTTGTATGCAAGAATGAAGTACTTTTTGAGTCCCGAAACTAGTTGTCATTTTACTTTTTTGTCTCAACAAACTTTTTTACCTAAGAGTCACTGAACTCACCTTTTCGTTGATTATGTGGTCCTTCCGTCGTTTGACCGTCAAATTGACCCTTAAATCTCACTGGCATCTATATTCACACGTGGAGCTTACTAAGCCTCAAAATTTAAAAAAGAAGAATACACATCAGTAATTAAGGTTACACCATCTACCTCACCGCCCCCTATCATTATACCTCCTTAACACCATCCAACAGCCACCACCATCCAACAATCACCAGCCACAACACCACACCACACCGCACCACCACCACCAGCCACCATCTAACACCCACCCACCACAAAACCCAATTTTTGAATTTGGCTTTATAATCAAATTCAAAAATTGAAAATCAAAAATAAAAATTCACATGAAATCAAATAAGAAGCACAAGCACAGACGAAAATCACATCAAGTCGAAAATCGGTTGTTGAGTCCACTGTTGGGGAGATTAGGAGGTCGTGGAAAGGGGAAGGGGAGGGGAATCTGATTTGGAGATGATTAAGAGGATCGGCAAGGAGAGAAAAGGGGAAGGGGAAGGGAATCGGAGATGGAGAGGAAGGAGAGGGAAAGAGGAGAGAGAAGGAGAGGACGGCTTCTTCAACTCAGTGAGTGATGAAAAGGTAAAATGACAACTAGTTCAAGGACGGAAAAGATACTTTTCTCCAACAATGCTCATTTTATATCATGATGTTTTTAATACAATCTTCATTCATTACAGGGTAGTGTAAATAGCATGAAAAACCAGGGATTCAAGATATGATTCAAATCTGAAATTCTTTTTAACTTCAGAAATTTGACCTACTCCCACTGTGTTTCCCAGTGAAAAGTTCCCACAGAAACATTTACAGTTTCCTCTCCGTTCACAGCGACAGGATAATAAGGAGAATCCCCGCAAAATTCAATTGGCATTGACTTCCAGTGCAAACTAGGTTCCCAATTGGCTTCTTTCAATGTTTTCAGAATCTCCGTCACTACTATCTTGCTTGCCGCTGCAGTAAAATGTATCCCATCTCTGACAAAATGAGTATGACCAACTCACAATTAGAAACATGATCTTGTCAGACGAAATAAAAAAGGGTAAAATTTAATTGATCATTGCAAGAACTACTCCCTTCACACTTACCTTTTCTGTCAGCTCCAAAATAAATGTTGCGTTTCTAAATAAGGAAATAATCGTAGTGCCATTTTACCATTGTTTAGGCTATTGAATAATCAAGTAAACCACAATTCTTAAAAATGTTGTCAAGTCAAGTGCGACATATATTTAGGGACGGTGGGAGTAAAACGGTTTTCTTAAATTTCAAGTAAAAATGACTCACCTAAAGCAAACAGTTGACCAATCGTGTCTTTGCTGAAGTGCATTCCAAAGATCAATGACTTTCAAGTTTGAGTTATTGATCTCTTTGCACAATTCGACACAAGCATCTGAATACTGATGGCACAATTCATTTGACCGATCAGGGACTGCAAATATTCCACTGTTTACATGAGACAGAAGCAATGTTTAAACTGACGTTTAGTCTTGGAAAGCTATCAATGCCCAAGTAAAAAGAATAAAAAGAAAATAAAAACACAAAAAACTACCTAGTATTCTGCCCAATTTGTTCCTTATTGATAGGAGGAGCAGTAAGAAAGATGACGCGTGTTTTATCTGAAAGTTTCTGGTTCCAAAAGTGATATTTGTTAGAATACATAGCCAGGTATAAGACAATCTCCAGAGCTTAAACGTTATCCTTCCGGGACGGAGGGAGCATACATACCAGAAGATACGTGGCGATCTTCTTCATGTTGTTGATATATTCAGGCAGAGGTACATGAGGACCAAGACCAGAGTCGTGAGGACCCATTGAATCATTACCACCAAAATAAACTATAACCAGAGATGGCTGCACGACATCATTCTGTAAACATAAAAAATGTCAATGCAACTTTACATTGCTTATATAAATAAAAGGGCGTGCAACAAAAATTCTCACTATGTGTGGGACCCAAGGAAAAGCGGGGTCCAAATGGGCTTTTTTTTATAGTACATTTAATTTTGCGACATAATATTCAGAGTTTAATGGATAGTAAGATCACTAGAGCCATTCTTGAAGCAAATTAATCAATAAATACCTTTGGGAAAGACTTGCTCCAAAACTTCTAGGCCTCTCCTCGTGTTCCAACCAGTATATCCTCTCAGGATTATGTCCGCCTATGCTAATTAAAGTGAACCAAGTGTTAGATAAAGAAACAAATACTCCCTCAGCCCCAGCCAGTGGCGGAGCCAGGATTTTTTATCAATGGGGGCAAAAATTACACAGAATTTCAAGGGGGCAAATTACAATTTTAGTATACTTTTTCTTTTATTTTAAAGGGGGGCAAGTTTCATTAAATTGCACTAAACCTCCAAAATTTTGAAAATTTTGCACTAGTAATTTTTTACTTTTTAAGAATCAATGGGGGGCAATTGCCCCCTTTGAACATATGCTAGCTCCGCCAGTGGCCCCAGCGGCGATGCCACACACGCGAGATGAGGGTAACTCGACCCCCTTGACTTTTGGGAAATGCCTTTTAGTACCTTTAGTTTTGGAAAAATACATTAAAAATAATGTTTTTCTCTATTTTGACTCCTTAACATTTGGTAAAGTTTGTATTGTGATATCATTTTGACCATCTCTTATTTCAATTTCAGTACTGGTATATTTTTTCTCTTAGCAATCTCAATCCCCTTGCCAAAAAAAATCTGGCTTGGGGATTCAGCCAACCCCGGAAATATAGTGCCATTTTAACTTTGAGGGTAAACTTGATTCAACTTTGACAAAAAATACATGAAGAATTAACTCAATAGTTTTTATTTTTTTTATTTTTTAATATAGTTATTAATACACTATATTAGAACACTATATACACCAATTATTATAACTTAACCAGGATAACTATTTTGACGTAGAATCATGGTTAAAATTTAATCAAATTGATTTAAAAGTGAGACTATCTCTTGAGCATTAGACTGAGTATCATTTCAATTGAAATACTCCTCCCTCTGTCCCGGAATAAATGTCTTACTTTCAATTTTCGTTTGTCCCAAAATAAATGTCGTCTTACTAAAAATAGGGTATGAAGTTTGATGATCTTCCTATACTACCCATACTAATAGTAGGGGTGTCAGTGGTTCGGTTCAGACCGCGGTTTGAGACCGAATCGAACCAAATCATACGGTCTGGTTCGGTTCGGTCTCAAAAATTGGTAAACCGCATGGTTTGGTTTGGTTTGTGGTCTGGCCCCTTCAGACCAAACCAAACCAAACCAAACCAAACCAAACCAACCGCCAGACCGAACCGTCAGACCGCATATATTAGTTATATACTAGTAGGTAACCCGTGCTCTGCACGAGAATCTATTCCGTTAATATTTTTTGTATTTTCCTTTTTTGATGTTTTTAATTGATAAATTAACATAATAATTTTATTTAAAAATATATGTATATTTTAAATTAATCAAAACATTTTTCATAGCTTTGGTTGTACATAGTTGTAATAAATATATTTTTTAATTAATTTAGAAGTACATTTAAGTCTGTTGTATGAATATTTCAAAAAACCTAATGGTATTAATAGTAATAGTTAACATATATAGTAACTATTATGATTAAATAATATAATTAATAGTAATAGTTAATATATATTGTAACAATTATGATTAACTAATACTCTTAATAATAATAATTAACTTATATAGTAACTATTATAGTTAACAATTATATTTAACTATTATAATTAACTAATACTATTAATAGTATTAGTTAGTTATAATAGTTAAATATTACTCCCTCCGTCCCGGAGTAAGAGTCCTATCTTCCATTTGCATGGAAATTAAGAAATGATGGAAGTAAAGTAAATGTTGTGAGTGTAAAAGTAAATTAGGAGAGAGAATGAGTGGGAGTGAATAATAAGTTGATTGATTTTGTGAGTATAAAAGTAAAGTAGGAGAGAGAATGACTGAGATGAATAGTAAAGATTCTTTGTCATTTTAGAAAAAAGACTTTTACTCTGTGACGTATAAAAATAGAAAGTAGGACTCTTACTCTGGGACGTAAGTAGTAATAGTTAACTATAATAGTTAACTATTACTATTATAAGTATTAGTTACTATAGTAGTTAACTATATTAGTTACCTATTATAGTACCTATTACTATTATAAGTATTAGTTACTATAATAGTTAACTATAATAGTTACTTATTATAGTAACTATTACTATTATAAGTATATAGTTAACTATTATTATAGTTACTTATTATAGTAACTATTACTATTATAAGTATTAGTTACTATATTAGTTACCTATTATAGTAACTATTACTATTATAAGTATTAGTTACTATAGTAGTTAACTATAATAGTTACTTATTATAGTAACTATTACTATTATAAGTATTAGTTACTATAGTAGTTAACTATATTAGTTACCTATTATAGTAACTATTACTATTATAAGTATTAGTTAACTATAGTATTTAACTATAATAGTTACCATATATAGTAACTAATACTATTAGCTAATACTATTAGCTAAGAAAAAGAATTTAAAAAGTCTCTTATTTATAAGAGTGATAATGATGTGGCAACACTAAATGCAACCTTTTTCTAAGACTTGTCTATGTGGCAACACCATGGCTCTCCTCACCAACTTTAATATATATATATATATATATATATAGATTTGTATGTTAAGTAACCTCCACCTTTGAAATAATAATAAAAAAAAAAACTACATTACATTAGACAATTCTTAAATCTCATTTTGCATCTTATTCAATATTCATTTCATCACGTGTTATATTTATTGAGGCACGTAGTTGACAAAATTCTGCAGTGTGTTCACTTCATTTGGCTTCTTTGTTCGTTAAATATTCATCTTCCTCCGGATTTTCTCGTTTCAACAAAGTCTAAACCATGATTTGAATCGTTATATGAATCTCGGTCTAGACCACGGTCTGAACCACTGTTTAAACCGCAGTTTGAACCATATTACTGAACCGCAGTCTGAACCAAACCGAACCAAACCACGACAGTTTGGTTTGAACTTTTTCGTGGTTCGGTTCGGTATGGAATTTTCCTAAACCGATGATTAGTCGTTCGGTCTCTAAAATGGCTGAGACTGAACCAAACCGAACCATTTACACCCCTTCACTAATAGGCACAAACGTTGCAATGTCATATAAGGTGTCAGTCTACCGATATGAATAGATTGGGGCAATCAAGGAAACATAACTAAAAGCTTAAAAACATTGACCAGTAATTTATTCCGAGAACCGAGGGAGTAATGAAATTGGGTTGGCTCAGTTTCACTGAAGCAACAATAAATAAAACCAGCTGAATATTCAACAGCTAAAGCTCTGTTGGAGTAGAATATAATGGCGGAATCAATTGATCCATCAATTCGTCAGATGATGCATCAATTTCAGAAAATTAAAAAAAAGGAATAATAAACACAATTAAAATCAATTTGAAGAAGTGAAAAAAGAGAGAGAGAGAGAGAGAGAGAGAGAGGACCTTGCGAGAGTAAATTTCAGAAAGAATGGCACCCCAACCACCATAGCCATAGCTAAACTCAACTATTGAAGATCCGAACAACACAAACTGAGGCCTCGCCGGTCCGACCATTTTCCGTCGCCGGAAAAATGTGGACTGTAATTAATAATCGGTCGAGTATCAGAGTCAACTCCTAGTGATAAAGAAGGAAGAATGTAACAACTTTATACTCTTTTAATCTCTATCTGCCGTCTACTATAAATTAATGGCTATTTTCATGATTTTTTTTTGTCTCAATTTTTTATTTTATTTTTTTAATCAATGTTTTATTTCACGTTATTTTATATTTATACAATTAAATGTTTGAAAAGTTGAAAATATTAGTGTTTATCTACATTTGCTATTTAATTATAAGAAGTAAGCATTTTAAAAAAATGTCTTTTAATGAATAAAGTACAACCAAATATACACTATTTGGTCCAAAATAACTATCACTTTAACAATTTTCACAGGTTTTAAAGAAACCAATTATTACTCCAGTTTAATGAATAAAGTGCTACCAAATACTCCCTCCGAACACAAATACTCCCTCCGTTTTATGTGAATTGAGACCAAAAAAATGGGCACAATAATTAAGAGAAAGTAGTGACTGTGTGGTGGAAAATGAAGAGAGAGAATGAGTGAGGTAAATAGTAGTGTTGGTTGGATAAAATGAGTGGTGGAAAATGAAGTGAGAGAATTAGTGGGGTTAAATGGGTGGGGTTGAGTGAATATAAAATATTAAAAAGTTTGCCATTTTGGGCAGTCTCAATTGAGGTGAAACAGACGAAAAGGGAAATAAGTCTCAATTCACATGAAACGGAGGGAGTATAAGCAAAAGAGTTGGGGTTTTTTTTTGGACCTAAATACTCCCTCCGTCCCAACTTAAACTTCAAAAAAAAATTGGGTTCAAGAATTAAGAAAAAGTTGATGTGTTGTGAGTGTAGATGGTTTGATAAGAGAGAGAAAGTGGGGTAGAGAATAGTTAGTGGGTAATGGTTGTGAGTATAACATGTGGGGCCTACAAACAAAAAAACAAAAAAAACTTTCCATTTTGGGATTTTGAAGTTTAAGATGGGACGCCAAAAATGGAGATTTTTAAAGTTTAAGATGGGACGGAGGGAGTATAAGCAAAAAAGTTGGGTTTCAATACAAAACTCATTAAATGTAACTGTATTTAATACTCTTTTACCAAAAATACCCATAATTAATTACTCATTTTCAAATACAATTGCACATTTATTACACATTTTATATGAGGATATATTAGTAATTTTAACATAGTTTTATTATAAAATCAAGACAATTAACTAACTTTAACTACTTTCTTAATAAGTGTGATTTTAGTTACTTTTGCTTATATTTGTGACCGGAGGGAGTATACACTTATTTATTATCAGTCTCACCTACATTTCTTCTCACAACAAACACAATCAATTAATATCAAGAATTTCCAATGTAGGGATAAAGAGAGTAATTTGAACCAAACACGACAATTATTTTGGACCAAAAATTTATTCCAAAAACGTCAGATATTTTGGACCGGAGGGAGCAATAAACTTGAGCATGAAATTGAAATTGCAGGCGCTAATTGTGTGTAATTTTTCTCCATAGCGGCCCCAAATCATAGTAACTAACACTTTGTTATTGTTATATTAATCCGACTTTGATCCTTTACATAAAAATGTAAATCCCACAATAACTCCAAATACATTATGATTATTCATTGATTAACAATTCACATACTGTATAAAAGTCAAACATCTTAAAGGTTTTCAGAACCTACAGAAATTCAGATATGTAAATGAACAAACTTCTCACAATGAACTTGATGAATCCAACTGCATATCCCAGTAACCGGTTGTCTCGGAAATATTTATGGTGGTCTTTCCATCACGAGCGAGGAAATCATAAGGCGAATCCCCGGAAAATTCAGTCGGCATTGACTTCCAGTACAAACTCGGTTCCCAATCGGCTTCTCTGATAATTTTCAGTATCTCCTTAACCAACATCTTGCTCCCCTCCTCTGACAAATGTATTCCATCTCTGTCAGAAGAGATTTTGTCAGCTAACAAGTTCTAGTTTTGATATATCATGATAAATTTAATACTGCCTCTGTCCCGAAAGATAGTTCCATCTGACTTTTTATGGTCAAAAGAAGTGAACTTTTACCAAATACTTAATTTCAATCTAATCATCATGGTGGAATTCTAAAAATTGTAATAGAGTAAATCGTGAAGTGTTATCAATAACAATTTTAGTGTTGTATTGGGATGATTAAACTGACATTAATGTTTAGTCAAAGTTCATTCAGGTTGACCATAAAATCTCAAATGATCAAGAGCAAATTTGGTCATTTGGGACAGAGGTAGTATATAAATATGACCGAGAACAAATTTGGTCATTAATTTTGGGACGGAGGAAGTATATAAATATGTGTGTGCGTGTGTGTGTGAAAAGGGCTCACGAAAAGCAAGCAGTTTTCCAATCATCTCGTTGTTGAAGAAGATTCCACATATCGATTACTTTCAAGCCTAGCTCGTTGCAGAGCTCAACGCAAGCATCTGAATATTTGTGGCACAACTCGTTTGAGCGTCCAGAATCAACAAATTCATCACTGAAATCAGGGAAAAACAATAATTTTAAGTATGATTTTGACAAGATAATAGTTACTACGTGTTGAATACAAATTCAGGTGAGATAAAGATTACTTCCAAAATAGACGAATTTGTTCACTGTTGATAGGAGGAGTGCTAAGAAAAATTACGCGAGTCTTCTCAGAAAGGCTCTGGTTGCAATTTGCAAACAAGAAATGCGTTAGAATAGGCCTCTAAAGGCATTTTGTCTTACGAATTTATATTAAATTTTTTGCTCAAAATAAGAGTTAGGAAAATTATACCTTAAGATGGAGAGCAATTTTTCGCATGTTTTCAATATATTCAGCCAGGGGAACATGAGCTCCAAGCCCAGAGGGGTGAGGGGGCACTGAATCGTTCCCACCAAAATAAGCTATCACCAGAGACGGCTGCACAGCTTCATCCTAATTGATTAAGAGAAAAGAGTAGAGATTAAAAATGATAATACTCCCTCCGTCCTAAAATTAATGACCTCTCCCGATTTAAGGACACTCTGAAAATGTCTACTTTTAGTAGCAAACATTCATAAATATGCTTGCTATCCACTTTAATGTTACTTTTGCAAGTATAAAATGAAATTTGAAAAAAAAAATGGTAAAAAATCATTTAGGGACACTTTGAAATAAAAAAAAAGTCATTCATTTTGGGACTGAGGTAATAATAAGATCAGTACGTCCTGGTAGCGAAGCCTTAAAGGGAGAGTATTGAGGAAAAATCATACTAGGAACTCAAAAGATTTACTTTTAGATATACAAGTGCAGAAATGTGAAGGATGGTAAGATTATTTGAATGTTTTTGACGTTGTTAAAGACAAAATATGCTACCTTTGGGAAAACATCGTCCAAAACTTGGAGGGCTCGCCTCGAGTTCCAACCAGCATACCCTCTCAAGCATATGTCGGCCTATGCCAATTGCAACAAAACGAAGGTTAACTTATACTTTCAGTTACAAGAATAAAACCTATATCCTCCCCAAAATTCAGTAAATGGAAAATCAAGTGAAAGATTTAGTTACAAACAATATTACTTATAGGGCAAATTGCAACTTGGTTACCCATGTTTTGTCAATAATTGCAATTTGGTTCCCAATAGTGTAAATGTTGCAACCTCATAGCCATGTTTGTTATTTTGTTGCAAGTTAATATAAATCCCATTAAAAACGTAACTCCCGTTAAAAATTTAACACATGTGCCTCGCACATGATTTACGAGGGGAAAAATAGACATTTTCCATAGCAAATGACTGATAAACATCAATTTGGGGATACTTGCACCTACTCTTTTCTTCTTCTTCTTCTTCTAAAACGCCGACCACCACTATGCCCCTACAGTCGATTTACACTCACCGGAGTCTCTGCAATGATCCCAACATCGACGGCCTCTTCATCAGTCGTCCACTTTAGTTGCGCGCCAAGCGCCGACGACCATCTCATGACCCTCAATTACCGGCTGCTGCACTCTGACTCCAACTATCGTTCCGAAATTGGTGTTCTTGCTCCTGTTATCCACTCCAGAGCTGATAAAATTAGATTGCCCCTTCTCAGTTATGTCCCACAACAACGCTGCAAACTCACACTCCTCCGTCATCCCTGCTGCAGCATGTCGATTAACCTAACTCCAACCTATCACGAGGGCTACCCCTTTCTGATATTTTTCTCCAATGCTCGTTCAAATGGGACGCAATTCAAAGTCCCATTTTTGTTGGGGCTACCTATGATTGCTTTATAAAATTCCAATGGTATTAAGATGGGATGAGCGGTAATTGCCTTTGTTTGAGTTCGTTCCTCTTTTCTTAAATTTTGCAATGGGGACATTGATTAGTCCATGTTTGGGATGGAGCACCTTTATGTACTATAACAACACCATTAGATCCAGATTCGAGTTTTATTTGAATATTTATTTCCACCATGGTCTGCGTAGTGTGTAGGGATGAGGAGGCGGAAAGCAGTACACTAGTCGGAGTGGAGAAAGTGGGGTTTTTATATGGGGAAACGATGAACGACGTTTACGTTTTTTTCAATCTCGGTTCTTCAATTTCTCACTCTAGATTAATTCCAAAAAAAAAAACCCACCCCATATTTTTCAATTTATTAAACATACATTTGCTATTCTGATGAGAAATGTCCATTTTGCCCCTCTAAAATCATGTGTGAGGCACATGTGTTAAGTTTTTAACGAGAGTTATGTTTTTAATGGAATTTATATTAACTTGCAACAAAATGACAAACATGGCTATAAGGTTGCAACTTTTACACTGTTGGGAACTCAATTACAACTATTGGCAAAACATGGATAACAAAGTTGCAATTTGCCCTTACTTATATCCTAAAAATAGAACATATGTTCAACATTGCTGTATAGTATTGCATACACATCCACAAAACATTGTTTCTAAGATAATACAGTCTTTCCATTTCCTCTCAATGGGAAATGACAGAGCATTTGAATTGTTTGGCTCAGCTGAAAAAAAGAGGTCTTAACAAAGGGAAGCTTCTGCCCATACAATGACATTGAAATTCTAACAATTATGCGAATGAAGTAATCTTTAAACGTGTGCAAAATCTGAATCAAAGTTCAAAATTAGTCACATACTTAGGCTAGGCTCTTATCCCCTTGCATAATAGATTGGTGCCAGTCCAACATGGCACACCTGGGTCAAGAGAGCTGTCACCAGATGACTCTCGAGCCAGTTTGTCATACTTTATGGTATTGCACGTTGTGCGACAAACTGATTCATCATCATCATTTTGTTAAATGGAATCAAGAAAAATAGCATCCATACAAAGCTACATTTCAAAACAAATATTCATAGAGACAGGACCTTCCCTGGAGCCGACGGGAGCTCTTGTAGAGTCATGTTGCCCACATTTTTATACTACTGGCACTCCAAATTTCTATTAAAACACCCTACCGTAGAGTCATGTTTACCCTAGGAACAGAGTTAGAGAGTATAAATAGCTCTTAACTCCTTGCTGCCGATATTATTCTGTTTATCTGTTTTCTTTGAGCTTTGTGTATCTCCTGTTCTAGTGATCTAGAAAATTTGTTACACAAAGTAGAGAGTCTGTAATATGTACTTGAATCTCCATTAATAAATTTGTTCTCATTCCGCTTGTGGGCGTAGCTATCTCACGATAGTGAACCACGTACATCTGTGTGTTCTTGTTTGTTTCTGTAGTATGTATATCTGCTTGATCATTCTGTTGCCTTACAACAAACACATTATAAATTTTGGAAATAGGATTAACTTCTCTGGGACAAAGAAAATTTGGAGATGAGAAAATCATTTTGGGACGGAGGAAGTACATTACTACCCATTGGCGGATATATGTGGAGTACAAGGGGGGCTGCCCCCCTTTCGTTTTCAAAACATTCATTTTACTAGTGCAGATATTTAGAATGTTTAGGAATTGTAGTGTAATTTAATGAAGTTTGCCCCCCTTTGTGTTTGTGTGAAAAAAAATACACTGGATTTTATTAGAAAAAAACTTGTGTGAGACGGTGAGATGGGTTTCATTGAGAAGGTAAATGGTTAGCCCCTATGGGTGGGGCGGGACAAACCAATTTCCTCTCTCATCGAGATCCATCTTCATGTGTGAGACCGTCTTAGTCAAGACTTCCTCATTTTATTATGCCCCCTTTTAATTGGTGAAAACAATACTGCCCCTCTTTCAAAAAAAAAATCGGGCTCCGTCGCCAAAACGAATGTCCATTTTTTTCTTTCAAATTCACAATTGATTGATCAGACACAATTACTATCTAGAAACAAGATTTTTGAATTGAAGGGAGAATTACTTGAAATTGGTAATTCCCAATTGGGAGAAAGAACTGAAAGAGAAACAGAGGAGAAGAAGAACCTTGCGAGAGTAAATGTTGGCGAGAATTGAACCCCATCCGCCATTAGCAAAGCTAAATTGTACAATTGATGATCCGAACAGTACAAACTCCGGTCTCACCGGTCGAACCATTGTCGCTTTTCTCTCAATTTTTCAAATTTAACAGATTTTGTTAGAAATCTAACCAGCGATCAAATTGAATGAATTCTCAGAATCTCATTGCTTACTTTTATATCCCACTAAAAAGCAAAAAGATTTCTACTCCCTCCGTCCCAAAACACCTTGCACATATTTCCCTTTTTGGTGTCCCATTGGTAGGTCCCACTTTCCCAAAATGGAAAAGATTCCAACTACTTCTCTCCCCTCTCCACTCACAACAACTATCAATTTAATATTCTCTACCCCACTTTCTCTCTCCTTCCCTCTCACACCACCCACTTTTCTTACACATTTTATTAATTCCCGTGCTTTTTTCAAAAAATGTGAAAACTGTTTTGGGACGGAGGGAGTATTTTTTTGCCCTTGCCCTCTGCTTTTACTTTCATGCCGTTTCTGACTAAGAATCCTCTAAAGCAAAGATTCCACTTTTTGCCCTTGCCCTCTACTGTGCTTTAACTTCTTACAGAAGCTCGTGTGACGAGTCTAGTTGAGAGAATAAATTGTTTTTCCTGTAACACCATCTACAATGGTGTGTTTAATGGGTGTTTAATGGCCCATTAAACACACAAAGTAGTGCAATGGGGTGTGAATGGAGGAAAATGTGAATGGATTCAACAAGTATGAATCAGAAAGTTGTCCTCCGGTTTTGCCACGTGGCGCGAAGATATTGGGCAAAGCGGGCGCGTGTAGAACACGCGCGGCGCGTCTTGGCGATTGCTCCGGCTTTTTTTTTCCTTTTTTTCTGGTTGTGACACTTGGCGGACTTTCATTGGTTCATGGAATTTTCGAATTATTTTCTTTTATCCCAATTATTTGAGCTCAATTATTTCATAGAAAATATTTTATTTTTTTTACACCAAAATTCCTAAAAAAAAAATCTCTTTAACTTGACATAAGTTTCATTGTATTTCGACAAAAAAAAATCATTTTTTTTCTTAAAATGGATCCCAATAATAAATATTTCAACACTAAGCATAAAAATAAAAAATAAAAAATAAATTTTAAGTGGTGGGGTATAGGATGATGAGTGAGAAAAGTGTTGAATGAGGGATCAAACAAACCATTGTAGGGTAAAAGTTGAATGAGTGTTGAATGGATTAGTTGGAAGAGAGAGAAGATGATGTGGAGTGATAAAGTGGGTGTTGAATGAAAAAATTTTGTTTAACCATCGTAGATGGTCGATGGGATAACCTGTTTTCTCTCTCATCGAGATCCGTCGCATCTTAATCTTATGTCTATGTCTGTGACCACCTCACACACACAACTTCATGCTGTTTATGGGACCTGGTAAATTTCAAAGAGTCATCAGTTTGTGGGTATGCTATAAATAAATACTCCTATCCATTATTTTAGTTTTATTCGAATTTTGGAAATAATTGTTATCATTCAAAACATAACAGAAGAAGAAATGTTTTTTTTTTTTAGAGAACTATTATTTTTGCTTCAAAAAAGGTAATTATTGACACATTGAGAAAAGTATTTTCGAAAAATATTAAAAGTACATAAAATGCGTTATCTTGTCATATCGCAACGCCGAATTTTTTACGTGTAGAATTTTCTGATGGTCGTTGTTGGGTCGTGTCTAATTTATACTTGAAGATGATGTGTCATATCACATGTCATTATTCGTATAGACGTTCGATTGAAATTTAATTTAAAATTGAGTTTTCTTATTCGAGATGAGTTATGTTATTTCTATTACGACTTATGTTATTTCCATTACAACGCCTTTAAAATCCTCAGCTGCTTTGAGATGAGTTTTTGACTATCATAGAGCAGTATCTTGTTGCAATTCATAATTTTTTATGAAACACTAAGATTATTAATTTTGAGGTACAATAGTGATGTAGGAAGGTTCGCGGATCGTATCGACGACGAAATTGAGTTGCAGAGCAAACTTGCGGCAGGATTTTGCAATTTGATCGTCCGGGCTCAGAATGGCTATTAAGAGTACTTTTCGGAAAGGGAATTTCACCACGATCAAGACACATGACTTTGTCATGATGTACGATGTTTTTCGAGCATCCTAGTCCGTTTAGGGCTCGGAAATAGCGTTTTACTTTTAAAAACAATTATTTTTAATTTCAGATTTTATTTCCTTATTTCGTTTGGTTTAGGGTTTTGGTTTCTTAGTTTCCCTAGGGGTATTTAAACACTTTTCTTATGCTGTAGTAGACAGATTATTATTTTTATTCAATTGAGAGATTTCTCTTATTCTCTGGTGGATTCCAGGTTTTATCTTTCTAGGGTTTATTGCTGGTAAACTCTTGTGTTTAGCGCTTGCTATTCACGAATATTGCTTGCGTTCTGCGTCAAATAGTCAAATGGAATATTAGTACATTTCAAAAGGATGCTTATCCTTATGTTAGTAACAAAGGGTAAGTTAAAAGGGCAAGTTAAGTAATAAGTAATACTCCATTCTTCATGTCACATTTTAAAATTCTTACTTTTCCTTGTAGTTTGCCCCATTTTAAACCTTTTAGTTTGCTTTATTCTACAGATAGTAATAGTGTTTTAAATATTCTTGTCCTCGTAAAGTTCAAAATTAAAAAAAAAAAAAAAAAAACAAACAAAAAAAAAAAAACTGCTGGTACTGAAAAATCTTGTCCTTTAGCTCCAAAGTTGTAGTTAAGTAGCTTGATGGATATTCCATCTTCTCCCTTGTTAACTTAATATCAACCTGTTATTTGAGAAAACAAACACCGTGAGTGGTGGAGGAAGGCATTTCCCACAAAACCCTTCCGGCGTGTTAGAATCAGAATCTGATCTCAAAGATGAATAAACTCAACAAAAACAAGAATATTCAAAGAGACTTGAGTATAGAGATCAGACTTACTTGTTTATTAAGAGACGAGGGTTTATATATTATCACAAACTGGAATGACCATGATACAAGCCATGTGTCTCCTTCTTATTAGCTACTTGCCCTTTATGCGCCCCCATGATCTGAACCAGTGAGACGCAAAAAGGTAAATCTGTCAATTTGTCAAAAAAAATTGTTGATTCTTGTCGACCCTTTGTCGTGTACACGCAAACGACATCCTTTCTTATGTAACCAAATCACCCTAGGCTATTTTCCCATAATCTCACGCTAAGGTCAAGGCTCTCGCACATGGGGACCTCATCTAACCCCCTTGACTAAGTCTCACTATGAACCTCCGACGAGGCGATTTTGTTGGGACATGGCTTGCAACACAAGTCATTTAGTAATTCCATACATGAAATCATACCTATAATGTTAATATAAAGTGTAGTGAATTAAAATAATGTGTAGAATTCCTGGATGTAATATTACCTATTTTTGATGGGCAAAGTGGTAATTTAACATCACTAAAGGTTGAAAGGGTATAGTCCCTAAATGAGGTGCCTTTTGGTTTCATATATAAAGGGTTCTCCATCAACCCTAGAAATCACTCCATTCATTTTTATTTTCTCTCCTAAATAATCTTCATATTGCTAGAGACATTAGAGAGAAAAGGCACAATCATTTAGAAGAACTCCGTCCCCTTAATTCTTCTTCTTCTTCTTATTCTCCCTACAACATCTGTAATGGATTCAACATGTATTATTTCGCTTCCGCCTTCATCTTCTTCCTCATTCTTAATCTGAAAATGAGCGTGGCATTCAGGGATATAAAGAATTGTTCTAACAATTGGTATCAGAGCCCCGTTCATTTTGGTTTAAGTTTGGGTTCTTCTTTGGGAAAGTTTTGTACTTTCAATTTGATTCATTTTTCCTATTGAATCATTAAGTTTTAATGTTGATTAGGGATTCTAATTCGTTCATAGAGTACTGATAATCATCATCTAAAATTCAGAAAATGGTTTGAAAGTATTTTGTTCATTAAATTAAAATGGTTCAAGTTAGACTATCCCTTCATAACATGGTTTTATGTTTTGAGTACATACCATGTGTATCTACTTACTTGATTCCATTAATTTTAAAAGCAAGATTATCCTAAATAACATGGTTTTATGTTTTAAGTACATACCATGTGGATCTACTTGTTATTCATGCCTTTTGGAACAAAATATGGAAAAAGTGCAGCAAAAATGCATGAAACGGTGGCTTTAGCCCGGTCGAGTATTATGTTCCGCCCGGTCGGGTCTTATGTTCTGCCCGGTCGGACCTCAAGAAAAGACCCGGTTGGACTAAATGTGTTTGCCAGGTCGGGTCTTTGGTTCCGCCCGGTCGGGCATTGTATGTTTCCCGGTCGGGTATTAGGCATTGCCCGGTCGCGCATATTCACAGGATTTTTGCCTTTTTCAAGATGTTGCACAATTTTGTTTTCCCTTTTGAACAAAACCATAATTATTTTCAAACCTTAAAGTCCTTGATTAATTATATGCTTTGACAATTTTATTCATTGTTTAAATAATATTGTCGCCTAAGTGATTTACGTTATTTAAACCCTAAAATTGTAAAGTGTTGGATGTTTAAGTTGATATGTGAATGGCTTGAATTTTCCAAAGAAGATCTTGACATTTGACTAAACTTGGGCATTCATGTGGTAACAAGTAAAATAAATATTAGGTTATTTTCTTAGGTACTTATGTCGGCCCAAAGGAAGATTAAGTATTTATTAAAATTTAAGTTCAAATTACTTGTTGCCTAAGGCAATCATTTATGAGTCAACTCGCAATCCAAAGATTAGTTTTGATGTCATGTTGATTGTCTTGTTGATGGATTTCATTGATATAATTAATCATTATTTATTGTGTAGTTTTTTATTTATGTTTTGTATTCATTCTTGTTCTCAAAATTCTAACAAATTTGTTTATTGCTTCATCCGTAATTACTGCTATGAGTACCGTTGCAATGTGAGACTAATTATAAAACTTGGAAAACAAATAATTATAATCTTGGGCTATATAGAACTCGCATTAAGGGATCCGTTTCTTTTCTTATTGCTTGAGTGCTGAGAAGTGACACGCTCTAACCGCGTAAGCCTAATGATCATAAAGAATATTGTCACGGAGACCTTTTGGACGGTGTCTCCGAGGATATTGATGCTACAAACATTCCTTGATACCCCTAAAGAAACTTGTTTCCATAAGGGATAAAGGGTACCTGGAATTTAAGGGAGTACATTTTAGAAATAGTTCATGTATTGACGAAACGAAAAGGCACTTAAGTTAAGGATATCAGATGATATTCTTGTGCATTTAGTTTTAATCTTTCTTCCTTGGTTTGGTTTCTTTGAAGTGACCTATCAATGTCAAAAGGACAAGTGAAATATTAATGAATTACTTTCACTTATGACACAAGAAGAAGATAAGTCAAGAATAATTTAGAACTAAATGTACTCATTTAGCATCTACATTTTCTCATGGGACAAGAGAAGAGGGAAATAAACTGTGGTTGCAAGTAAAAAGAAGCTTAAGGGATCATCTCATGATCATAAAGAAAAGAAATGTTTCTTTTGCAAGGACCTTACTAACATGAAGTTCGATTATCCTAAGTCCCACGCTTGGCGTGAGAGGTATATCATTTGGTCTTGTTTGTATTGTATTAAGGCTAATTTGGTTTCAGTTCCTACATTTACATGGTGATTGGATTTTGGTGCAACCAATCACATAAGGATGTTCAAGTAGGATTGCCTAAATTACCGAAGACCTAGTAAAGATGAAGAAATTCATCTATATGGAAACGAGGAATCCGGTTAGAGTTATAGACATAAGGATCATTTAAATTATTGTTAAGTACTAAGTATTATTTTGTATTAAATAATATATTTATTGTACCATCATTTAAATGGAATTATGATATTTATCACAATATTGGACAAGGAAGGTCACTCTTGTTCATTAATAATAAGTGTGATCTCTATTTTAATTCCAAAGGTTGTTGGCACTAGTACTTTGTCAAGTATTCTTTCTTCACTTGACATTATTCAAACAATAAATGTGTCCGTTAATAATGAAACCAAAACTAGAAAGCAAAAGTTATCAAGTAAATTTTATTTTATTTTTCATTAAGGCATAGGCATTTGGGTCATATTTCCAAAAGGAAAATTGATAAGCTTATGTTAAAGAAAATCTTAAACAAACTTGATATTTTGGAAAATACTTTTGCATTAAATGCCTTAAAGCAAATTTACAAACATTAAAAGAATAGTATTCTCGAGAGTATCAAGTGTCTTTAAAACTAATACATATGAACATTGTGGGCCATTCATTATTCTTTCGTGGAAAGGTCAACAATAGTTATTACGTTTATAAATTACTACTCTCAATATGGATGCATTTATTACTTCATGCAAAGACTCAAGTTATGGACGTTTTCAAGTCTTATGAGGTCAAAGTTGGAAATCAACTTTGAAAGACTATTAAGAACATTAGGTCCAATCATGATAGAATATATCATGGTTGGAATGATTGTTAAAGGGAACAACGTCTAGGTCCTTTTTATTCGCTATTTTGAAGAGTGTGAGATTGTCTCCATCTACATTAAGCCGGGTACGCCTAGCATGAATGATGTACACAAGAGACATGATAAAATCCTTAAGAAAATGGTAATAAGCAACCGCAGCTCTTATTCTCATTAAAGCTCCTTCTAAGCTACTAATAAAAACCCTTTATGATTTTGGGACGAATAAGGAACACGTCCTTAAATCATCTTCATTTATGGGGTTGTCTAACATAAGGGTAGACCTTATAAGTCTACTAAGGGCAAGTTAGACATAAGATTGTTAGTAGTTATTCATGAGGTTAGCCGAAAGATCTAGGGGATATATAAATTTTACAACCCTAAAATTTGAACATTTTGAAACGAGAAAAGCTAGGTTATTTGAGGATGTTGAATTTAGTGGGAGATTAGGTGTAATATTTTGAATTTGGAAAAGAAGAGGCATCCATTTCTTCACCTCTTCCATAAGTTCCAATTGGATTTCAAATTTTGTACTTGATATTCAAGAAGAACATACAATTCAAAATAAATATGGTTTTCCTATAAATATTGAACAACATGAAAATGTTGATCATAAGAAGGAAATTCAACAACCTCAGAATTAGTAAGAACCGGTGCCCTTAAAGAGATACAATAGAGTAAGAAGGATTGCAATACCGGATAATTATGAGATGTATCTTACCGAGAAATTAAGGACACATAGGTTTAGTGGGAGATGAGCCATTCATCTACCATAAAGCCATTAATAGTCCTAATTCTTATAAGTAGATTAATACCATATATAAAGAGTTGAAATCTTTGAAAGAAAACAACTTTTGGGATCTTTTTACATTACCTAAAGATGTGAAACCTATAAATGGGTCTCTAAGACCTAAAAGGATTCACAAAAGTAATGTTGAAATATATAAAGACCCATCTAGTTGCTAAAGAATTTTCAACTCATAAGAAAGGCATTAATTATCAAGAAAGAAACATTTTCCGGTATCTTCTAAGAACCCTTTTAAAATCATTATGGCACTAGTAGCAATTTGTGTCTTAAGCTTCATCAAATGGATATTAAGAGAACTTTTCTTAATGGAGAAATTAAGCAAACTATCTATATGGAGAAATTCATTTATGACTTAAGCAAACTTCTTATTAATGGTATTTAGAATTTAATCAAGCTATTCTTTCATTTGGTTTGAAATGAATCTTGATAAATATTGTGTATAACATAAGTTCAGTGGGAGTAAAAATTATAATTTTGGTCTTATATGTGGGTAATATTTGCTTGCTAGTAATGTTTTAAACCTTAATAAGGAAACTAAGAAATTTCTTTGGAATGAAAATTCTTGGTGAGGCATCCTTTTGTATTAGGAATCCAAGTTCACTGTGAGTATTCACGGAGTATTTTGGGATTATCACAAAAGGCCTATATAGAAAAGGTATTACAAAAGGTATAGCATGCAAAACTATAAACCACTTGACACCCCTAATTTTAAAGGAGACATGCTTAGTCTCAAACAGTGTCCTAAAGTTAATTATGAATCCAAGTATATAGAAAATATTCCTCTTTGCATCAGCAGTAAGAAAGCTTAATAAATGCGTAAGTCTTGCATTCAATGTTGGGATGCTTGATCAATACAAAGCAATCGAGAAAGAACATTAAGTAGTAGCCAAAAGAATGATATAGTATTTTCAAAACACAAAGATCTACATGCCTATTTTTAATCGGATAATCTTGAGATCATTTGGTATTCCGATAATTGTTAAAATTACATGGCTACATAAGTTTTAATGGACTGTGATTTGTCAAAACAAGTGTCGAAAGACCAATTAAGATATGACTATCAGGTAGCAGTTCCGTACTCTAACAAAAGGTTTATGGATTTAGATATTAAGTATCTTGTTATAAAGAAAATAGTACAAAATGAACAGAGAAATACAACTTATTAGAACAAACTCCATAATTTAACGGATCTATTTATGAAACGTTGTCATCTCTAGTGTTTCACGAGCATGTTGCTCATATGGGTGTAACAATTTGATAACATTTAATTTAGTGGGAGTTTTGTGTTGTACTTCATTAATTGTTCTATTATTTTTTATCTCATTTGGTTAAGTTGGACTAGTTGGAAGAATATGTATATATTCATTATGATTCCATGCTACACATCTATACTTTTGATCTATGTCATTTAGTTGGATTTGTATACGTGATTATTGTGGGTTTAGTTGCGAATCAATTACAACGACTGCCCCTTTAGTCCTATACTTGTATGGCTAATGGACGAGATTGTTATAAATGACAATAAAGTACGCACATTAGGGTTGTCATTTGTGTTATATTTATGATTTAAAGAAAGGACTTTGTTTTGCAACCCAAGTGGGAGATTGTTGGGACATGGCTTGCAACACAAGTCATTTAGTAATTCCATACATGAAATCATACCTATAATGTTAATATAAAGTGTAGTGAATTAAAATAATGTGTAGAATTCTTGGATGTAATATTACTTATTTTTTATGGGCAAAGTGGTAATTTAACATCACTAAAGGTTGAAAGGGTGTAGTCCCTAAATGAGGTGCCTTTTGGTTTCATATATAAAGGGTTCTCCATCAACCCTAGAAATCACTTCATTCATTTTTATTTTCTCTCCTAAATAATCTTCATATTGCTAGAGACATTAGAGAGAAAAGGCACAATCATTTAGAAGAACTCCGTCCCCTTAATTCTTCTTCTTCTTATTCTCCCTACAACATCTGTAATGGATTCAACAGGTATTATTTCGCTTCCGCTTTCATCTTCTTCCTTATTCTTATTCTGAAAATGAGCGTGAAATTCAGAGATATAAATAATTGTTCCAACAGATTTGCCCACCGTGGCAATATATATTATATGTTCAACATCTCTTCCATAAGCGACATGCGAACTCCGGGAGGCTGCCTTAGCCCAATTACTGCTCCGTTTGTATAATGAGCCTTTATTCCCACTTGGTCTCGCCACAAACCCCAATAGCTATTTTTGATGAACACATAAAAAACGTTAGTTACTTAACTTATTTTTTCACTCAATTGCTTTACGAAAAGTATTTTAGTCAATTATAATATCATTGTTGATCAATTTTTCATTAGCTCATTAATAAACTTGCAAAGTGAAACAAATTAAGAACACCGGGACGGAAGGAGTACTAAAAATGGGTTGGGGGAGGGGGGGAAGCTAAGCCCAAAGCCCATGTAATATGCAACTGCCATTGCGGGCCGCGCCAGTAACCCACAAAAGCAAGCCCAGCCCAAAAGATAAAAATAAAATTAAATTAAAAAGTTCAGAAAGTCAACTGGTCAAGGTTTAAGTTCTTCCTATAAAGAACGAAGAAGAAAAACACAGTAACGGACATTGCTCTGCTCTTCCCGTTTGTGATAAATTTACTCCTTCCGTCCCTGTTTAAGTATTTTAGTTTGACTTTATACCCTTATTAAAAAACCAATGCAAAAACAATGGAAATGGGTCGAATAAAGGTAATGAGTTAAAGGATATAATTATCCAAAACACTATTAATAAACCAAGTGGATGAAAAGTAAGTTAGATAAGTAAGGGTTTTTTGTAATTAAATGAACTTTTGTGGAGAAGATTGTTTAAAAGACTATTTATCATTTGGCATTTATGAAATAAAACAACTCAAAACCTTAAACTGAGACAAACTAAAAAAAAAAAGTAAGAACATGAGACGGAAAAAGTATTATGGATTTGCTAATGCAAATAAAGTGAAAGGCTCCGGTGTATAGAGAAGACCTCACCGTTTAAGAAGTAACCATAAAAACGATAAAAACGATGGAATCCACTATTTCGTTAGAATTTCTATTTCTTAGATGGGGAAACGAATGAGACCCATTACAGGTATGAGGAGAGAAGCCACACATTTCCGTGAATGGTTAGTTTAATTTCTCTCAAATCTCATTACTTAACTATATAATATGGATGAAGTCTTGTTGTTGATTTTTTCTTCAACTTTTACCCATTTTATTCTAGTGTTTGCTAAGGATCACAAAGCATATTTGCGTAGTGCTGGCATTAGGGGTGATCATGGTCCGGTCTGGTCCATTTATTGACAAAAAATCATAGAACCAGAACCGGAACCAATACGCTGGTTCTATAAAAATTTAGAACCGGAACCAAACCAGTACTTGTTAGAACCAATACACTGGTTCTGGTTCTACTGGTCTGGTCTTGTCCGGTTCTAATCACTTGAAGTTTATTTGTTTTCAAATAAACCAATATTTGGGAGGGAGAGAGGCGGCGCAGTTAAAGAATCGAAGACTAAGGTTTCACTCTTTGGGTAAATTGAAAAGAGGATATGAATTATGAAATATAAAAGTTGAAAAGTGAAACTGAATAAGGATTAGGAGTCTAAGACTTGATGGTGATTTGGGACTTTGGGGCTTGGGTTGGGTACAAAGTTACAAATAATTAAATGAGTATTTTTTTTATTAAGCAATTTAAATAGATCTTTGAAAAATTATAATACAAAAATAAGTATATAATTTTATTAACTAAATAATAATACATATAAAATAAATATATGTAGAATATATGCACAACTGGTCCGGTCCGGTTCTAACCGGAATTAATTTTACCAAGAACCAGGACCGAACCAATATACTGGTTCTATAATATTTTAGAACCGGAACCAAACCATATGTACTGGTCTGGTCCAGTTTTAGCTGGTCTGGTCCAGTTCCACTGGTCCGGTCCGATTCCATAAATTTTTTGCTCACCCCTAGCTGGCATGGTTAGTATACCGATTGTTTTTCTCATATACCGCGTATCAATCAAGTTTAAGTTGGTACACTAAAATAGATACCGGTACCAACCGTCATAGTCAGTGTACCAACTTAATTGGTACGGTTGGTACTAAGCATCTACCAATCATAAATTGACTCCAAAAAATAGCAAAAAGCTGACTTAAAAAAAATAAATAAATAAAAATCATTTTAAACGTCACGCTCTAACAAACAAGCCTTTAGGCCGATTTAGAACGAGATTTTTGAAGTGTACGAATTATGCCACCCCTATTATCAAACCTACCTCCTTTTCTCTCTCATTACATGACCTTTTGTTGCTCTATATGGCCATATACCTCAAAAACTTTCAAAAAAAAATTGTAGATATCTTTCACATTCATATAGTTTGTGGCTCATAATTAATAAACTTAAACCAAATAAAATGAAAGTGAAATGAACCATCACTCTAAGTTATAGTACTACTTGACCTATATTTGTCTTGAACATATTTTTTTTCACATATTAACAACATGAAACTTCGTCGAAACTTCGTCTAGCCCTATTCTCTTCTTAAAACATCCTCCACGCCCAATCAGTAGATTGTGTTGGCTAGATTCGATAGAGAGTTTACGTCGCTATAAATGATTTTCTTTGCTTTCTATTGCATTTTGAAAAATAAAATAAAGGGTAGCCTTACAATATAATATGTTTGCTACTTCTGCAACTTATATTAGATACTCCCTCCGACCCAAAATGATCTTCCTATTTGTCATTTCTCATTGTCCCAAAATGTTCTTCCCAAAGTGCATAAACAAACCATAGATAGCTAGTGAAGCAAGCGTTCATATCCTTAAAAAGTTTGAATAGTCAAACGTGAAGATCATTTTGGGACGGATGGAGTATATGTATATGGGACTAACTTTGAGTCACACATTCTTGTAACTGTCTTTCTATATCAAGTTGAAGGATGAAGCTTCCTAAAATCTCCTCTCTCTCTCTCTCTCTCTCTCTCTCTCTCCCCCTCTCTCTCTCACACTCATACAAGCACCATAATGTTAGGATATGTAACATTTTGTAAGGATAGGGATGGGAATGGGAAAACAGCATGGTTTTTTTTTTTTTTTTGTAATGAAGTGGCAGGTAAAGGTCAGGAATTTTGGCATGTATGCGCACGATTGAGTAACAAGGAACTGTTGCAACGAGTATTTATTTGTTTCGCTGAAGCGTACATTCTAGATTCTACCACATCCCTCATGCAACAAGATCAAGTGTAAGAGTTTCTAAGAAAAATAAGTTGACATGAGTCGAGTTAAGTTGAGATATATAGATGTCTTTAACGCTAGACCTGTGGCTCCAGAGTATCTCTCAATGCAAGTCTAGAAAACTTACATGTTAATATTTGAATTTGGCTTAAACAGGGGTTGAAATTTCTAAATGATGCAAAAACAATGAATTAAAGCTTGGTTTGTAATTGATTTGGAGTCAATATAATTAAAAAAAAAAAAAAAAAAAAAAAAACTGAAGTGGTAAAAAAGGTTTCAAGATAGATTCAAAAGGTGTAGAACCTTGAAAAGGATAACCATTGAAAAATACTCACTTTGTCCCAAAAAGATAGTCTCATTTTGATTTTTTATGATCAACAAAAATAAATTTTGACCAAACATTCATGTCGATTTAAGGATCACAATGAAATTCTAAAAATTGTTATTGATAAATCACTTAATGATTTATCAATTACAAATTTTAGAATTTCACTAGAATGATTAGATTGACACCAATGATTGGTCAAAGTTTCTTTCTGTTGATCATAAAAAGTCAAAATGAGACTATCTTTCTGGGACAGAGAGAGTATAATATAACCACCATTGATTCATGTTAGTTGATGTTACATAGTATGTAGCAAGGGAAATTATACAAATTTCACTTTGTGCTTTATAAATCAAAGTGGTGCTTCCACAAACACATGTCATCTTCAGTTAGGCCTTCTATTTTTTATTTCATTTTGTACTCTATTCATGTCAAAATGATTATTTAAAATAAATGTCAGATTTAAGTTTGCTACACAGTTTAATAGCATCAACTTGACCATATTAAAATAAAGCTAGTGATACAATTTTTTATTTTTATTTTTTTTAAACCATTAGAATCAATTATTTTATTCTTTTGAAATAATAAGAATACTATTATTTGCGAAAATAAACATAATTGTTTATTGGATTGGCCCCAAAAAGAATACTATGTTATTTTGTACTCCCTCCGTCCCAAAATGATCTTCTTATTTAGCATTTCTCATTATCCCAAAAAGTTTTTCACATTTCTAAAACATGCTTAAAATTGCATAAACAAAACATGACTAGTGAAACAAGTCTTCATATTCTTAAAAAGTTTAAATAGTCAAACGCGAAGATCATTTTGGGACGGAGGGAATATCATTTATATTTGGAATGTGAGGAATATTAGTGATGTTGTATAACAACAAGGGGAATAATGACAAAATCTTATATGCGGCGGCCGCACCACGTGCGGCGGTATGCCCACGGGTCGGCCCGCCCGCTCCACGATCAACCCGCCCGACTCCAGCTCCTTCCCCAATCCCCGTTGTGACACGTGTCCTTTAAAAAAAAAACATCATTAACTTTAAAATGCTATATCTTGAGATTTATAACTCAGAAAAAAAAAATTAAAATACCGTTGTGTTCGTCTCGACGAGACGAATAAAACTACATAGGTCATGATATGGTTTATTTTTTTTTAAAAAAAAAACATTTATTTACACAAAAAGTTTGAGTTGCTTTGTCAGTTGAGATGTAACACTCTGTTCTAATAAAAGTAATAATTTCATATTCAATAAGTAACACTTTTTACAGTAAAATGTAACAGCAATTTTACAAAAAAAAAATTGGGTTTGCATTTCAATTGTTACTTTCTCAAAAAAAAATTTGTTACATTTCAGATATAACGTTACATTTAAGAATATAAACTGTTACAAATTGAGAAAAAAATGTTACATTCATTTTTTATAAAATGTAACATTAGTTTAGTTTGTCAATCCTATGTTAATTTTGGGAGAAAAAAAAAGTGTTACATTTGAAAAAATTGAGTGTTACATTCCTTTATAAAAAGTTTTACATTAGTTTTAGTTGCCAATCTTTTTGTTATCTTTTATTTATTGCAGCAAAATTGTGGTACATTTTTTTAAAAACAAGTGTTACATTTGAAAGAAAAAAGTGTTACATTTTATTATAACAAGTGTTACTTTTGTTGGGAGGAAAAAAAGTTTTGATTGACAAAAAAAAAAAATAGAAAAAAAATCGAAAAAAAGAAAGAAGGCTGACCTGGCACCACAGGAGAGAGCCTCGGGAATAATTGATTAAACGACAAAGGGAGTTAATGGTAACGTCTCATACGGTTGGAAACTTCCATGAAGTTTCGTCATAATCCATGCGGTAAATATCTTATTACTGTACTTCGATTCGATTTGTAGAGCTATGCGTTCAAAATGGATTGAAATATATTTTTTTAAGCTAATTAAACGTCTCAAAGTAGTATTTGTATATTGATGATTCAGATTGAAAAGTTTACTTAACTTCAATAAAAGTTTTATTTACCCATGGCCTTCTGGCCGAGTGGTATCGGGTGGGTAAGTAAGGGCTTCCCTTGGAGGGGATGTCCTGTGTTTGATTCTCCCTGGGAGAAATTGTGGAGAACCCTTAGTTTCATTCAGATGGCGCTAAAAAAAAAAAGTTTTATTTTGGATTATACTTAATTCGATGGTGATGATTAAGTAATACTCACATACTCCGTATGCATGAAATTTAGATAGGCTTGTATATAAAAAGTGGTTTGATACAGGAAGGAAATTTAATACTCAAGCTCCTACAACGTATCATATACTATGAAGTTAATAAGCTACTCAAACTTGATGTTTACTGATTGATCTTTATCAATCAGCTTAATCTTTACTCCCTTCGTCCCATTTCAAATTGCAAATACTAGGTTGGCACGGGGATTAAGGAAAAAGTGAAAAAGGTGATGTGTTGTGAGTGTTGATAGTTGAGTGGGAGAGAGAAAGTGGGGTAGAAAATAGTTAGTGGGTTAATGGATGTGAGTATGCAAGTGGGTTAAAACTTGCCATTTTTGGATTTTGCAATTTTAGTTGGGACACCCTTTTTGGCAAGTTTTGCAATTTGAAATGGGACGGAGGGAGTATATCAGTAATAAACTTAACATTTTTTTTTTTGGCGGATTTTGAGTTTGAAATTGTTATCCTAAAACATGTTTTCGTGTTTAAACTTTAAGATCAGTGATATGCCAGATAAAACATTAATTTCCATCTATATAATCTCATGCAACGGGCGGAGCTACTCCTTGTGTTATGGGGGCAGCTGCCTAGTGGCGGACCTTGAGTATCGCTTCAGCGGGTGCACAAATTACGCTAAAATTTTAATAATAATTTTCTTATACTATTACACAATAAAAATTATAATTATAATTATTTTTTTGTGATTAATACACAAAACATTAAATAATTGTATCTATTAAAATACAATTGGCTTAAATAAAAAAAAATATCTAGCACTAATTGATAGGGGAAAAACATACTAACATGCCCAAATTAAAACTGGTGGGTTGGGAGAAGGGTGATTTGAAAATTTGAATGAAAAAATAAAGCAAGAGAGCATTTAACAATTGGGATTTGGGATGAAAATTAACAATAATGGGGCTCGAACACACACAGTTTGTTTGAAAATAAAGTATCAGATCTCCACCACCTACTCTAACCAAGTTTTATGTCTAGGGGATGCACTTTCTATGTACTCCCTCCGTCCCACCGAAAATTGCAAAACTTACCAAAATAGGCGTCCCATAGAAATTGCACATTCCATAAATGGAAAGTTTTTAATACTTTTTAATTAGTGGGTCCCACTTCTCATACTCACATCCACTAACCCACTAACTATTCTCTACCCCACTTTCTCTCTCCCACTCAACTATCAACACTCACAACACATCACCTTTTTCACTTTTCCCTTAATTCTTGTGCCATGATTTTTTTTTTTGCAATTTTCGGCGGGACGGAGGGAGTATATAACAAAAATATAACTTTTTTCCTTCTTAACAATAAGAAGTCACCTGGTGCACTTGCACCCCCACCCTTGGCTGTAGGTCCGCCCCTGAGCTGCCCCCTTTGTGAGTATATAATTTTGTTAATAATAATGTTTTTTATCTTTAAAAATTACAAATTGCCCCCATTAATATTAAGAAAATTTGCATTAATTTGAATTTTGCCCCCCCCCCCCCTTTTTAACTAAATTTAAGCATTACATCAAAATATTATATTTTCAAAATAATTTTGGCCCTGTTAATAATTTTTTTTAGCTCCACCATTGATTTCATGTATCCCTTTCTCGTTCAAAATATATTCCTTCTGAGATGTTTAGAAGTTGGACTTAACTATATAGCTATATAATCAGAACACTCTTGGGTGAGTAGACACAACTTCTATAAACAAAAATATAGAAATGTGTTGTTGCAGAGGCGGAGCCACCTTGATGCCAAAGAGGGCAATTGCCCCCATTGATTTTTAAAAAGTAATAATTTACTAGTGCAAAATTTACAAAAATAATGGGAGTTTAGTGCAATTTGTTGAAGTTTGCCCCCTTTGAGATAAAATTTATAATACACTAGGATGTTTTTTTCCCCCATTGACGAAAATACAGTTAAACTTGTGTAATTTTTGCCCCCATTGACGAAAATTCCTGGCTCCGCCACTGTGTTGTTGTGACCTAGACAAAATATTTTGTTAAAACACCAATTTGATACCAAAATAAAAAGTTCAAGCCCTAAACAAGAGAAAATATTTTGACACCCCCCCCCCCCCCATGCAAACTAAACTAGACACAATTATTAAGTCACTAGGTTCACTGGCACATACACCTATACACTAAGATCCGCTCCTGTCGCACGCAACTAGCATTATGTCACTATAACAACTCTTGACCGTCCATCCAACAACGAGCAGATGTGTCTCGATCTCGACCGCAACATATGATGCAGGGTCCCACCATATCTAAAAGGCAGTTTCCACGAAATAACCTAGATTGCATTATTAGGCTCCGTTTGTTTCGCGTAAAACAATTTCCAGAAAATGATTTCCTGTAAAATGTTTTCCGGAAAATGAAAATGTTTTCCGGAAAATGACATAAACATGTTTTTGGTTGTTTGGTAAATCTAAGGAAAATGTTTTCCTGAAAATATTTTCATATGAAAATAATAATAATTTAATATGAGGAAAAAAATTATAATGAGTGTTAGTGCAGAAATGTGGTGTTCTCACTAGTGCTGCCGACAGTGTTACCCCAGACGGGATTTATAATAGTTTCATCATTTATTCACAAAATTATTGGATATTAATGTTTAATATTTGCTGCAAGTTTAATGTTATTTGTAGATCCAAATAATCATTCAAGGTTGAATAAAAAGATGGAGCTACAAACAAGGAGTTAGTTAAAGGGAGAATTATGCATAAATGGAGATTTATGCATAACTTAAGGAAGAAAAACGTGGGAGAAGACCTTGTCAACCATTCCTTACTGAGCATGAAGAGTACAAGGGCTGGAAGCACAAAGGCACAAGGAGGTGATGCACGACACATGTGGAAAATAGGGTGGTTCCTACAAAGTAGGAAGCATTATCTACTTGGTGCACAAGATTAGGAAATCCTCTCCAACAACCACCAAGATGATTTCATCCATGTTTGAGTAGCCACCACGTTTTTGGAGGCTATATAAAGGGCTGTGGAGTTCAAGCAAAACACACAAGAGAGATTTATTAAAACCCCAAAGTCTTAGACCAAGTGCTAGTGATGTTACAACACCCAACCCAACATCACAATCTAGTTTCTTGATGAAACTATTTGTTGAAGGCTAAATTGGTCTAGCCTTTTGATTGTGATGGGGGTGTTGTTTCTTTATTGATGGTTCTTGTATCTAGCACATTTTGTACTCTTATTTTTTTTAGAGGATAGGAGTTGTTTAGACTTTGTACTTAAGAGAAATACTATTTGTTGAAGGCTAAATTGGTCTAGCCTTTTTATATAACTTGTGAAAATATTATCTATCTGTGTCAAATTTCCGCTGCAAACTCTTTCCAGAAATTATTTTCTGTTCGTGTGTGTGAGTGCTGGCAGAAGTGATATCGTTGCAGTGACAACACTTTGGATATCACTTCCTTTCTGACTTAAGCCTTGACCCTGCTTTTTCAATTGGCATCAGAGCTGGACACTTGATACACTAAGTGTTCGGTCCAGTTGTCATGGCTTTAGGCCTTGCTAATCTATCTCTTGAGAGACTTTCTATTCTTGATGGCTCAAATCATGATTCCTTTAGTGAGAGTGTGGTAAGAGAGTCATTATACATTAAAGAACCTGACCAGTCATCCATGTTCACTACGGTTTGGAAGCATTCTTTGTCAGATTCTAAAGATGTTGCGTCAGGTGTTACCCGGAGTGATAACACTAACCCCAATACTCAGCAGGTATAATATTTCTAATATTTCTGACATTTTTTGCTTTCATGGTTCAAATGATGTTGATGCAGGAAGTCTAGATGAGAATGATTCAAGCAAGGATATGCTAGTTCGTGATGAAGTCAAGAGACACCCCCTAAGATTTGAAAAGAATCATCACATATCCCAGATGATAGGGGGAGTACATGTTGGGATACAAACAAGACTTGGTGTTTATCGAGAAACCGTAAGGTATGTGTGTATGTTTACCATATACGCAAAGGTAAGACACTCTTGTTTTAAACTTTCTCTTGCATCTACGAACATTTATGAGACATTTAAAGTTGGTGTTTGGATTCAAATTATGGAGTATAAACTTAATCAATTTACTCATAATAATGCTTGGATTCGTCATCATTTTTTAAGAGTTTTGGTTGAAAAGAAATTTATACAAATAGAGCATATTGATACTAAATATTCAATTGCTACAACTTTTACCAAATTTCTTAATTTTTGTCTCATATAATCTGTCAGCTTGCAGATGTTGTTGTACAATATTTTTTTTATTAAAAAAAATTGTATTTGTTTTCTTTGTTTATTCCGCAGTCTCGAAGTGTTGTCATTGGTGTTACCACACTGATAGCAACACTGCGAATTTTTATTTAAAAAAAAAAAAAAAAAAAATTGTTTTAGTCTTTTTAAAGCGGCACTTGCTGACCTTTATGTTCTGGTATGGTTTATACTTAGGTTAACAAGTTAGAAAAGATTCCCTTTGTGTGCTTAAAGTGACAAAGTCACTAAACAATAAATGTGTGAAAATTGAAATAGGCAAAAGCATTATATATTCCCAAAGTAACTCGGGGCACGGCGTTCGCTGCGACGATGCTTCTTTGCCAAATGGGAGTATAAAGTGTTGGTTTTATACTTAGTATTAGGAACATGGAGTTCGCGGCTACAGTGTATCCTACTTGAACAGTATAAAATCTAACACAAAATTTTCTACACCTTATAAAGACTCGGGGTACGGAGCTCGCTACTACGATGCTACCTTGTAAATAAAAAGGTGTAAAAATGATTTAAAAGGTTTGCCTAAAGTGCGAAATAAAAGGAAAAATATCATGAAATTTTCAAGGGGATCTGTTCTGATGTGTTATCCTAAGTGTTGCCAACATTGTCAGCAACACATCAGTAGGTGCTATATTAATTTATTTTAATTATTTTAGTTACTTGAGTTATACATAGATAAAATTTAAAAATTAAAATGTCATAACAACTTTGATTTGAAATTTGAAATTTGAAATTTTGGATTTTATCTTTGTACAACTCTGATTATTTTATTTGTATTTTCTTATTTTTTTTTCTTTCTTTTCTTTTTCATAAAAAAAAAGTTAATAAAAAAATTAAAAACAATAAACAATGGTTGCCGAATCCCTTGGTTGGTGTGTTGAAGTTTATTTTCTAAATGGACTAGAAAATAGGAAACATTGTATGTGGATTACCTAAATTCGAAATCAAATCCATCTAGTCCTAGAATCACTCTCCAAAGTCTCATTGTTACTCTCTCTTCCTACCTTCTTCTATCTCTCTCTCTCTCTCTCTCTCTCTCTCTCTCACTATCTCAACTCAGTTTTTCAAAATTTCACTTATTTATTTATGGCAATATTGCCGTCAGTGTTAACATCACTGACAACACTTATAGCACTACGTGTTTTAAGGTTCATATTTTAATTTGCATAAATGTTTTTCATTTTCTTTCTTCACAAAAAGGGGGAGAAAATGTGATGAACCGGTAATCATGCACATGTGGTGAAAGAAAGTGTTTCGGATTCTATTTTTAATGGAATCCTTATTAAGGGGGAGTTTGTTATTCAGAGCGAGATTGAAATGTTGATCCTATTAATGTTAGATGTTGGGAAAATGTTACAACATTTGATTTCATTTTTAAATGAAATTTTACATTAAAGGGGAGTTTATTTTAAGGGGGAGATATATCTAACTTTGTCTTGCAGTAACATCACATATTTATTTTGTGAAGAAATGTGAAACTAAGGGGGAGATTGTTAGTGCAGAAATGTGGTGTTCTCACTAGTGCTGCCGACAGTGTTACCCCAGACGGGATTTATAATAGTTTCATCATTTATTCACAAAATTATTGGATATTAATGTTTAATATTTGCTGCAAGTTTAATGTTATTTGTAGATCCAAATAATCATTCAAGGTTGAATAAAAAGATGGAGCTACAAACAAGGAGTTAGTTAAAGGGAGAATTATGCATAAATAGAGATTTATGCATAACTCAAGGAAGAAAAACGTGGGAGAAGACCTTGTCAACCATTCCTTGCTGAGCATGAAGAGTACAAGGGCTGGAAGCACAAAGGCACAAGGAGGTGATGCACGGCACATGTGGAAAATAGGGTGGTTCCTACAAAGTAGGAAGCATTATCTACTTGGTGCACAAGATTAGGAAATCCTCTCCAACAACCACCAAGATGATTTCATCCATGTTTGAGTAGCCACCACGTTTTTGGAGGCTATATAAATGGCTGTGGAGTTCAAGCAAAACACACAAGAGAGATTTATTAAAACCCCAAAGTCTTAGACCAAGTGCTAGTGATGTTACAACACCCAACCCAACATCACAATCTAGTTTCTTGATGAAACTATTTGTTGAAGGCTAAATTGGTCTAGCCTTTTGATTGTGATGGGGGTGTTGTTTCTTTATTGATGGTTCTTGTATCTAGCACATTTTGTACTCTTATTTTCTTTAGAGGATAGGAGTTGTTTAGACTTTGTACTTAAGAGAAATACTTCTAGTGAAAGTCTTTTTTGGCCATGAGGCTACCACAAGTTATATATTTATATAACTTGTGAAAATATTATCTATCTGTGTCAAATTTCCGCTGCAAACTCTTTCCAGAAATTATTTTCTGTTCGTGTGTGTGAGTGCTGGCAGAAGTGATATCGTTGCAGTGACAACACTTTGGATATCACTTCCTTTCTGACTTAAGCCTTGACCCTGCTTTTTCAATGAGAAAAAAATTGAATGTGGGTGGAGATTTTGGGTTGGGATGGGTGGTTGTGGGGTGGGGTGGGGGTGGGTAGGTGGGGGGTGGTTGGGTGGTGGGGGTGGGGGTGAGGGAGGTGTTCAAAAATAATTTTAATATGAGTAATTTTTTTTTTTTTTATTTTTTTTGGGTAGGTGGGTGGGGTGGGGGTGGTGGGGTAGTGGGGAGCGGGGGAGGTGTTCAAAAATAATTTTAATGAGTGATTTTTTTTGATTTTTTTTTTTTTTTGTGGGGGAGGGGTTCATTTTTTTTTTTTTAATATGAGTGAAAATAAGTTGTTTTTTTTTGGGTGGGGGTGGGGTGGGTGCTGGGGTAGGTGGGGGTGATGGAGATGTTCAATTTTATTTTTTAATGAGTGAAAAGTTTTTTTTTTTTTTTTTTTTTTGGTGGGGTGGGTGCTGGGGTAGTTGGGGGTGGTGGAGATGTTCATTTTTTTATTTTAATATGAGTGAAAAAAGTTTTTTTTTTTTTTTTGGGTGGGGTGGGTGGGTGGTTTGGTAGGTTGGGGGTGGGGTAGTTGGGGGTGGTGGAGATGTTCATTTTTTTTTAAATATGAGTGAAAAGAAGTTTTTTTTTTTGGTGGGTGGGGTAGGGTGGGCGAGGGTGGGTGTTGGGGTAGTTGGAGATGTTTAATTTTTTTTTTTTTTAATATGAGTGAAAAGATATTTTTTTTTTTTTGGGGGTGGGGGGGGGTGGTGTGAGTGCTGGGGTAGTTGGGGGTGGTGGATAGGATGGATGAAGAGGGTGGTGTTAGAGGTGTAGTGAGTAGGGTAGGTAGGGTGGGGTTTTATGGAGAGTTGGGTGTGAGTGAGAGAGTTAACATTTTCCGGAAAATGACTTACTTAGTAAAAATCCGTAAGTCATTTTACTTAGAAAAGAGAGAAAACCATTTTTCGGAAAATATTTTCCTCATTTTCCGGTGCGTAACAAACGCCGGAAAATGGGGAAAACATTTTCCGGAAGTTATTTTATGCGAAACAAACGGAGCCTTACATGCATATATAAAGTCATAAAGACACACCAATTTATTTATAGCAGCAACATACTTCTTCTTCATCTTCTTTCCCTACCTTCCACTCAATCTAAAAAAAAAAAAAAAAAAACAAGATGGCGAGTTCACAAACTGAGCCATGGCTTCTTGAGAACGGCTCTGTAAAGAGGCTGAGCAAGGAGACGAGACACGGGCACGGACACAGCCGGACGGCACACAACATGTCGGCTACATCCCTACGCAAAAAGTCGGATCTCTCCCTGGTATCCAAAGTGCCCTTTGGATGCTTGAGAATGGTTTTAGCTAATCTACAGGAGGTCATTTTGGGTACTAAGCTAGCCATTCTTTTTCCTGCTATTCCACTTGCCATTGTGGCTCAGTGTTATGGCTTTGGAAGAGTAAGTTCCTCTCTCTCTCTCTCTCTCTCTCTCTCTCTGACTAGTTCTCCTTCTTTAGGGATTCTTTTGAGTAACACTGATTTTTAGTTGTGTTTAATTAATTCGAGTTCAAATGAACATGTACACTCCCTCCGTCCCAGAAAGTTAGTGTATTTTTTATAATCAACACAAATGAAATTTGACTAAACATTAATGTTGATTTAATCATCTCATTGTGATCATAATGAGATTTACACCAATGTGTATGGTCAAAGTTAATTATAGTGAATTGCCCATAAAAAACCAAACGATACAAAATTTTCAAGACAGAGGGAGTATAATAATTTCGGCTGAATACTAAACCAAGTTTTTAAGCTCCACTACTACATGTATGCCATACCAATTTTATATTATATTTGTGAGATCGACAATTAGCCCAAATAACCGATCATAAAAACTGATCCTGTGTCATCTGACAGGCCAAAGTAGTGGAGTGAAGTTCGTCTGACAATGATTCAGATGAGAAAAATACAAAATGTGAGGGATAAGAGGATAAGATGTTAAACCTCAAGACAAATACTTACATCATTCATATGCATATAAATCAGTACACGTATATTTATAATTTATTTACATGAAGTATTAAAAAACATTTCTAGTTTAAATCAGCAGGGAAATTCCAGAATATATACCTAGAGTTTTATAAATGTTCCTTTGCTTTACATCAATTTTAGATTTAGTAGTAACACATTGCATTGTTTTTCCTCTTATTATAGCCATGGGTTTTCGCTCTAAGCTTACTTGGACTTACTCCGCTAGCAGAACGCATTAGCTTTCTGACAGAGTAACCTCTCTCTCGTTCTTTATCTATATATACTCCCTCCGTCCCACCAGAAATAGGACGTTTTGCCATTTTGGGTGTCCCACTCGAAATAGGACATCCCAAAATGGAAAGCTTTTATTACTTTTTTATTAGTAGAACCCACTTGTCATACTCTCAACAACTTTTCATTTATTATTCTCCACCCACTTTCTCTCTCCTTCATACTCACAACACCTACTTTTCAAACAACTTTTTATAATAAAAGATTATTATTCCTTAATCCCCGTGTCGGGACCAAGAATCGTATTTCGGATGGGACGGAGGGAGTATATATATATCTATATACATTTTGTCACTTTCTGATGATTTTTTCTCTTAAGTTTTATAATAACATCTCTTATTGTTTTTCTGATATTCAGGCAAATTGCTTTGTATACCGGTCCAACAGGTAATTTTCCCGATATATTACAGTAACTCAAATTCAAATGAGCATATAATTAATCGGGTTTCTAACGTGTGCCTTTAGGACACATATTAAACATCCCATATTCATGTATTACACTTTCTTTTATATAATCTATTTCCATAATTATAAAAAGATGTTTCCGTAAATATGTGATTTTTCATTTAAACAAAAGTTTTTTTTTTTATAATACGGAAACAAATTGTATAAAAGTGTAATAATTGAACTAACAATTATAATTATGGGTTTAACATGTGCTCTAAGGTACACGTTAGAAAAACTGAAAATAACATATACTCCCTCCGTCCTAGCAGAACTGTCACTTATATCCCTTTTGATCCGTCTCAGCACAAGTGTCACTACCCAAAATGACAAACTTTTAATACTTTTATATTCAACCATCCCCACTATTTAATCCCACTCATTCTCTCTCTTCATTTTCCACCACTCATTTTATTCAACCAACACTACTATTTACCTCACTCATTCTTTCTCTTCATTTTCTACCACACATCTACTACCTTTTCTTAATCTCCGTGTCCCAAAAGTTGGTGACACTTCTGCTGGGACGGAGGGAGTACTCCCTATTATATCTTTGCCAGAACAACTATTTTTACTAGAAATAATTTCGTTAATAAGTTTTTTCTTCATCATAATTTACAGTGGGAGGGCTGCTAAATGCTACATGTGGAAATGCAACAGAACTTATCATAGCAATATTTGCTTTAGTACAAAACAAAGTAGATGTTGTCAAGTACTCTCTCTTAGGTTCCATTCTCTCTAACCTTCTTTTGGTTCTTGGAACCTCTCTCTTTTGTGGTGGCCTTGCCAACATTTCTAGAGAACAAAAGTTTGACCGCGTAAGTACACATGTCCTTTGACTTTTAAATCACATATTTGCTCGAGCTGAGTTGAGTTGAGTCTGATTTATTTTACGGATATTGTTAATGGCAGCAACAATCCGATGTGAATACATTGCTCTTGTTATTGGCATTGCTATGCCATGTCTTGCCTTTAATGTTTCAATACGCTTCACCTGATGCGTCAGTTGCTTTGACCGCAAAGGCGACACTTGACTTATCCCGAGCTAGTTGCGTAGTTATGCTCATTGGGTATTTCGCGTACCTTTTCTTTCAATTAAAGACTCATCGACAACTTTTTGAAGCCCAAGAGGTGGTCTTATTATACATAACCCTCAAAAAAAAATTATTTCTTTTGTTGAAAAAACAATTTTTCTAACTAATATTTACATATGAATATTCAGGAAGACGTTGATGGCGAAGATGATGAAGAGGCCGTGATAGGATTTTGGAGCGCGTTCATTTGGCTAGTTGGAATGACCGCTGTTATTGCATTATTATCAGAATATCTTGTAGGCGCAATCGAGGTACTTTTTAGACATCCATCGAAAACGACTTCTATGTTAACAAATTAAGAAAACATTTTAATAAGTGTAGTGTTTTCATTTTTGGTACGTCTCAAAGTATTTCTCTACGCAATTATCAATGTGATTCGTTTTTTCCCCCAAAAAATTAAACAGTCTGCCTCAGAATCTTGGGGAATATCAGTGAGCTTCATTAGCATCATATTGTTACCAATAGTTGGAAATGCAGCTGAACATGCTGGAGCTATCATCTTCGCTTTCAAGAACAAACTGGTAAGGCACAATAACTCATAACTCATAAATATAAAAAAAAAATCATCTTTAAATGATTTATTAATAGTATTTCGTAAATCATCGAGTTTATGGTATTTTAATTTTATAGTATTTAGTTATTTTACGTTGATAAATGCAGGATATAACTTTGGGCGTTGCTTTAGGATCTGCAACTCAAATTGCCGTGTTTGTGGTGAGAATTTACGTAATTCATTAGTAATTTTAATGGAGCATTAATAACATTTTTCAGAAATTATTCATGAAAATTATTAAATTTTCATCCATTTTTTTCTCGCAATATTAATTTATTATGGATATAAGGGAGTATATATTTGTAATGATTTTATTATTTTGATTTCAGGTTCCCTTAACTGTACTATTTGCTTGGACATTGGGTCTCAACATGAATCTTGATTTCAATCTCCTTGAGACCAGTTCTCTGGCTCTAACAATTTTGGCCACAGCCTTCACGTTACAGGTAAATGATTTATTATTTTTTTTTTATGAGAAATACTACCAAAAAAAAAAAAAAAAAAAAAATCTCATTTTTTATTTTTATTTTTGACATTTAAATTTGCAGGATGGAACTTCTCATTACCTGAAAGGTGTTGTACTTTTACTCTGCTACATTGTTATCGGGGCATGTTTTTTTGTAGCCACGCCATCGCCCGCAGGTAATAAATCACCATCCAAAACATTAACGCCAACATATTCTACATAGTTGTCTCAAAATGAATGTTCGTTTTTATTTTTGATCAAAATAAAAAATAAATATTTATTATTCTAAGACGGGATTAGTTATTTTTTATTCAAATTTCTTATTTGTTGCTTCTAATCATTTTTAGAACAAGGCAACAACGTGGGACTTAATCTGTCAAGCAAAGGAATTTCAAGAATTTGAAAGGCAAGTATGAAAAACTTAGTCTGATCAGTACATATTCATAGTTTTATTGCCATTGAGTTTGAAAAATCACAATTTGGATTAACTCAAGGAGAAATTTGTCTACTAGATCTTTATATAATTCTAAAAATGATAAATTCACGTATTTGTCGACTAATTTTTCTTACACAAATTTGATGTAGCCTTTGGCATTTGAAATCACAACTTACATGAAGTGAGGATTTTGAAGGGTTGAGTGTACTTTTTTGCGTCTGAAAAAAATACTTTGATCGACTTTGATAAGATTGTCATTTTGAGACGGAGAGAATATTGCTACTTTAGATTGTCAATTTGGAACTGCAGCCATTAAGTATAGCCAAAATGGTGTTTGAAGTTTTTAGTGATCAAGAGAAGGCTATATATAGGTTGATGTTGGTCTTGTATAAGTGCAAGAAATAAATTGAAGTTGTTTTTCTTTTGATTTCATTCCATATTTTTGTTTATTGTTCTTGGTCATCATGTAATATTATCTCCATCTATCAATATTTGTTAAGTTTCCATTGGAACTCAACTTGGATGCAGCCTTTGGCGAATTCATAAAATCTATAAATATAAATGTTTTAATCAATGTTTTAAAAATTGTGAAGCGATCGCAAGGCGTCGTTGCCGGGCTAGCGCCTATAGCGCTTAGGCGGGACCTAGACTTTAGGCATGAATTATAACATCCTAGTGAAATGGTGAAATAGATGCAACCATATCACCAAATTCTGGCGAAAACCGCTTCTAAAAACCCTCTTCCCCCACTCCCATCCTAGACTCAATTCTATCCATTTCACATCCCGAAATCCGGTCAAGACAAACTGGTTTGGCATCCCTCTAAAAATGGTTCTTAATCCGTTAAAACTAGTTATTTCTGTGCTCTTTCCTCTCATAAAGACACGAAAGATCTAATCAAATCAAGAACCCTCTAAAACCAAGCCAATATCTGGAAAATGATTTGGAACCTTCCATTGGAACCAAAAATAAAAAATTTTGTTTGGAGAGCTATTAGCCAAACTCTTCCCACCCAAAAAGCCCTTTCCATCCGGAAATGTACCTTTCACTTCATGCAATAGATGTGGATATGCAGAGGAATCTGAAACCCACCTATTTCTAACTTGTCAGTTAGCTCAGTTAACATGAAACCTTTCCCCTTTCAAACCTCCAAACCCTCGAAACAACCCCACTTCAGATACCTTTCTCGCCTGGTTTTTTTCTTGGATCCGCACACGCCCTCCAAAACTAGACATTTGTTTCTTCTTTCTGACCTTCTGGAAAATTTGGAAAAATAGAAACGACATTATCTTCAACAACGCTCAACCTTCCATAGATGATACACTTCGACTAGGCATTAAAAATCTCAGAAAAACAAAAACATCTTTAGCCGACAAAGGTCAACCTCCCTCTCACCTTTACCACGATATGACAAATTATTACCTCTCTTCTCGCCTTGAAATACCCCGGAATCTTGATTATTGGAATGGAAAGACTCTAAGGAAATTTCTACAAAATCAAAATTTTCGAACCAAACAAATCCTAATCACGGATGGATCGTGGAAAGAAAATGATAGATGGGCAGGCTTAGGCTAACTCTGGGACCCTACTAAGGGCAGAATCGCCTCTGGAAGTATCTCTTGCAAAGCAACCTCTAGCATCCACACTGAATGACTTGCGATCTGGAAAGGACTAGAATGGGCGGCCTTTAATAACCATACTAATATTCTCATCCTCACAGATTCAGTGCAGGCTCGGGACCTCATCAAAGATCAAAGGAATTGTGACTACCTTTTAGAACCGATTATATCGGATACTCTTCTTTTTAAAGCTATATGTAATAGTTTTAATATGATCAAAGTAGATAGGACTGTAGTTAAATTTACGCATAACAATGCGGATTATGATCGTAATGTGTATCAACATTTTATAGGCCCCGAGCCTAATTTTTTAATAACATAATAGCTACTGTTTCGATAAAAAAAAGAACATAATAAATGGGCTAACTGCAAATTGGTAACTTCAGTTTGTCTCATTTTTGCAATCTCCAACCTAAAAATTAAATTGTCCAATTAGTCACCTAAATTTGTCAATTTGTTGAAATGTGGTGAATAAACTAACTTTTTGTTAATTTTTTCACGGACCTAAACACAAGTGCCTCACACATGACCTTTTAAAAGGGCAATCTTGTCAATTCCTGTAGGCTGTACAAGGCACGTGTTTAGCTGAGGGGGTCAATTGCAAGATTTTGAAAATAAAAAGAAAAATAAAAAAAATACCCATATCATACACTTATATGCACATAAATTAAATGTGTACAACATTTTTAAGCATACGTCAATACTAACTTTAAATATAAAGGTGAGAAAATACCTCGAAAGTTGAGAAAATAAAATATATATTTTTTTGAAAGATAAATTCATTTCATTCATCACATAAAAAAAGATGGAAATCCACAAATGACAGAGCCTCATCTCATACATGATAAATTTTCAAAGCACTAGAAAACTTTGAAATACAATATGCCAAAATGATTATTTTTTGCACCAAAGTTGCTCCTTCCGTAGAATAGAAGTCTGTAGATGAATAATGATGCCGAAGCTTGATACAAGTCTCCCTTGAGCGCCCATAAGTACATTGACTTGTGATGCGTAAACGCTTCTCCAATTAAAATTTGGATATCGCCTACTATGTGAATTCAGAAAATGCCTAAATAGAAAGAAAAAAAATAGCGTTGAAAACACACAAAATGAAAGCGTTTGAGTTAACAATAAATAAATGCCCAACCAAGCATTCCAAACACAACAACAAAAATAAATACAAATATTCAGAATCCAAAAACTAATCTCAGTCCAATTTGATGACCCGCATTCAAAATCTCATTTTTCAAAATCCAAACTCAAATCCTCCAAATCACAAAAGAGGCAGATCTGATAACAGAAACAAATTCAAAATTAGGATTCAATCTGATCTCAAAAACAAAAATTTGGAGAGAGAGACAGAGGGGAGAGGTGAGATTCTCAAGGGAGTGTAGTCGCTAGAAAATAGAGGCGGAAAAGAGAGGGCGGAGGGTGGCAAACGATGGCGGAGGGCGGGCAACGATTGTGGAGGGAGGTAGGGTCGGCCCTGTAGCTAGGCGACTAAGGTTATCGCCTTAGGCCCCCGAAATTTTACTCGAAATTAGGCCTGAAATTAAAGTTTATGGTATATATAGAAAAGACATTGCTTACAATGTACTCCCTCCGCCCTTTACTTATTGCTACCAAATGAGAGTGCACGGGGATTAAGAAAATATGTTGGAAAAGTAAGTATTGTGGGTGGGTAGAAGAGAGAAAATAAGTTAATGGATAGTTGTTGACTTGTTGTTAGTGGATAGGAGAGAGAAAAGTGTACATTTTGGGTAAGTAGCAATAAATATGAGACGTTCAAAATAGAAATAAGTAGCGATAAGTATGGAACGGAAAGAGTATACACTAGGCTATTGTTCCAGTGGTTAAGTCGTTTGGCTGAAAGTCCCTTGCGTGCTTATATACTTGTGTTTGAATCTTTGGCACCTCAAAACCCCTCAATAGAAAAAGAACGGTGAAAGACAAAAAGACGAAGAGAGAAGTAGAGATTCAAAGATGCTACTGCACACTGTTACTCGTGAGTAAATTAAAGGTCCCCGATTATATACGTTGCCTTAGGTCTCAAATTTCACAGGACTTGCCCTTTAGGGAAGGTTGAGATGGTAGCGCGCAACCCAACTAATCAGCTTCTAAGGCACCTAGCCTGCGATTTTCGAACCGAACGAATGAGCCGGTCAAGTGATTCCCATTAGCTAAAAAATGGGCGAAACAAAGGGAGTAAAATAGTACTTCCTCAGTCCCATTTATATTGGTCACATTTGATTTTTTAGGTACAAGTGAGCTTTAAACATTAAAGTCGATCTAGTTGCTAATAAAATTTTAAAAGTTGTTATTGATAAATTATTTTGTAATTTATTAAAAGCAATTTTTATAATTTTAATAAGATGATTAGATTAAAATTAGTATTTGATCAAAATTATCTTCAATTCAAAAACAAATTCAAATGTGACCAATAAAAATGTGGATGAGGGAGGAGCAAACTACATTACTAAAAACAAAATAGAGCAATGCTAGAGTACAAAATAAGGGAACAAAATCATGCTCAAAACATGAAGTGGCGATATTTTATTGGTTGAATCGATAATCGACCCGCCTTAATTTTAGGATTCAACTAAATAACGCCCACGGCACTCTCCATTTCAGCTCTGTTCGTACTTTCTCTCTCCTATTTCACCTGCAGCCTCTCCGTAACGGCCCGGGAAACACCTTATCTTCTTCACTCCAACGGGAAAAAATATTCAAAGCTTCCCTCAAATCGCAATTCCGATTCCGATAAATGACTAATAAGAAGAATCAAGCCGCGTTAATCTGGCGAGAAATTCCTGGCCTCGAGCGAATTGCCATCGCCACCGACCACGAGGACCAACGGCGGAGCAACCGGCACGGCGAATTTTCTGTCCGTACTCGTAGAAGCGGTTTCGCTTGTGTTTCGTTGGCGGAGAAGAGAGACGAGAAGGAATTTTCGCCTACGACTGCACAGCTGTTGAAACATCCGTTGGCGGTGGTTGCTTTAGTGCCTAGAGAGGCTGCGCTATTTGCCGCCGGTGCGGTTGCTGGTGCCGTCGCTAAGACCGTTACTGCGCCGCTCGACCGGATTAAACTTATTATGCAGGTAAATTATTAGTAATTTATACATATTGAGAAAATTTTAGCTTAATTTTGCTGTTCGTGATTCCGCATTGACTAAATTACGTGTTGTATTTACCTGTTAGAGAATTATTTATTTATTATTATGCATGTGATTTGTTTGACTTTTATGCTCCCAGTTTTTTAGAAATGTTAATTTTGCCTCATTGACTAATTTAGTTAATTAGCCTATGCTCTTCAATATTGTGACTGTGCTTCCGCATTCATTAATTTATTTTTGCTTATCAGATATTGACATGAAAGCTTATTTTGATGTTATGTTCATTATTTTGAAGATATGTTAGTGAAATGATCTGTAAACTCTATCACATTGACTAATCATTCAAGTTTTTTATTTTAGAACGTGTTATTTCTATGCGTTTCCAGGTCAAGTTGATTGTTTAAACATTTCTGATTTTAAATTCTCCTATTTTGAAATAATTAGATAGTTCTGGAGTTATAATCAAATTGTTGGACTCTCTGAAGTCCTTGTTGTGGAGATAGAGATTCATGGAGGTCTAGTGGAAATGCCTTTGTTATTTAAACGTCAAATAAAATTGGCTAAAATGTGAAAACAATAGTTATGTTAATCTGCAATCTCAAATGGGAAAGTGAATTGCGTATGTAGCGAATAACTTTATCATGAGTCATTTTCCATATAGCATTCTGTCTCTTTTTTTTGGATCCAACACCTGTTTGGATTCTATTAGGACTTCTATACATCAAAGGTTACCAGAACTTGATGGGAGTCCCAGTTTTGGCTAACACCACTAAGCTGACCGTCCTCGGATTGACATACCAAAAAACTATAATTAAGCTAAAATTAATGATTTTCAAGCTGGAGGCTAGTATCTAAATCGAGTGAGTACTCGAGCATAGCACTCAGGCATATCTTTATTGGGTGTCAGACACTTAATTGCAGTACCTAGCAGTAACTTTAAGCTGAATAAACCTGATTTGAATACGCAAGTCTAACTTATGCAAATCACAAAGAATATAGTATATTGTACTAAGTCAGGGCTGGTCCTTATGCCTTATTTAATGATGAATGGTCTTGCTGCTTCTTATAAGAAATTAAAGTGCCCTCATTACCAAGTCCATGCATGAGTCTCAGCTGATGGTTATTGCTGTGTGCATTTCTTTATTGCTTGAAGTTTCTCTTCCTTCATAGGTGGGTGTATAGAACTGGGCATAACACTTTTGCTATTGTGGATTTTCGCTCTTGCAGTAGTGAGAGATAGAATTTCTCGATTGACCGATGGCTCTTTAAAAGGTGGATTATCCTTATAAAGTAAATATAGTAGAATTCACGCTCTCAAGTGGATTCGGGTTTAAAGGCTTATTTACTGCAAAACAGTATGATTTTCCATTTTTATCCAATTTTGTTTCACCGAACATGTGTGATCGGTATGAAACTACAAGTACCATTCCCATCTAAGGTGGTACCACCTACTGAAAATCAATAAATTTGGTAAACTGTTAAACAGCATTATCATAGTATTAGCATTATTCTCATTATTCGAGCAGGCTTAACTTTAGTCATGGACTTCTCAACCACTAGTTATTGATATGCTTTCATACATCATATAATTGACTCTCCCTCCATTCTCTCTCACTTTTTTCTGGTTGTATGTATATATATAGTTAAGCTACTTCCTTTTGGAATTCTTGCACTTCCTGAATGATCTCTTTGTCTGCAGACCCACGGGCTGAGAGTTGGGCAAGAAAGTGTGAAGAAGGCGGTTGGATTTATTGAGGTATATTGTGGTTTGTTTTACCTGTTCTTCATCATATCCAATTGCTACTTCCTGAAACTCAGTTAGTGTATCATAATTATTATTATCTACTGGTACTTAAAAGCTGTGAATATTTGGTCCTGTAGCGTTAGATTTATATATTATCCAAGTGCCATTAACTTTATGGCTCCACATACCAGGTGTTAAGCCTCAGTAAAGGCGATTAATTGAACATTAGCTGGCTTAAGAAGAAGTAAACTAAACAGGAGAAACTTGCATACATATTGGAGTGGCATAGATGATTTTTTCTTCGTTCAAGTTTTTAATTACAGAAAGGGCAGAATTTTTTTTGGGAAGATGAAATCTACAATTATGTTCCTGAGCTGCATAAAATACTGCCTAGCTATATTCACATTGTATACCTCTCTTCTGGCTAATATTACGTTCAGGCTCTGTTACCCGGACTCTTCAAATATGTTGAAGTACCCGTGTCCGATACGTATCGTTTCCGATACGTATCGTGTCCGACACGACACCCGGACACCTGCTTTTTCATTCGGATACGACAAGAAAAATTTGAAAGAAAAAAAGGAGTGAGTTGACTTCATTTATAAAGATTTAACAAATTTTAATGTTGTTTTACTTAATTATACAATATATCTTAGTAAAAAAGGAGTGAGTTGACTTCAATTATAAGTATAAATAGTCTATTTATACTATTTTGATTTGTCCTGAAATAATGCTCGTATCCCGTACCCGTGTCCAAATTTAGGACGGTGTCCCAGTGTCCAAAATTATTAAGAAAACTGTATCCGACACTAGGATCCGTATCCGTGTCGGATCTCGGATACCGTGTCCAGGTAACATAGCGTTCAGCTGCATTAATTTGCACGACAAAACTGATATGGTTCCTTTGGAGAATTTTACTGCCTAAGCTCTATCACCTTATGTACACACTTGCTCCAGCTTACTGATGCTACTGAGTTGAAAATGCAGGCATTTGGCTCGATAGGAAAACAAGAAGGCCTTAAAGGGTACTGGAAAGGCAACCTCCCTCAGGTGCTTTGCATATTCCCTTTGTGTATATACTTCATGCCTGGGCTTATTTTCGTAACTCTCGGAATATGTTGTTTCACCTTCTTGATTACGATTCCGATCTCTTGATGTACAGGTGATACGCATAATACCCTACAGTGCAGTCCAGCTATTCGCTTATGAAGCCTACAAGGTAATCCCAAAGAAGTGGTTGTAAGAACTGTGATTCTTGACTTTTGATTTTGAGTTAAACTTACATCTGAGTTCCAGAAACTCTTTAGGGGAAAGGATGGCGAGCTCTCTGTTTTTGGAAGACTTGCTGCAGGTGCTTGTGCTGGCATGACTTCAACATTTGTAAGTTAAATGTGAAGTAGCGGATTACCATGCTAAATTGAAGCTATTTTTGAGGCTTTAGTATATTGTATTTGGTGTGTTAGTCTTCATGGTTTGATTCATATGCAATATCTTAATTAAATTTGAACAAAAGAACCTCATATTCCACCGGTTATATATGACTGAATGTCAACGTACTATTTGGATTTAGTTTCTACACTGGCCCTTCATTAGTTTACTTGCATGTACATTCCAAATTATATATCTGTCGACGTTTCTTTCAGGTTACATACCCACTGGATGTCATCAGGTTACGATTAGCAGTTGAACCAGGGTATAAGACAATGACACAGGTATATTTGCTGCTTAGACTGTACTTATTTTCTAATATCCATGTCTTATTGATAGTTGTCACTGTATTTATTCAGGTTGCTATGAACATTCTAAAAGAGGAAGGAGCTGGAGCTTTCTACAGTGGGCTTGGACCTTCTCTTATTGGAATAGCTCCTTACGTTGCTGTCAACTTTTGCGTTTTTGACTTGTAAGTGTCCTTTAGCAACTTCCTTTCCGACTACTTGTTGAGGGAGAGCAAGCTGAAACTATAGTCTTAAACTTTAATTCAATCTATCCACTGAACATCAGGGTGAAGAAGTCTTTACCTGAGAAGTACCAAAAGAGAACAGAAACATCCTTAGCAACAGCTTTTGTGTCAGCTACTATTGCCACACTCATGTGTTATCCCCTTGACACTGTTAGACGGCAAATGCAGATGAGGGGTACACCTTATAAGACAATTTTGGATGCCATTCCAGGTATAGATATTGCCCCTTTTACTGATGAAGTACCATAAATTATATGTCGATGAATGCTGCAAATTCAAGGATTAGTGCTCGTCCATGATGTATTCATTCTAGGTTGACCGAGAATATATAATAAGAAACACCTACTGTCAAATACCGGTGTAGAGACTTCTCCTTTGTTGAATATAACTCCCTCAGTCCCTAACTGATTGCCATTTTTTACTTGGCAAAAAGAAAAAGGGTTAAATTTAGAGCAACTTTAGTCACAGATATACATAACTGCCCTCTCTTTTTTCTTTTGTCTTTTACATGTCTTTTTATACATAACTACCCTCATTACTGACCTTAGAGACTCACAAAACTGCAATTTGACATTAGAATATGCTGGTTGGTGAAGGTGAACTAAATTATTTTTAATAATGGACACTCATAAAGGGACAATGGAATTAACATTTACTATTATATAAATATGAAGGTGGTCAAAGTATTAGATGCACCTACCTATTTAGATTGGGAAGGGTTTGGTGAATATGTGCTTACCCGGTAGCACAACTAGGAATTTTCATTTAAGTAGTCTCCTTTCAAATACATAGCTTGCCATCACCAAGATAGTCAAGCTTTAAACCTCATATTTGAAGTAAAAACTATGTTACTTTCAACTTTCAAGGGTGGTAATGTACTCCGTTTGAAAAAAAAATAAAAATGTCTCATTGTTTCTGCCTTGTCTCAGAGAAAACAAAAATCCCATTTCCTGAGGATGATATAATTTTAGAAGTTGACTTGTCAAATTAACTATCTTCAGGGAGTATCATGGTTACTGTATTATTGAAAACTGTTTCTAGATAGAAAAGTGGAAGCAGAACTAGGTTAGTTTCATACCAACCCTCACAGTATACCATTGTATAGCTTTTGTTGCTCGATAATAATATTGAAGTTATGTGCAATATAATAGGATCTTTCTGTAAAGAAGGGAAAAGATGTACTCCCTCCGTCCCTAAATGAACTAATTTCATTTAGGGGACATTTTGAAATTGCTCGCTTTTAACAATATACGCAAATGGCCAAGATGCACAAATTTTCTTGTTATCCACTTTCTAAACATTTAGGTATGCAAGTATAAAATGACTAGTGGAAAAAGCAATTGGTAAAAGACATCTAGGGACAGTTTTTTCAAAAAGGACATTTTACTTTGGGACAAAAATTTCTTGAAAAAATGGACATTCATTTAGGGACGGTGGGAGTAATAGTTCTGTCTCAAGCATGTTTGAAGTCAAACAAGAAGGTTTTTGGTTTTTTTGGGAACACGGTGTGTATCATTTTTCACATGGGGACTAAAGGGTATAGGGGAGTACTAACTTCAGGATTTGAGACGATATTTCTTTCTGTGAAAGTATACCTAAAGACAAGTTTGTGGAATATGGTCCGCATGGAATGGGGACTAATGCTAACCCATTTCATGAGTGTTTTTGTAATCAATGACGGAAAGATTATTCCACGTAGAATGCCCATTCAAGGGATAAGCTAGAATGACAATTCTATATCTCGGCGCATGAATGTCCTTTTCATCTCGTTTGTAGTTCCATAAATTTGTTTCCATTCAAGCTTCCATACTAAACGAGCCCCAAGTTGCTGCTCCCCTGAGTTGGAGGCATAACAATCTTTGTGCAATACTCCCTCCGTCCCACTCGAATTAGGACAAATTTCCATTTTGGGTGTCCCATTCGAATTAGGACAATCCAAAAATGGAAATGTTTTATGTAATGGGACCCACATTCACACTCACAACAACTTTCCACTCATTATTCTCTACCCCACTTTCTCTCTCCTACTTTACTTTTCATACTCACAACACCTACTCCACTACCACTTTTTCCTTAATCCCCGTGCCCAACCCAAAAATCCTAATTCGGGTGGGACGGAGGGAGTATGTGAGATGTCTTTGGTGGTTTAACATCTTGAGTGTAAACCCTTTTGGACTTCTCACAGTATACAAATAATGTAGCTAAATATTTATTAAATTCAGGTTTAATGGCTAAATTCAATTTAATCATCCTTTCACCGTGCTGACTATGTGGGTATATACACGTCCATTCAATTATTTTGAAGAAATAATATGCGTTGTATCTGTGTTCTGGTGATCTGCTCTTGTTGGCAAAGCAGGTTTTTTACGTAAATATTATCTCTAAAGTAATTACCGTACTCGTATTTTCTTACTGTTTCTAAGAATTGCATTTCTTTATGCAGGTATTGTGGCTCGTGATGGTTTCTTTGGGTTGTATAGGGGCTTCGTGCCCAACGCCTTGAAAACTTTACCTAACAGCAGGTTCACACTCATTCTCTGCCTTCTCCCGAACTATGTTCTATGCAACGGAATCCTTTCCATGTCCTCACCAAAATCCAGTAACCAAAGATATTACGATCTCCGTCCCAAAATGAATGTCCAGAGACATTTCAAATTTGCTCTTGATCAACAGATAATGTGAAAATTTTGTGGACATTAATTTTGGGACAGGAGTATGTCATAATGTCTCGTTTTCATTTTCCATTGTTGATGACTCTTTAAAAGTGTCTTTTTATGGCGCTGTCTTGAGAACTTTTGATCAACAACTTGGAGTCTTGGATGGATATCACTCAACTGTTTATGTTAAATTGTCTTCATTGAGCAATTCCATCTTAAAGCTCAGTTCCATAGTTTACTTGAGTTTGCTTTTGGTCTGATGTCATTTCAGAAATATACTCCCTCCGTCCCAAAATGATCTTCTCATTTGCCATTTCTCACTGTCCCAAAAAGTTCTTCACATTTCTACATTTTAGGCTTAAACAAAGCATGGCTAGTGAAGCAAGTGTTCATATCCTTAAAAAGTTTGAATTGTCAAACGCGAAGATCATTTTGGGACGGAGGGAGTACTTCGTACTAGTATTTTGTAACTTGCCCCCTGATTCAAATTCATAATGCAGCATTCGCCTTACTACTTTCGACACAGTGAAGCGCTTGATTGCAGCCAGTGAGAAAGAGTTGGAAAGAATTATGGAGGAAAATCGCAAGAAAGTAAAATCTTAGCAATAATATCGCAAGAAAGCAAAATTCTTACCCTAGTCCAAGCAATGCACAAACAAGTAAAAAATTTGACAGGCGAAAGTAGTTTGTTGGGATTAAGTTTACTTCTGAAGCAGCAGGATAATCTGAGGCTCAAATTTTGTAGACTAGTAATTTATTTGGCTTATTTCCCATCAGCGTGCAAATATAAATATGTTCATTTTGTAAGTAAAATCTTCAAATTGATTTTGATCCCTTGATGTTCATGATGACCAATGTTCATGTTAAGGCAAGATATGATTTTTCCTGTAATTTATTAGGGGACGGATGGAGTACGTCAGAGCTTCTCAAATGGTCTTTCATTTCTATATAGAAGCAATATGAAATACATCAATTATTGGAGATTTTTGATGTAAGAATAAGGTGATCGACTGTTAATGCAATCAAAGTACTAGAGCAATGGACTTTTTATTAAGTTTGCAAAAACGTATTCGAATTTCGAAGTACTAGAGCACTTGACTCTTTATTAAGTTGGCAAAAATGTCGAATTTGTAAGTTAAAAGAGAGGGTGAAGTTTCGTGTGAGACTGTCTCACATTAGAGAGAGAAAATAGTATTGCCCCACCCCGCTCATCTCATAGGGGCCAAACCGTTTACTCTCTTAGAGTGAGACGTCTCACACGTGTTTTTATGTGGAGAAATAGACTCGTTAGTTAGGCTGGTACAAAAATCGTTCCATTTTAATGATAAATTTGATTAAAATTAATCACTAAATTAAATAAGTGGGACTAATGGATGGAGTACATGTTTGCTTGGTACAAAATTAATGAATTTCCATTTTTTGTCATTTAATGTAGTAGAGGTTCTTGCATTTCTAGTTTGTTAACGAATAGACTGCGCTGTTTTAACGACCACCTCTTCTTCCTTCCATCTCCGCCACCGCCACCGCCGGCTGCCTCCTCCAATCTCCAATCAAAATTTCCTCCACAAATCAAACGACGGAGTATAATTCATTCAATCAATCAAATCATACCTTGTAGCTCTTCGCTTAAACCCCCAAAAATCCCAATTCTCCCTCCAAATGTCTCTCACTTTGCAACTCTCCATTCCCAATTTCAATTTCAATTTTCATTCCCCCTCTCCCAACCTAAATTCCCTCTCCAAGCTCCACCGTCTTCAAATTATCCGCGCTTCTTCTTCGTCGTCGCCGTCGCCGGTAGAAGATTCCGAGCGCGGAAGGTACTGCTTCACCTCTATCCTCAAATTCCTTTGAAAATCAACTTTATATTCAATTAATTTTCTAAATCGATCATTTATTAACTTCAATTTTGTAATGCATGACTTTCGTTTTGTGATTCCGAGCACGGAAGGCTCTGCTTCACCTTTTTCCTCAAATTGCTTAGACAATCAACTTATTATTCATTTAATTCTCTAAATTGATCATTTGGAAGTACAATAGTATAATGCATGATTTTGTGATTCTGAGCATGGAAGATACTGCTTCACCTTTATCCTCAATTTGCTAAGAAAATCAACTTAACATTCAATTAATTTCTAAATTGATCATTTGATTGTACAATTTGTGTAATGTGTGATTTTCATTTTGTTTTATTGCGTTGTTTGTAGTGATGAAAAATCTCCACATCGACTGATTTTAGTGGAGAGATACGGGAATGGAACCTTGAAAAGGTACTATGTTCATTTCTTTCTTTATATCTTGCCGGTTTCTTATATGTATGGTATACTTATCTCAAACGGTACTGATTATGGTGGAGAGATACGGGAATGGAGCCTTGAATTGACTTGTTTTTATGTCATTTGCTAGTGGTAAGGTTTCGACATCATGAGAATAGCAAGTTCAGTTCTACTGTGTTTTTGGGCTTACATTTGGCTTCATGTCAGTACGTGTTCAATTGTATGCATAAAAAAAACACCTTGTTTTCAAACCATAAACCAAATCATAAAACATAGGAAGGAATATAATTCTGGTTCATGGACATTTATTTGGGCTTGAGGTATGCGGTCATTCAGCGCCTCAAATGGAGATAAATTAGCAGTTCAAGGACCCTTGAAATTGTAGAGATTTACTTTGCTGTAGGTGTAATGTAATAGTTTCCCGATGGACGATGGTATCTTTGGTTACTTAATTTATTTCTTAATATAGGTTAAACTTTTTCATTTCTCTCCAAGGAAAAATTCATTTTTCTAAAATTAAGGATATCTACTAGAAGGATTACCTGCTATGAAATACAACTACAGTATAGACGAACCCCTCCATTTGATCTGTTGATTTGATGAAATGAATGCAAAATAAAACGAACTCAAATTGAAAAAAAGAGGTGATTTTCTTTTGGGATCTCCCGTTAGTGTTGAACTGGAAAAAAAATTCGAGTATGGATCGCGACATTCATGTAGACATGTAGTTTGGGTGTTTTTGTTAGAAATGAATTTTACTAGAGTTTATCAATTGTATGCTGTTCATTGCATGTCCCCAGTTATTCAACTAATAAAATATTTGTTTCTTAATGTTGCTTCAAGCCAGGTACATATTAGATGATGAATCACGACTTAGAACTGTTCTTGAGGAACACAAGTCCAAATCTAATGATGGTTTTTCATTGAAAGAACTGTCATGGCTTCCTGTTGCAGTCAAAGATTTTGTTTTACCTGCGGGCTTCCCAGGTGACAAACAATCACTTCTTTCTTTATTTTACCTTTCCTAGTTTTCCTTCAATCGTTCTAATAAATACGTACATATGTATATTTTTGAAGTACCTAGCAAAAGATTATACTCCCTCCATCCACAAATGATTGTCCAAATTTCAAATCAAGGGACATTTGAAAATCTCTACTTTTTATTCATTGTAGTGACAAAGATTCATATATATTCTTGTAATCTTCTTTCCAAACATTTAGTTTTGCATGTAGAAAAGGACTAGTGAATTTTTTTTTCCGCAAAAATACATTTAGAGACAGTTATTTTCAAAAAGACATTCATTTTGGGACCAAAATTTCTTGAAAATGGACATTCATTTGGAAACAGAGGGAGTACAATGTTTACTTCTTTGTGGAAGTTGCCATCATACATGGTCTAATATATAGCTATATGTTTTTCCTCACCCCTTTTGCCACTTGTGAAGCAGGATCAGTTTCAGATGATTACTTGGAATATATGTTGTTGCAATTCCCCACCAATGTTACTGGATGGATCTGTCATACACTGGTGACTTCAAGTCTTTTAAAGGCACGTCAATCTAACTCGGGCCATTTGTTCTGATTGGGTATGTGAAAAGGCCAGCAATACTGTTACCATGCCAAAACTGATTGTTAAATTTTATTAGAATGATAAAATAGATTTCTTTTTTAATGGTTTGGTTTGATTCAAGTATTTTCAACTTCTTCCGATCAAAACTCTGAACCCTATTCATGTACTTCATGTCCATGGCTAAGCATAACAGGATTAGAGTTTTCTTTTCTTGATATTTCATCGTGCTCATTTTTTACCGTATTAAATACTTTTTCTATCCTGACAGATTTGTGTAATACTTTACTTGCCCTGCTGATGCAGGCTGTTGGCCTGGGCTCTCTTTCTGGAACTACTGTTGCCGCTTCTGCTGCAGCCATCAGGTCAACTTTTGTCAATCATATCTGCTTCTGCACTTCCTAAGTAGTTTCCACTCCAACAGTTTATTATCAAGTCAACTTTCTTTATTCATCTACTACGCTGATTCTTATACAATAAACACTTTTCCAAAATGTGCAGATGGGTGTCAAAGGATGGAATTGGTGCTGTTGGGCGCTTATTCATTGGTAGGAATATCAGCCAAGCTAACAAACAGCGTGGATACTTGTGAATGTTAACACTATTTATCGTCAATTTTCCAGGTGGGAGGTTTGGCAGTCTTTTTGATGATGATCCAAAACAGTGGCGCATGTATGCAGACTTTATTGGCAGTGCTGGAAGGTATTACACATGCTTTCTGACTTTCTGTTTGCAGTGAGTTACCTTAGCTTCATACTTATTAAGGGTACTAAGTTCCTTAAATATGTGTTGCAGCATTTTTGACCTCTGTACCCCGCTATACCCTGCATATTTCTTGCCTCTGGCTTCTCTAGGAAATCTTACTAAGGTAATGCTATCATTATCATTTGTTCTTTTGAAGAAAATTATATTATACTCCATCTGTCCTGAAAAGATACTCTCACTTTAACTTTCATGATCAACTCAATTAAACTTTGACCGTATTTATTAATTCATCAGTAGGAAAACTATCAATAACGAATTTTGGATTTTCATATGGATATTTAGATTTTCATAAAATTATGGTCAAAGGTCGGTTAAGTTGACCATGAAAGTCAAAGTGGGACTATATTTCCGGGATGGAGGGAATATTAAAATTTGGAAAAGGTACCTTGCCAAGGTAATATCAATGCAAATTGAATGGCATCCTCATTCAACGCTCCTGATAATCATACTCCATCCACTCCAGTCCACTCAACGAGTCCTACATTCTATTTTGGGATGTTCCACTTGAAGAATCCTATTTCGAAAGTAAGGTGATAAACAATACGAGCTTTATAACTGACCCTCAATAATAAGCTCAAAATTAAGAAAACTATTTTAGCTTTTAAAATAAGGGCATGGAAAGTGTTTCTGTTATTATATTCTTGGTTTGTCAAATGTGGACGCTTTGATTGCAATGGAAGGAATAACGTCAGGTGGAAGACTGTTGACTAAGTCATATTCGTTTATATGATGGATTTAGAACAAAATAGAAGTACCGTTTATTGTTTGATGGGGACATAAGTAATTATATTATTCAGGAAAATTTTGTCATGAATATATATACACACATACATACCCACATACACACACACACACATATGTGTATATTGTTGGACTGATGAGTATATGAATAGGCTGTGGCGAGGGGCCTAAAAGATCCTTCATTCAGGGTGATTCAAAGTCATTTTGCAATCTCAGCAAATCTGGGAGATGTAGCAGCAAAGGTATGTCAACTGCATATTTCAACTGCATATTTCAATGGTGGACACAATATACTTCATCTTATTAACTTAAATAAAATGAAATCTTGCAGGAGGAAGTCTGGGAAGTATCTGCTCAGCTCGTCGGACTTTCTCTTGGTGTACTGATTCTGGTAAATCATTTAGCTCATCGTATTTTTCTTGAATTTTCTTGATTGAATCACAATATTTCAGTTACAGTTTTTGTAAAGGGATCAAGTGTTCAACATCAATGCAGGCTACACCTGGCCTTTTAACATCGTATTCTATTCTGGTGTTCACTTGGATGAGTATACGGCTTCTGCACCTTGGTTTACGATATCAGTCTCTTTCCGTTCTCCAATTTAACACAGTAAGAAAATTACATGCTTAATTTCTTTTTATTCTTTTTTTTTTTAACATAAATGTAAATCTTTGTTTTTTAGCTAGTTAAATTGATCATGGTTCTTTCTTTCTCATTTTTTCATGTGATTAGATTAATCTAAAGCGTGCTCGTATCCTGGTTAACTCGCATGTCTCGAACTCCACTGTTCCAGGTAAGCTTTATCCTTGATTTGCCACAAAAATTCTGCATTTCACAATGGAAATCAAAATCATTGCACTTAAATTTATTTTGTTTGGGCTAGGGTGCCTGGAGTGCAATAAGATGGAAAATATTTTGTCATGGGAAAGATTTTCAAGGCCAAGTATAGTTCTTGGTGTGCCTTTGGATGAGGCGGTTTCGGGTGAAAGATCTGGCTACATGGTATGGTTTCAGATTCTTCATTCCTATCACAAAATTGTTGAATCTGCTTTAGATTTGTAGGTGGATCATTGCTAATATTTTCCTTAATCAGGTAAAGAAGCTTTTAAAACTATATTCGAAGGAAAAATACATACTTGTGGTGAACCAACAGCGGACAAAAGACTTTGAGGTCTTTGTGTCTTTGAAGGTATGCACCTGGAAGTCACTCGTGAGCATATTTTTTTTATCTTTTTGTTTCTGTCTTGTATACTCCGTCCCATAAAGTACTGCTTTTTATTTTTTATTTCGCTTGGACCTATTAATTTTGTTGACTTCTCCAAAATTTTCTTTTTGGCATGAACCTAAGATTAGAACTGTCATAACCTTAATAACTAAGGGTTAATAACTCAACTTGGTCTTCATGGTGATCTGACAAAGTAAGTTTTATGTTGGTTCTTCACAGCCCTTATTATTAAGGGTACTTATGGAAAAATGTACTCCCTCCGTCCATAAATGAAAAAGGTGCAGACTTAGGGCATTTTCAAGATTTTTTTTTGTCCCTAAACGTTTTTTTACCAAAAATTTCTCACTTGTCATTTCATACTTGCAAAACTACATGTTTCGAAAGTTGATTACAAGAATAGTTATGCGTCATCGCCATTAATTGAATAAAAAGTAAACATGAATGTCCCCCAAACAGATTTTAGACATTTATTTAGGGACGAAGATAATACTCCCTCCGTCCCAGAGTAAGAGTCATACTTTCCATTTTGGTACGTCCCAGAGTAAGAGTCATATTCCTAAAATGGCAAAGAATCTTTACTATTCATCCCACTCATTCTTTCTCCTATTTTACTTTTATACTCACAACACCAATCAATTCACTATTCTCTCCCACTCATTCTCTCTCCTACTTTACTTTTACACTCACAACATTTACATCACTTCCAATATTTATTAATAGGCGTGCAAATGAGGGGTAGGACTCTTACTCCGGGACGGAGGGAGTAGTATTTATTTTTTTCAAATGTTTTGTCTTTCAAGCATGGACTCTTTTAATCGAAATAAAAGGAGTATCTTATTATTTGCCCGATTTGTTATTTGTTTGTCAAGCGTTTTTAGCGCGCGATCATTTGTTCTGACCCATAGGTTGCATCACAGGAAGGAGCAACTAGTCTATCAGTATTAAGAAGCGTGTGGCAGACCTATTGGCTTTACAAGAATACGGTCAGTCCAAATAACATGTTTGATCAAATTGAGAAAAGCTTGAACCATTTGGAAGATGAGTTCGAGAATTTCTTGCAACAACTTAGAGAAGTTGGATGGGATACAGATCAAATCAGTTTGAAGGTCTATAAAGATGTTTCGATTCAAGAATTTGGTTCCAACTAATTCCTTTCGGTACAAAACTGCATGGTTCCAGGTCTAGTTCCAAGTGAGGCAGCTTGATCGGATTAGAGATGGTCGTGGAGACGAGCAAGTTGGACATGCTTTTTATAGACAGCACGGTCTGACATCAAATTTTTTTTTATCTAATTTTGGGAAGAAAAAAAAGGAGATAAACATCATATATATTGTGTCGAATGTCAATGAAATTTCTGAGTTTTTCATTCTTCTTCACCATTGTAATAAATTGCCAATAAATGGTACTGAGCATGTTTTTCCCTACTTGGGATGGGATATTAACTTTGTACCGTGTATATATATATGTATAATGTATGGCCAGATGTTTTATGGATCCGGAACCGCTGCACCGCTGCACCGGATGAAAGTTACATATGTTATGTAAAACGTTTTCTACACAACGTTTTTATTGCACTACACAATGTCAAAACGACCGAAATCAGGAGCTAACTGAGAAACGTTTTACATTTGCAGTACACGTTTTACATTAGGTAGAAAACGTTTTACAAAACGTATGTAACTTTCACATCGGTGCAGGGGTGCAGCTAACTCGGTGCAGCGGTTCGAAATCCATGTTTTATTGAGTAGAAAATGTAAATCTCATCATATTGGTGCATTTATCTTACTTCCTCAAAATGATACTAGTATTCCCAACTTTTTAGTTGTCAATTTGAATAAACTTTGAGCAATAATAAGTTTATCTTAAAAATAATTTAAAACTTGTTGTTAATATACTATTATAAATACCGTAATTTTTAATTTTCATTAATAAGACAACTAAATTATTGCTCAAAGTTCAAACAAATTGACAACAAATGGAACACCATTTCGGAACGGAACGGATACAATTATGAACTAAACTTGCATGTAATTCAGCTGCATGATATATGTTCAACAAATCGCATTCTAAAAGATGTATGAACTGCTCACAGAGAGTAACATTGATACCCAATTTCTAAATAAATAACCCTGTAAAAAAAAAAAAAAATTAACTTTAGGCAATCATCATGTAAAGCTAACCCTCCCACTGTGATAACTTGAGTGTACAAAATAAAGAAGGCTCAAAGAGCATTTCAGATGGCACAACACATAATAAAATATCCAGTACGGTTTCCCTGGACGAGTCTCTCGTGGAGAAGTAGTGTAACATCTCAATCATCGTCTTCATCATCATCATCATCATCCTCTTCTTCATCGTCGTCCTATAAATATGACAAGCCATCAATGGAGGCTAAAAGTGTAGATGCAGCAGCTAAAAGTGACGGCTGGGATTACATGGTTGAGATATTTAAAAGAAGGCACGCCAGATGCCTCAGACCCACAAATTTTTGCAAGTGGGATTTGCGAAAGAGTGCAGTAGCCAATGGAGTTTCGTTTTATCTTTGTTGTGTCTCTATAAGTGTAAACGAGTGCCATTTCTAATGATTTCTGCTATGAAAACTGTGAAATGCCTCTTTCAGAGGTCGAAGCTTCCAAAATAGGAAGAAGTTCATTTAAAATTTTGGGACAGGCTCATGACAACAAGAGCCAAGCCATAAGTGTAGTAAATTTACTCATATTGTAAAGGAAAATGTTGATGCAGAGTTAATAATACCACCTCGATACAAGTTGAGAGCTATTCATGTCGAAATGCATACAATGAATGTGTTAAAATTTGAAAAATATGATAATACTCTCACGAGATTACGTTTCTCATACTACCATGTTGAAAAGTTGTATGTAACCAACAAGATGAAAACACTTCAGATACTTCAAGAAGATGTTTAGTAAGAGATACCTGGCCACTTTCCTCGTCAACCTCAGATTTTGACTTGTCAGATTCCTCACCGTCATCGTCAGCCGCACTCTCCTGTTTGTTAAACAGACAAATCAGAACACAAAAAATCCAACCAATAAATACTTGTTTTCCGTGTTTGGGTGACACATTATACAACAGATCCTCACCTGCTTCTTGTTGTAAGCATTGATAAGTTTCTCGTACTCGATCTTCCTTTTTGCAGCCTTGGCTTCATAGGGAGCCTTTTCCTGAAATCAAAACGTAAGCAAGAAGATCATATATCTTCACATAGGAACTAATTCACATGAAAACTAGCACTTGGTAATCAGCCAATCTCACACATACACTAATATATCATTCCCTCATTTGGATTAATTATCCAGACTTAAAGCATAAATCTTATTGTCAGTAAATAATGGACCGGACCCAATTTGAAATACATCACAGGTAATAAAATAAAAAAAAACTCTTGTAAGACATTGTACTTACAGCAGCACTCAAGGATTTCCACTTTTCTCCACCAGCTTTTCCAACCTATTAAGACCAACATGTAAGAAAAAAACTCAATTTCATATGGGTACTGAAATGCAGGATGACTTAAACAACAAAAAACCACTCCGTACAACATAAACTCGACGTAAGTTAAGTACTCACAGCTGATACAGCCTTTACGTTAGGGTTTTCTTTCTTAAATGTCTTCCTGAAGTCCTCACTGGATAAGAACATCAATTAGCAGAGTTGTTCAAGTTAGGTCATAATACCAAAAGATGGAAACGATTCAAAATAACAGGAGGAAAAGGCCGTTCGTACAGGAAGACAAAGAAAGCACTAGGAGGCCTCTTTGGTTTGTTAGGATCTTTGGCCGCTTTCCCACCTTTGGCCTTGCTTTTGCTACTCTTATCTACCTTAGCAACAGCCTTTCTCTTCCCAACTTTTCTGAAACAAACAGATGTCGTCAGTATAATATTCCTGCTACAAGCCTACAACAATACAGCCACTACCACATCACATTAATGAAGCCTTTGATCAGACTATTCAATACGTCCCACTAGTCTTAACCCAATAGTCAAATTTTGAATGGACTCGTGATACTCGCTAACACACAAATATCATGTGTCAGAATTGTTTAGCCGTTGTATATCATGCAAACATAGAGAGGAATGTTACAAGTCCACCAAGAAGTTGTACCTTCGTTTCCAAAAACTCATACTTCAATTGCTTGACAGGTAAAAACAAAAGCATTTTACTCTTGGGCTAAACTACAGAAATAGATGCTTGATGTAGTTAAGAGTTAAAATTCAGGACATCTTTTTATATCCCCCGTCACTTCCTAAATGTACGACCTCATAACACTAGAAAAATTCGATCTACAGGCTATAGAGATTCATTATCAATTCACTAGAGAAGTGAAGGGTCTCTCAAAGAACAACAGATTCTGTATTCCCAGACAACAAACATTAACATAGTTAAGTCGCTACATTCTACAATAAAAAGCATTCTCCTTATCTCAACATAAGATCAAAACCAATCAGTTTAGATACAATTAATCATATGACAAAAAGAAACATCAACTCGCCTAACCTGTCGTCAACCGGCTTCAAAGCCTCCTTCGTATCCCGCTTAGCCGCTCCCTTACCCTTAGCACCCTTCATTCTCACAACTGCAATTTTCAACAGTAACTAAAACATAAGCAAATCTAACTGCACAGCATTGAGGTCAACACAGTCAAATATAATCCAAGCAATAGTAACCTCACAAAGTCAAAACAAAGCAACTCCACACAATTTCGTAACTACAAAACAAAATTCATCAAATATCTCCATATAACAGCCATAATTAAATCAACAACTAATAAAATCAAAACTATACAACAAAATGAAGCATTAAAAAATAAAACCAAAAGCAAATCTAACAGTACAAAATCAAGTCAACGCAGTAAAAACACATTACAGGAGAATATTATTTAACCACCAATCATACAGCCTGAATAATAATAAATAATAACACTTCCACATAACAATTCAAAATATCAAACTAAGAAATTCACCAAACATAAGCAAATCAAATCATGAACTAAATCAAAATCTCAAAAACAAAACACAAAATTGAAAAGATCAGTAAAAAAAAAAAAAAACACTGACTTGCAGGAACTGAAGTGAGAATAATTATATGAATTAAAGCAATAATTTGAACAAATTAACAGAACAGAATTGAGTGATTTAATTGAAGTTAAAGGAAAGAAAAATAGATCTAGAGAGAGAAAGGGAAGCAAACCTAGAGAGAGGAAGCGATCTGTGTGTGATCGAGAGGGAGGAAGAAGCAGAAAGACAAGAAGAATCGAATTTTGGTAAAAGAAAAAAAACAACCGGACTGGCCGGTTGACCTTTGCAGACACTGTTTATATGATTATTTCATCCTCACACTGTTGCAGTTGACTCAAATTTGTCTTTGTTCCTTAATAATAAGCGTACATAGTCAAACTATGAAGCTTAAACCGAGACGGAGGCAGTACGAGCATATTACTAAGGAAATCAGGGATTCACATCCTGCGTAAAATTTGGGATGTCTGTCGTCCATTCAATACAATCATAAGATTATAGTCGTTTTTAGCCGTGATTACGTGAAACTATTCACTTTCGGACAGTTTAAGAAAAATAAATAAGAGTAATCTATATTTCTGACCATTGTACTTTTTTGGCGTAATCAATTTGATCATTCTATTTCTAAGTTTACAAATGCGGCAATTGTACTAATGATTTAATAGCAAATGTCACCCAATTTTCAAACGACAGTTAAAAACTTAACGAAGAAGATATCATTTTGATCCCTGATTTTTCATTTTTTTTCCTTTTTTCAAACCTTTAACATTTTTTCTTTCGATATCCTCCATTATCACCAAAACAAAACAGAATCCATTGCTACGGTGGCCGCCACCATAAACAACCTCACCAGTCTGCTACCACAAACAATCTCCCAAAAAGCCAATTTTATTATTAGCATTTTCGCTAAATCTTAATCCCTCTGTCCCGGAATAAATGTCATAGTTGATATGTCAATGTTTTTAAGCTTTTAGTTGTGTCTTCTTGATTGCTCCAATCTATTCACATGGGTAAAGTGACACCTCTTATGACATTTCAATGTTTGTGCCTCTATTATAATGGGTAGTATAGGAAGATCACCAAACTTCATACCTTATTTTTAGTAAGGCGACACTTATCTTTGGACAAACGAAAAATAGAAAATAAGACATTTATTCCGGAACAGAAGAGTAGAAGTTTATGACATTAAAAATCAGAATGCTTTAGTAGATCTCGTATTTGAAGGAGATGGACAACAATGGGTGGGATATATTCTGGGTGTGGAAGGGGCAATTTAGGGATAAACCAAAATCGTTCTTTATAAGAACTGAATTTTAATTGGTTAACAATTTTTTTGAGGTGGAAAAAGGATGGTATTGGACAAAAAGTTTCTTAGGGTGAAAACAAAAACAAAAAGCAAAGGTTGGGGATGAAAATGATATTTTTTTCGTTAAATATTAACGGTAGTTATCGGTTTGGGTGAAATTTTAGTACAAAGGTTATATTTGTAAACTTAGAAGTAGAATGGTCAAAATTGTTGGGAATTTAGTGGTACCCCGTTGCAATCTAGATAAAGAACAACAAACCCACAAGCACAATAATGGAAGAATCACACACACAAGAACACAAGAATTGTTTACCCGGTTCGTTCAACACATGAACTACGTCCGGGGGCAATTGCCAAGCCAATATAATATTAATCACACCTTAATAATTTGCTACGATGTGTCCTAGGTCGTGACTATGCTTATATAGCAGTACAAGGAAGATCTAAATCAAATTAAGAAGAGATTGTGTCAAAATAGGAAACAAATCAGCCCAGCCGGCATACCAAGCGCCCGCTCACCCCTTACCAGGCGCCCGCTCAAATTAATATCCATGCGGACAAACCTTACTGCCTGAATGAGCGCCCGCCTGGTCACCACCAAGCGCCCGCCTGCTTCTCCGCCTAGAAGTTCTCATCCGGTTTGAACTCCTTCTTGATCTCACCAACTCCCCCGACTTAGACTCATTTTCTTCCTTGTAGTTTAGGATCCAATCCCAACAATCTCCCACCTGGAGACTAAACTCATAAGCATAGAAACACCCATCAACTCCCCAAATCAGCTTCTACCTTGATTTCTCTCCGCAAGTCTAACTTCGCCTTCTCCCTCCAGACCCACATACCTCGCAATGCTTCCCCTTGAAACATGGACACACCTTGTTTCTTGCATCGTCTTCTCTTGGTCTGAACACGCTCTCTGTTAGGGCACTTGGACTTCCACACCGCGTTGATCAACTTTGTGTCTTCCCCCCCCCCCTAACATACCGTTTCTTGATGTCTCTCCTTTCTACACCAGTAGGCCGGTTCTTTAGCCTCTTGCTCCCACCCGAGCGAATGTCGACATTGTAGGTAGAGTACAACATTTTCTCCTTAACCCCATGAGCTATCACCTTAGCTCCTTTTGTGACTTCCCAAGACCCACCAGTGAAGGTCACACCATACCCTTCATCATCAAGTTGTCCCACAGAAATCACCCTCCTTCTCAAGTCCGGAACATGCATCACGTCGTGCAATTGTAAAACAGCCCCGTTAGGTGTCTTCATCATCACATCCCCCTTACCTTTGATCTTCAAAGGTTGATCACCACCAAGATAGACAACCCCAAAATCTCCAGTTTTATACCGCTCCATTGTTTCTGCATCCCCACTAGCATGACAAAAAGCTCCAGAATCCAACACCCAATCTTCACCTGACTTCTCCTCTCCTAGGATTAATACATCCCCATCATCCACCACGTGTGCATCACTATCCTTATCCGGACAGTCATAACTGATATGACCCATCGCGCCACAATTGTAGCACTTGGCCGGCTTTTTCCCCTTTTTCGGTCCTCCACTTCCCCTATTTCTCTCCACCCTAAGTACAGCCCCATCTGCGGAAGATTCTCCCCTTTTCTCTTTCCTTCTCAACTCCTCTTGAAGGATGAGATCTCGAACCTCCGTATACACTAATGGTGTTTTCGACGTACTGATCGTTGTGACAGTTACCTCCCAACTGTCAGGCAACGATTTTAGTAGAAAACATGCTAACACTTCATCGGAGAAAGTAATATCAACACTTTTCAATTGGTCCACCATACCTTTGAAAATGCCGATATGACTTGCTGCTGTCTGCCCCTCTGACATCTTCGTATTCGCAAACCTCTTTATCAAATGCACCTTATTTATATTCGACGGCTTCTCATACATGTCTGACAGCATCTGTAGCAACCCCACCGTTGTCTTGGCCTCCATTGCGTTCTGTGCAACGTCGTCGGTTAGAGCGTTCCTCACCGCTCCTAACGCCTTCCGATCTAACGTCTCCCAATCCCCTTTTGACATGTCTTCGGGTTTCTCACCTAAGGGTTTATGAAGATCATTACAATAAAGGTAATCTTCAACCCTTGTCCTCCAAAACGTGAAATTCACACCGTTGAATTTCTCGATTGAGTTCTTCATCTTGATTGCTTCACAAAAGTCCCCAAGAACGTGATTCAAAATTAATCAACTAATGAAACTTTGAATCCTCCTAACCAAAGCTCTTGATACCAGTTGTTGGGAATTTAGTGGTACCCTGTTGCAATCTAGATAAAGAACAACAAACCCACAAGCACAATAATGGAAGAATCACACACACAAGAACACAAGAATTGTTTACCCGGTTCGTTCAACACATGAACTACGTCCGGGGGCAATTGCCAAGCCAATATATTATTAATCACACCTTAATAATTTGCTACGATGTGTCCTAGGTCGTGACTATGCTTATATAGCAGTACAAGGAAGATCTAAATCAAATTAAGAAGAGATTGTGTCAAAATAGGAAACAAATCAGCCCAGCCGGCATACCAAGCGCCCGCTCACCCCTTACCAGGCGCCCGCTCAAATTAATATCCATGCGGACCAACCTTACTGCCTGAATGAGCGCCCGCCTGGTCACCACCAGGCGCCCGCCTGTTTCTCCGCCCAGAAGTTCTCCTCCGCTTTGAACTCCTTCTTGATCTCACCTACTCCCCCGACTTAGACTCCTTTTCTTCCTTGTAGTTTAGGATCCAATCCCAACCAAAATGATTGCGTCCAAATAATCTTGATATTGCTTAAAGTAAAGTAGATTCATAATAACGGTGGGAAAAATGTAAAAAATATTTTAAGACCGAGGGAGTATTCAGTCATGCATTGCCATCATTAAGAAGGAAAAATGAAATTTGGATCAGAAACTTTTTTGAATAAACAATTTTTTTGTGAATAAACAAAATTGTCCTCTCTGAAAAACATGATTGTAATTCAATAAAATTTGTTTGTGATTAAATATATTATAAATTTAACAAAATATGTTTAATAGATTCTAAACATTGTTGACTTTATATCTCTATCACTCAAACAGCATTATAAATCCTATTGTTTTTAGCTAGGTTATCAATTTGTTGAGCTATTAAATCCTTGAAGCCCTCGTCAAGGCCCAAATAAAGAACGAAGATCACAATCCAAAAAAGTTCAAAATATCCACATGTGATACAATTGGGCTAATTGCAATTTGGTTACCTGAGTTTTACAAAAAAAAATGCAATTAGTTATCGAATATGTAAATGTTCAAATCCGGTTCCTAAGTTTGTATTTTTGTTGCAATGTGATGTAAAAATGGATGGGGTGTTAAAAATTTAACGAAATTTGGGTCATGTGCAGCACACATGACATATTAAGGGGTATTATAGTCTTTTTGCAGAGCATGAGATTTGTATTAACAAATACTAACGAAGTTGACCAAAAACATTCAAATAAGTCCTTATATGTGAGAAAACTTAACGGAATTTATAACCCCGTTAATCATCAACACCATCTTCATCATTCTAACACCATCACCACCCGTCACCATCTCGACGCTGCCTCCCGCCACCGTCTCAAATCACCGCCTGCCACCAACCGCCAACAAAACCGCTAACCACAACCACCAACATCCTTAATTCAAATCCCATTATCTAGATCTGTGATAAAAAAATCAAGAAGCTCACACACACACATATTGAGATCTGAGTTCAAAAAACACAAATCAAAGAAAAATCTTCACAAATCTTAGAAGATGGGTGAAGAAATTGCAGACACACACGCAGAAATCTTCATCTTTATGCAAGTCCGCCAAACACGCTCACCATCTTTGCTGCTAATAGACACGGGAGCACACACTCGCACACACAGAAATAAACAGAGCAAGAGATGGGGGGAGAATCAAGATTTTCGTCCAATCTAGATTTCAACCCAGATTATCATCCAATCTAGATTTCGATCTAGATCGATATAGAGAGAGAGAGAGGGAGAGAGAGAGAGAGAGTTGGTGAGTAGGTGTTTCTTTTGTGGATGGCCAGAGATGGAGTGAAAGAATGAATTTCAGACGAAGAAGATGATAGAACGGGGAAATGGATCGGTGATGGGGAAAGGAGGGTTGGGATCCGAACCGCCGGAGAGAGGGAAGAGAGCCGGAGAGGGCGGAATGAATCTGAAATTAGTAAGAGAAAAGGGGGTGGGTGTTAAAGGTAGGGTTCTTAGAAAATGACAATTTTACCCAAAATATGTTATATGTGCAAATCTCATACTTGTGAAAAGACTATTTTACCCCCTTAAAATGTAACGTGTGCTGCACATGACCCAGATTTCGTTAAATTTTTTAACACCAAATAAATTTTAACTTCTACTTCGTCTTAGAGTAAGTGTCCACCTTTCATTTATAGTTTGCTCCAAAATAAGTGTCTTATTCCTAAAAGACAATGAATTTTTACTATTTCTCTCACTCGTTGCCACTCCTAGTTTACCTTTATATTCAGCAACAACAATCAATTTACAATTCTCTATCCCACCCTCTCTCTCATACATCACTTTTCATACTCACAACATTTACATTATTTTTCTCCATTCCTGCAGCTCTTCTCAATTTTTTTTTCAATCTCATCCATTGATTGCTAAGGTTTGATACATCCATTTCCTTGATTTAATTTTGTTGTAAAATTCTAATTTTGCATTTATTATTTATCAATTTGACAAGTAATAAATGTAAAATTAGGATTATTTCTAGATTTGTTTTTTTGTTGTTGTTTTATTGAATAAGTTGCCTTCACTTCTCGTTCGATTACTATGCATTTTCCCTTTTGTTGGGACCTTTTGTATTTTCCCCTTTGTTGGGAACATTTGTCTTCTCCCCATTGTTGGGAGCCTTTGCCTTCTCTCCGATGTGAGAGCCTTAAAATGATGTTAATATTTGTACTTGGTTCAATGCTTGAGGTGTTTGGTTGCGTGTTTCCTGCCGACTCAAGTGCTTCATCTTGTCGTATTTTCAGCGCCAAATTCTTACCGTTCGGGGATTTACTAAAGGCCTATGTAGAGCCGTGTCCAAATTTTGTTTGGAGAAGCACTTGTGCATCACAAGATATAGTTCTCAAAGACATCTATTGGAGATTTGGTTCGGGTTTGACCATCAATACTCGAGATGTGTTAGGATTTTTATGTGTAAATCTTAATTGCAATCATTATATTTTGGACGAGTCTCTGGAAAAAAAAAACTAAAGTTGATAAAAAATTTCCTCATTTACGTTGTGATTGGTTAAATCATGTAAGCCAATCAGAATTTTACACTCAGGTATGTATGTTATTCACCAATCAATGTCAACCACATAAAACATCCTCCAACTTGTTCCCTTCCTCAAACCAGTAGAAATCAGACATTGCCCACAACCAGATAAGGCTCAGATAAGGCCTAGGCTTCCTCAACCGTCAGATGGATTCACTCTTCAATCCAACGCTTATAAACCCACCACCTTAGATAACCCACAAACCCCTATAACTCAGTCCAAAATCAACCTCATTTCCCATTCTCTTATCCTCCACCACACACACCCCCCTCTCTACAACCCCCCCGGCGCACGTTAGACACAACCACCACCGAAAAATGGCAGCGGCAGCGGCAACATCCTTCATGGGCACCCGAGTGCCAGATGTACCGAGCCCGGTTCGGGTTCAACCACGGATCGTTCAAACCCGCGTTCAAGCCCGATTCGGATTCGGCAAGAAGAAGGCTGCCCCGAAGAAGAAGACAGCCACATTCTCGGACCGACCCCTTTGGTACCCGGGCGCCAAGGCTCCGGAATATTTGGACGGGAGCCTGGTTGGCGATTACGGGTTTGACCCGTTTGGTTTGGGGAAACCCGCCGAGTACTTGCAGTTTGATCTGGACTCGTTGGACCAGAACTTGGCTAAGAATTTGGCCGGAGATGTGATCGGGACGAGGTTCGAGAGCGCCGACGTGAAGTCGACGCCGTTCCAGCCGTACAGTGAGGTGTTTGGGTTGCAGAGGTTTAGGGAGTGTGAGCTGATTCATGGACGGTGGGCTATGTTGGCTACGCTCGGCGCGCTTACCGTCGAGTCGCTCACCGGCGTTACATGGCAAGACGCCGGAAAGGTACGACATTGAAAGCTAATTTTATTTACTCGCTTGGACAATTAAAATGATGAGTAATACTCCCTCCTTCCCAAAATGATCTTCTCATTTGATTATTCAATCTTTTTAAGGATATGAACACTTGATTCACTAGTCATATTTTGTTTGGGCACTTCTAAGCCTAGGTTGTAGAAATGTGAAAATTTTTTGGGACAATGAAAAATGCCAAATGAGAAGATCATTTTGGGACGGAGAGAGTATTAAAGTAAAAACAAAAAAAACTCACAAAATTTAGACATAAAATGATTTGCAACAGACTGTTTGTTTGTTTGTTTGTTGAGCAATGCTAGGGACACAAAATAAGGCCACAAAATCTTGCTCACAAAATGAGATGGCGATATTTTATTGGTTACATCGATAATGGATCCGCCACACTCTAATTAAAAACACCAATAAAATCATTACACCTAAGATTTTGTGAGCAAGTTTTTGTGATTTTTTTTTTACTCCTAGTATTATTCTTGTTTGTTTGTTTGAATAGTGTTGCTTTATGCCCTCATGCTCATTAATTTATCACAGATTGTCAACTCAGTTTGTGACTTTAAAGTTAAGAATTTATAGGTGTTTTTAGCATTGCTCTTAAAATGTTTTAGACCGGATTTTTAAGTGCCATAATTTTCCAAATTAAATTTTGCACAATTAATAGTGAAAACATGGGATAAAACCTTTTTTTTTTTAAATGACGCTGTGACATTTTTGTAATAATAAATGGAAAGTTGTTTGCTGATCGTAAGTGCCAAGGTTCGTGTTAAAATGTGTCAGTCACGTACACTGACACTATCACTGACACTTAAGTGTCAGTATCTGTAACGACCCGAGTCTGTAGACCCGACCCGCTACATAGGTACCATACACTAGCCCACCAAGCATCTCTTCAATTGGGTCAACCACAGCCCATCACAGGCCTCCAAAAGTCCAATGGATGATTTGATGCTTAGTAGGAGTGTATGGGCCTTCTATATAGCACACTCACTTCCCACATATTTCCGATGTGGGATGGGGGATATCACAATCTCCCCCACTCAAACCCTTGCCGTCCCTGGCAAGGTCAATCAATACCCAGATCGTACCCCGGGCTAGCTCGCAAGCCTTAAGGCCGGGGTTCTGCTCTGATACCATTTGTAACGACCCGAGCCCGCAAGCCCGACCCGCTACATAAGCACTACACAACTGGCCCACTAAGCACAACAACTGGGTCCACTTGGCTTACCACAGGCCCACCCAAAAGTCCATGGATGTTATTGGTGCTTAGTAGGAGTGTAGGCTTTTTATTTGATCAAAGCAGAAAAGCTCGCCTTCTATGGGCCTTCTATATAGCACACTCACTTCCCACATATTTGTTGGGGTGCAACCCAAAGTCCCACATCGGCAATTGAGCAAAGTATTGCCAGGTATATAAGAGCACCCACCCACTTCATTAGTATGAGGCCTTTTGGGGGTTGACTCAAAAACAAATCCGTGCGGGCTGGGCCCAAAGCGGACAATATCATACTAATGTGGAGAGTGGTGGTGGTGATCGCGGTCCCTACAAGTGGTATCAGAGCTATGGTTCGGATGGGCCCGACCGTGTGGGCCATGTGTGTGCTTTATATGGTGGGGTTCCCCTTGTGCGACATAGTGAATCGAGTCTTGCAATCGAGGGCGATGGTGTTTCGCGGACGGTTGGTACAAGCTTTCGCCGATATGGGCCAAAGGAAACACTGCGGGCCATAGCGGTGTGGTCCTTGGTTTGAGGGGAGGATTGTTGGGGTGCAACCCAAAGTCCCACATCGGCAATTAAGCAAAGTATTGCCAAGTATATAAGAGCATCCATCCACTTCATTAGTATGAGGCCTTTTGGGGGTTGACCCAAAAACAAATCCGTGCGGGCTGGGCCCAAAGCGGACAATATCATACTAATGTGGAGAGTGGTGGTGATGATCGCGGTTCCGATGTGGGATGGGGTATATCACAATATCAATTTTAAAAAGTGTTGGTGTAATGACAGACACTTTTAAATACTAACACTGTCGCTCATGAAAAGTGTCAATTCCAATGTTTATAAACGTCAGTTTAAATTACTGGCACTTTGTAATACTAACACTCGCCATTTACGATGCTCCCAGTTATTTACGAAAATGTCACCGCTTGTTTTTTAAGAAAGCGCCAGCGGCTTTTGAAAAACACGTTTTTCCTATGCTTAAAGTAAAACATATTTTTCACAACTCCAATTAATATACTCTGTTTAGTTTAAATTTGGACAATTAATATACTTTGTTTAGTTTAAATAAAACGAAAATTGCATTTTCCTTTTTTTTTTTTTTTTTTTTTTTTTTATGTTATGGATTAAGTGTATTTTTAATAAGAAAATACTACAATTGTAGATCATTATTAGTAATGTACAAACAATTAAATAACATCCGTCACTTATTACTCTTGATGGTGAAGTAATAGTATTAATTAACGAATAATACTAGGGGCACAAAAAAGTCACAAAATATTGCTCACAAAAACCTAGGTGTAATAATTTTATTGGTGTTTTTAATTAGAGTGTGGCGGATCTATTATCGATGCAACCAATAAAATATCGCCACCTCATGTTGTAAGCATGATTTTGTAAATCATACCCCAATTTTGTGACTTAAAACAATTACTTGATGGTTTGCTAATAGTTTCAAGTTATGGACCGGCGATTTTGTAGTCTATAAAACCCTTTTTTTTTTAATAACAAATCCGGTTTTTCTGTCTAATAAAAACTATTTATTTTATACAATTTTGTGTGAGATTAAAGCATACTATACTACTATCAAATTTATTTTCAATTCTTTTTTTTTTTTTTGAGAAACAATTTATTTTCAATTCTTAGTTCAATTAATTAGCAAAATTGATTCTCACTGATTGTTGTTAATATGTTACATGCAGGTTGAACTAATTGATGGGTCATCTTACTTGGGCCAACCCCTTCCATTTTCCATCACCAATCTGATCATAATTGAGATTTTGGTTGTTGGTTACATTGAGTTCCAAAGAAATGCTGAACTTGACCCGGAAAAGCGGTTGTACCCGGGTGGTACATTCGACCCATTGAACCTAGCCGCCGACCCGGAGAAGAAGGAAACCCTTCAACTAGCCGAGATCAAGCACGCCCGCCTCGCCATGGTGGGGTTCCTTGGCTTTGCCGTCCAAGCTGCCGCCACGGGCAAAGGTCCACTTAACAACTGGGCTACCCATTTGAGTGACCCACTTCACACCACCATTTTTGACACCTTTGGCTGGTTCTCTTAAACTCTATCTTAATTAATTTGGCTGTAAAACTCCTTTTATTTTATTTTTTAATGTATTTTTCTTATCTATATTCTCATCTTGTAAAGGTTGTAACAATGGACAAGTTTAGCAAAATGCAGTACTGCCTTTTGTTGTTAATTCTCTCTTACTTGAAAGTTGAATGTATAATAAATAGTCTTATGAATATCTATTACTCCCTTAATTTCAAAATAAACGTCGCAGTTGTTGACAAGTCAACAAAATTTATCTCATTTTGATGTTTTCCAATTTACCCCCGGATGGTAGTAGGTCATGTCGATAATACTTGTGCATCATTTTCTTAGCCCGTCTATTTAGAAAAATCACCACACACGGTGTATTTTATTTTTAGAAATACAGTAATTATTTCGAGATAAATCAAAATAGAAATGTACTATTTGTTCCGGAGGAAGTATTTTAAATTAGATGCATTTGTTTCATATTTAAAGCCAATGATATGTTACTATTTTTTTTATTTTTTTATTTTGAAAGCGAAAAAAAACAACAATTGTATTAATATAGTTTTAGAAAATAGGCTCCACAAACATTTGGAGGTTCATTCCAAAAATGAAAAACTAATACGAATACGTACAATCGTCAAAATACTATTTGTCACGATGATAAAAGTATCTGATACATTTAGATTAGGAATGTTTATTCCTAAACCAAAACTCTAACCAAAACCCTTACTAATAATTACTTGTGACTCGCAAATGCTTTTCCATGCAAAACTTGGGCACGGTTGAAAATCGGCCTTCAACAAAACCTATATGGTAAAGTTTTGACGTTGAAAACGACCAAAGCCCTTACCAATAGTGATATAGTGATGTGTTTAGTAGGGATCACTAAAAATTACTCAAGAAAGTTTTTAGCATGGTTGGGTCTAGACATGGACAAATCCTATTACGGGTATAGGTACAGGTCCACCATGTTGGAGTAGAGATCTTCTAAGGAACAAAGAGGAGGACAAGCTGGCGGACATACCGAGCGAGCGCCTGGTATAGACCAGGCGGGCGCCCTTTTGGGCAGAAGGTTTTAGTTCCTGGCGGATTAATTCAGGCGGGCGCTTGGGGTAACCCAAGCGGGCGCTCGGTGCCCCGATGGGAATTCGTGAAATAGCAGTTTTGACGGGATTTCTCTTGTGTTTAGGTTTAGGACTCTTTCTAGGTTTGCTATATAAACAATGTTCCGCCCCATAACTCATTGTAACTCCATATTTACATATTATAATGCAAGATCCTGGCTTGGTAGTGCCCCCAGACGTAGTAAAACATATTGACGAACTGGGTAAACAATTTCTTGTGTTCGTTTTGTTCTTTTGCTTTGGGTTTCTTATTTCTTGTGCTTGTTTGTGGTGCCGGGTTTTCTTGAGATTTGCTTGGGTGTTGGGTGGGAATGGTCTAATTCCACAACAACTGGTATCAGAGCTTTGGTTGGACGATCAAAGGGGTTTATCAAGCAATCAAGAATGGGCAAGGATAAACAAGCAGTTGAGAAATTTGATGGTTCTGACTATGGGTTTTGGAGGATGCAAATTGAGGATCTCTTGTATAATAAGGATCTCTATAAGCCTCTAACAGGAGTCAAACCGAAAAAAGAAAAGCAGGAAGACTGGGATCTCATGGATCAGAAAGCCTTAGGGGTGGTTCGATCTACTTTGTCGAAGTGGATCGCGAAGACAACCAGGAAGGCGAAAACCACCAAGGAGCTATTGGATTATCTTACTGAGAGATTTGAAACTCCATCTGCTGCAAATAAGGTTGATTTGATACGCAAGATGGGTAGTCTCAAGATGCAAGAGGGAGGATCCATAGCTAAACACATCGATGAGTTTACGGATATTGTAGACTCATTGATTGCGTTGGAGATTACTTTCGGTGACGAGGTTCATGCATGTTTATTGCTAGCGTCCTTACCAAGGAGTTGGAGCGGAACGGTGACAGCGTTAAATGCTTCAGCAGGTAAGAACAAATTGAAGTATGATGATGTTAAGGACTTCCTCTTGGGCGAGGAAAATCGCATAAAGAAGTTAGGGACACCGTCTACTTCGGAATCAGTCTTGGCTACAACTAGTAGGGGAAGACCGGGTTCTAGCAATAAAGGGAGAACATGGTCAAGCGAAAGTGTAATCGGGGGTGGGGATCAGTATGAGGAGAACAAAGAAAGACCAAGGGTTGCAAGAGGATCGGTAGAGTGCTATCATTGTAAGGAGTTAGGACACTACAAGAGGGATTGTCCCATGCGAGGGGATAAATCGGCGAATGTGATAATCGAAGGTGACGATGTACTGATTCTGAGTGTTAGTAGTGCGCTAGAATCATGGATGCTGGATTCGGGGGCATCATTCCACTCATGCGGGCATGCAAAGGAGATGGAAAATTATACTTCCGGTGATTTCGGTAAGGTCTATCTGGCGGATGGCGAGCCTTTGAAAATCAAGGGGAAGGGGGATGTCAAAATAGGAGCATCGGACGGGAACATCTTACATCTACACGGGGTCAGTCACATTTCGGGTTTGAAAAAGAACCTGATTTCAGTTGGGCAGCTGGGTGAAGAAGATTACACGGTAACTTTTAGCTGCAGGAACTGGGTTATTACCAAGGAGGATTGTGAGATCGCTCGGGGTAATAGGGAAGGAAGATTGTATTTGACAAACACCAAGGATAGTATCACGGTGGCGTCAGCCAAGGGTGATACGGATTTGTGGCACTGTCGATTGGGTCACATGGGTGAGAAGGGGGTATCCCCGGTAACTTTTCGGGGTGGTGTGTCATTAGGGATGGCAACGGGGCGGATAAGGGGCGGGTTTTATCAAAACTGTACCCGCCCCTCAAGGAACTCCCCTTATACCAAACCCGCCCCGCCTCGCCAACTAGTAAACCCGTATCCGCCCCGCCCCGTATGGTTCATAATCACAATTTTTTGGGGGCTTTAGCCATGCCTTTAAAGAGTCCAACAGTCCAACAATATATAATTACAATACAATTATAACATTGTATCAAATTTAAGCCTAATCTAATAATTTCAACCATCTCATTCACACCCAAAGTATACAATTACAACACATTTATAGTAATTTACTTCATATATTAGTATACGGGGCGGGGCGGGGTCCCGCGGGTTGGGGTGTGCAACCAAACCCGCCCCGCAACCCGTCGGGTTTTGAAAAAAGACTACCAAACCCGCCCCGCTGCGGTGCGGACTGTCCCGGATACGGAGCGGGTTCGGATAGATTGCCATCCCTATGTGTCATATTACATGACCTTCATTGATGATTCTACAAGGAAGGTCCGGGATTACTTCTTAGAAGGAAAGATGAATCTTTCAGGTATAAGAAGTGGAAGGCCTTGGTGAAGAATCGGAAGGGACTCAAGGTTAAAAGCTTGATGTCGAATAATGGTGGGGAATATGAGCTCAGGGAGTTTAAGGAATACGGTGATGCGAGGGAAATTCGCATGGATATTCCAGGCTCGGGTGGGAGCGGCACGGTTCATGATGACCAAGGTAAAGGGGTCACTGAAGATGAACCGAATACTCCAGGACCGGATATTCTGCTGCACAGATCTAACAGTAAGTGTAGATCGGAGGCAAAGGTTCAAGGTTTCTCAAGCAAGGTGAAGTTGAAGCTGGGTTTAGCTTCAACGGGGCTTGGAGAATAGGGGAGGAGGACGGCACTACCATGATCGAGGTGAGCACTAGGACGACACCAATGATGAGTTGAAGACGGATACGGGGTTTGTATATGCGGTTGATCTCTAGGTGGGAGATTGTTGGAGTAGAGATCTTCTAAGGAACAAAGAGGAGGACAAGCTGGCGGACATACCGAGCGAGCGCCTGGTATAGACCAGGCGGGTGCCCTTTTGGGCAGAAGGTTTTGGTTCCTGGCGGATTAATTTAGGCGGGCACTTGGGGCAACCCAAGCGGGCGCTCGGTGCCCCGATGGGAATTCGGGAAATAGCAGTTTTGACGGGATTTCTCTTGTGTTTAGGTTTAGGACTCTTTCTAGGTTTGCTATATAAACAATGTTCCGCCCCATAACTCATTGTAACTCCATATTTACATATTATAGTGCAAGATCCTGGCTTGGTAGTGCCCCCAGACGTAGTCAAACATATTGACGAACTGAGTAAACAATTTCTTGTGTTCGTTTTGTTCTTTTGCTTTGGGTTTCTTATTTCTTGTACTTGTTTGTGGTACCGGGTTTTCTTGCGATTTGCTTGGGTGTTGGGTGGGAAGGGTCTAATTCCACAACACACCAACTGGGTCCGGTTTCAAGAAAGGGGGAACTTGACCCGAATTGTGGTATTTACGGGTATGGATCCTACGATTTCGGGTCTACGGGTCCAGATGGTCCTCTTCTTTTTTTTCAAACAAATTTGTCAGTTAAATTTTCACATATTCTGTTAAAAAAGATAACATAATGTGTTTAAAAAGTAACATAATATATTTAAAAAGTACTAACATTTTCCTATTAAAATCATTGAAATAACTAACAAATTTCAAAAAAACTAACGGGTTCTCACGCGGGTTTGCCACGGCTCTTACATGGGTCCACATGGGTACGGGTACGGTTCCACAGTCTGAACCGCCGGGGTGAGGGTTTTGGAAAGGGAGAATTGGAACCGAACCGCCTACATCACGGGTACGGTTCTAAAGGTCATGGGTCCGTCACGTGTGCGATTCTTACGGGTCTAATCTGGATCCAATTCTACAGGTCAACACACAAGTTTAAGTACGAGTTGGCCATGTCTAAGGGTCTGAGGTCAAACAAAATAAAGGGCAAAAAAGAATGAGATAATTACAAATCAATGCAACGTACTACACCCTTGGTTACACAAAAGGTAACCTACTCTTCTTTAACAACATAATGAAACGTACTTTCAAGTGTCGTTGCAAACAAGGTAACCAAGTTGGATGGTGTTAAATTTCATTAACAGAATGAACTAGCTCGTTAAATAAAGTAACAAGAGTTAACTAACATAAGGCCCAAATGAGATGTATGTGTGGATGAGATAAATACTACCCAATCCCATCTTTCACCAAAATTAACCCCTCCCATTCTTCTCTATCTCATCACCAGTTTATCAATCACCACCGTCACCATCACAAGGCTCCATCACCACCGCCATTCATCTCCTCCACCACCACCAACTCCCTCAATCCCACCACCTCCTAGAAGCCACACCAGATCAAAACCCAGATTCACACCCTCTCTGTTTTTCTCTCTCACGCGCACACATCCAGACACTCACATTCTCTCTCTCTCTATCTACCTCCCCATTTGCCACGACTCCGGCCACCGTAGCCATTACCTGTGGTGGTGGTGTAATTTTCCTTCCCTTTCCCCGCTTCCGTTCACCTTCCAAGTAAGTCGTCGACCTCTCTCTCCTCCGCGAAAACCCAGATCTATGAAATTGATTTGTGTTTTTTTTTCACAAATCTAAGAAAACTAGATCTTTAGAATTGATTTTTGGGCATGATCTTTGTTTGTTATCTAGTATCATTTGCACTTTATCATTGAATTTATAGGTTTGGAATTTCTGGGTTTTGGTGGTTTGGTGTTCATGGTGGTAGTGTGGCTACTTACAGTGAATTGAGGAGTGTAAGGGGTTTGTTCAATTTTTGGGTTTGTTATATGGGTGTGTTAGTTTGTTGAATTCCTGGGTTTTTCCAATTTCTAAGTGTGTTGGTTTGTTCAGTTTCTGGGCTTGGTGGTAATTCATTGTGGTGGTTGGCGGGCAGATGGTGGTGGGTGGCGGACTGTGCCAGAAATAGGTTTGTGAGAGGGGTGGTGATTTGTGGTGGTGTGTGGAAGACTGGTGGTGATTGGTGGCCGTCAGAGATTAGTGAGATGCAAGCAAGAAGACTACCAAATCCGTTAAATGTGCTAACGAATGCTCATTGTATTTAACGGGTGTTAGTTTTTTTCTTATTTTGTTGACATTAGAGTTATGTTTTTAACGTCGTTAGGGTGCGTTGCATAGTATGTAACAAATGAGTAAAGTACATTTCATTAAGATGTCAAATTGTAGTATGTTGCATTAATTGTAACAAATGCTATAGTACGTTACCCTACTTTGTCGTTTGCCCAAAAAAGAATTACTGTCAATATAATGAGGTGAACCAAAATTTAATAATACAGTAATAAATTTGCCCGTGGGCAATACTAGGTGTACAAAAGAAGTTCACAAAATGATGGATACAAAGTGAGGTGACGATATTTTATTGATTGCTTCGATTGTGGACCCGACACACTTTTTTTTTACTTCATATTTACCCGTACTACCCTTTGCCGGTACTATTTTCTTTTTCTAGCTTCTACCCTTTTCATTCACGCCATTCAAGCTGCTGCCGCAGCTGTTACTTTCTCCGCCGGACACTTCCTGCGCCGGTGTTCGTTTCTTCCGTCGTCCTTGTTCTTCTTCCTTCACTGCAGGTATCTATCCCCTCTCTCTCTCTCTCTCCTCCTATTCCTAATTTCTCTCTCTTTCTTGTGGAATTAGTTGTTCTAATATGCTGCCGCTCATTTAATCCCAAAAAAATAATAATGGAAAGTATTCATCTGTAGTGAAATGAACTCATTTGGATTGTATATAGCTAGTGTTATAAAAAAAATTGGATACCTAATTTTGAAAATTGTTCTACAGAGCTGCCAAATCAGAGATGTGAAATAACAGGTGAATTTAGGTGTCATGAAAGTGAGATTCAATTGGAGTATTAAATCTTCCTTAGGTCGGCTCACTGAGTTTTAATTTAGGCTATCAAGCTCCAGGCCACCAATCACAGTGAAAAAGCAATTGACTCTTCTGTTTGAATAAATCAGTGCATTAGTTTGAAGATATTCCTCAAGTATATAAAGGAGTCAATTTATTAAATCACCACTTCCAAACACAATTACACAGCACACGTTATCTCCCCAATTCGTCCGCAATTCGCTAAAAGCGGGAACAGAGGAGACGCCGACGCCACTAACACCACGGCTATGCCTCTCCGTCCGGCATCCAGTGCTTTGTAGAGTAAGTTCAGTAGCTAAATCTCTCCCTTCATCATCTCTACCTCTGATCCTAATCTCATATCCCCAATTTTTTTAATTTCAAAAAATTTAGGGCTTTGAAATTGGATGAATGTAGGTTCTGAGTAGCGCATAGCTTGATGTGGTTGAATATGATTTGACTTAACAATATCAAATTGATTTGAATGTTGGTCTAATTTCCTTACAGTCTGGAAGTTGGATAGAACAAGAGGAATGCTGGTTTTGGGACTCTTGGCATAGATTGGATGTTGGTCTAATCTATGATAGTTCATTTTAGTCTGAAAATTTGATAGAACCAAAGAAATGCATGGTTTGGGTTGTTTCCACCTTGATTTTGTTTGGTTTAAGCATGTCCTATTTGGTTGAATTTCAAGTAATTAACAGAGATAATGGCAACTGTTTTGTCACTCCATGTTAGGAACTACACACGATAAAGTCAAATTACATCATTTGCACATATAGCTATAACTGGAGCCAATTAGGTGAATGGATATTGAAAGCCATTAGCAATGTGGAGCCATTGTATGATTCCTTTGACAATGCAAGTGAATACTTCTTTTCCATTCAAACCTAGTGATGATTGAGTTATTGAAAGTTTTAATATTGATGTTGAATATTCTAATGCTCTACCAGTTGATGTTGTTTAGATTTGTGACAAGTTTAAGACTTACCCTTAAGTTTATTGAGTTAAAATGATTAGCAGTTGTTATAGTACTATTTACTTTGATCGTGATTACTATTTTGTGAATGGTATTTTTAGTTGTGATTTCGCCTTGGAGTTATGGTATATTAAGTTGCCTACGTTAATTGTAGTTGTAGAATAGTGGAAAGTGTTGCATCCTATGAAGTGAATGACATGTTTGGTTCCCACCCATGCATTTTTTTTTGCACCCACTTAAATTTGTTCCTTAATCCGCCATTGCTATAACCCAACACTGAATTTGCTGTGAGTTTTTTGTGAAACAAAATTCTGACCCCCCTATTCAAAAATCCTTGATCCGCACTGCCTCTAATTGTGAAAATTTGCAGTTTTGATTGCCAGTATGGGAGCCAAGACATTCATTTGGAATGTTTGCAAGAGTTATTTTACAGTCGGACTCGTAGGGTTGACTGTGACAGATCGTTACGCCAGTGTCATTGCTGTTAGGGGTCAATCTATGGCTCCTACTCTTAATCCTCCTCCAACTAGTGACTCAAATTCTTCAACACTGTTACACGGTAACGAAATTCGTACATGTTAATTTTGATTAATTTGTGCTCTTAAGTATTTTGTTGGTTACTTTGATTTTTCTTTCGTTAATGATTTGGTTTGGGGGATGCAGATGACCGTGTTCTAGTAGAGAAGTTTTGTCTTGAAAAATTCAAGTTCGAAAATGGGGATGTTGTTGTGTTCTGGTAAATTTAATTCTCCTTACTGCTGATGTTTTGAGTGAAATATTTTCTCAAGTATTGCTATAGTTACAACTGTTAGTTTTTGAATTCCAAACAAATTTATTACTCTCCCCGTCCCAAAATGATCTTCACACTTTTCGACGTTACTACAAAGGAACTTTGAGCAATGATTTTAGGTTGATTTAATTATCCTAATGAAAATTTAAAACTTGTTATTGATAATATTGTTGATGGTGTGTCAATAACAAGTTTTAGAATTTCATTTGTACCATTGAGTCAACTTAAAATTATTGCTCAAGGATCCTTCGTAATAACGGCGAAAAAAGTGTGAAGATCATTTTGGGACGGAGAGAGTATATGGTTGGATGAATAGTATTATAACACAATGCTGAAGAACGATATATATTTTGTTGTGGCCTCCCTCTAACAATTTTTTTTTATAACCCAAGTACGTGAGACTTTGCTCCACCTTTTTAATTCGTTATACCATCCTCCTTAATGTCTCCAGCTGATTATGAAATGCTACTCCTGTAGCTTAGAGTAATGGGTTAATCCACAAGTTATATATGAACATGGCACTTGAGTTTATTTAGCTTAGCCTGTAGACATGTGCTTTGATTTTGTTTTCCTTTCATAATTGAATCTTTCAACCAACAAAAAGTGTCAAGCATAGATGGGGGACATCATGACTGAGATTCTTTTTTTATCATTTTCATTTTCTACTAAGAACTTGGTGGATCAAAAGTTTGGTTCTTGGAGTTAAAATATTAGTGTACGTAAGAAAGCAAACTAGATTTAGAGTATCATTGTGTTGAGTACATGAAAGTCGCACTGTAAAGGTGAAATGGAAACTCATTTTAGTCCAATTTCTTAATCAAGCCAATTCCAGTTCTAAGATTTCGGTTCCACGCTCCAGAACACTGCATGAAATGATTTCCATGTCATAGTGTCTAGTTATCTTCACTAAAACATTTTTGGTGCATCTTTCTCTTAAAGATTATGATTTGCGTGAATACTACTGGTTTGTTTAAACTTCAAAGTTCGTTCTTCTTGAAATTATACTGCAGATTTCACGTTTGAAGGAATAATGATTGTTCTATAGTTCATATCTTCTTGCAGCTCCCCGAGTAATTACAAGGAAAAGAATATAAAAAGAATAACTGCCTTACCTGGAGAATGGGTCATCAGACCATATACCCGTGACCAGTTGAAGGTTCCAGAAGGGCATTGTTGGGTTGAAGGAGACAATTCTGCTTCTAGCTTGGATTCAAGATCCTTTGGCCCGGTATTGACTCCTATCCACTACTCCCTCCGTCCCACCTTAGTGTGAACTTAATTCCTTTTTCGTCCGTCCCACCTTAGTGTGAACCACCCCAAAATAGCAAAGAATCTTTACTTTTCATCCCACCCATTCTCTCTCCTACTTTACTTTTACACTCACAACACCAATCAACTTACTATTCTTCCCACTCATTCTCTCTCTTATTTAATTTTCCATACTCACATACACCTCCCTCCACTATTTATCTCTTACTCTTTCTTAATTTGTGTGCCAAAATTTTTGGTTCACACTAAGGTGGACGGAGGGAGTATACTTGATTTTGTTTAAAAATGATACATATTCCACAAGCTCAACTGGATCAGCGGTCTATTATCCTCCCTCCGCCCCACAATAGTAGTTCCAATTTTCATTATTCTTTGTCCCAAAATGTTGTCTCATTTCCTAAACTGAATGATTAAAACCCATGAATTTTCAAGACTACCCTGTGATAAACTTAGGAAACAGATCACTAGTGACATTTACTCAAGAGTAATAAGTGGAGCTCGTTAAGGATAACATTAGAAATGAAAAAATGTTCATAAAATCTTTGAATACTCAAATGTGACCATCATTAGGGGACGGAGGAAGTAAGTAAAAGAAACTATGGGGGTTGGGGGAGAAAGGCTAATGATCTATTGTTTGTTGTCGATCCTTTTCTTTTGCATATTCAGCCTAGTGATTAAATTTGGAATTATGATTTATAATACAGATTCCACTGGGTTTAATTCGTGGACGGGTTACTCACATTGTGTGGCCGCCTCAAAGATTTGGTAAAGTTGATAGAAAGCTTCCTCAAGACGGATTTGCCTTTTGATTTTTTTGTACACGCCAGAAGATCTTCATTTTGCGCTTTTATTGTGAGATGCCTTAACCGGGTTTTACAGGATCAATCAGTTTTTCGCCTTCCATCAAAGTGTATACCAGTAAACTCAAATCTGGTGAGAATATAGCCAATTGCTTATTTTCGACAATTTTCGCTTGATTTCAGAGACAGAGATGAAAGAAAGTTCAAACCATGGTTCTGTATAGTTGGTGATCAATGATCATTTTGTTGAATTGCATTGTTGTTATCTGACATTTTCAATATTTTGTGGGCTTTTTCTTTAGGTTCATTTTCTAATACTGAAGAATGTTCAACAATAATAGATAAAATGGTTTCTACCTTATGACTTGTTTTCTTTAAATTTTGCTATTAATACCCTTTCTCATGATATACATTGTTATAAATAATAATACTCTCTCCGTCCCGAAAAGAATGTCTTTTTTCATTTTGAAGAAATTTTAGAAATTCAACTTTTTGTAAATTTTAGTAACAAAGTTGTATGATTTTTTTCTGTTATCTACTTTCTGAACTTCTAATTTTGCAAGTATACACAATGAACTGAGATTTTTTTTTATTATTTATTTTATAAAAGAATATTTAGGACAAAATTTGCAAAAAAGTCATTCATTTCGAGACCTTTTTTTCTTTTTTCTTTTTGAAAAAAATAGTCATTCTTTTTGGGAAAGAGAGTAATACTTATAACAATGTTCTGAATTCCTACAGAGAGAGAGAGAGAGAGAGAGAGGGAGGTGGGAGTTTTTTCTTTTTATCCAAATTTTCTTCATCTACAAAAATATGTAGAAGAAGTCTTGTATGAAACGGTCTCACATATAAGACGGATCTCGAGAAAGAAAATGGGTTTGCCCCGCCCCTGCCATAGAGAGCAAACCATTTACTCTCTCATCTCAACGGGATCCGTGAGACCTTCTCACACAAAAGTTTTTGTCAAATATTTAAGGGTGCTTGAAATGCAAAAAATAAAATAAAAATCTTTTACGTTAAAAAAAGAAAACAAGAAGGAGAAAATCCAGACCACAACGGGATTTGTTGGTGAACTTGCCACGGACGTCTCGGCAACAGAATGTGACCAATGACCAATCGCACTCTTATTTATTTAAGTTTCCTTTTATTATTATTATTATTATTATTATTATTATTATTATTATTATTATTATTATTTATATTTATATATAAATTACATTATCACCTGTCATATGCTTCCCCTTAAAATAAAAAATAGACATTTTAGCCCTCACGGCTTGTCTTTTATGGTTGTTGACGCGCTTCCATCTAATGCCTCAAAATAAATGAAAAATTATCAACGGGACTCAACTTATTTGATGCACAACGAGAAATGGCAAGCATTAACTCATTAATTATTGTCGCGTTAGTTTTTTTTGAGAAAAAAATTATTACATTTAATTTGATACAATGGTTTTAAAGTATGTAAAAATTCGATTACATTGACAATTATTGTAAATACCTTCTTCAATAAAATATACTATTATGGAGTAGAAACTTAAGTTCATATAAATAAAGTTAGCAATAAAGTTCAATAACAACAAAATGAAAGCCAAAATCTGACATATAAAATTCATTTATTAGTACTTTTTAATTCTAAATCAATTTTTTGATATTTTTTATTGAGATGATCTTAATGGTTTTATTTTTTCACTCAAGAAGGCAATATTTCATTCGTGACGATGCATGTCATAATTTTTCTATTTAATGAAACAAAGGAGAAAAAAGTGTCCAAAGAGTAAAAAAGAAGAGAAAGATACGGGAACATCTGACTTTCACTTGATGATTTTCTTGAATTTTACGATTAAAGTTTCTCTTTTCTTATTAATCTAAGAATCTATTGATCGAGATTTAGACGTGTTAAATTACGACGATTTTGATACAGTTAATCTTCCATCGACGAAACAATGTAACCTCAAACCTTTTTTTTAAGCAAAAGAACATATTTTATGTAGTTTCAACCCTTAACCCTAGGAAAAGAGGTCAATAATAGAGAAACCTAATTCAAATTCAAAACTCAAAACCTCAAGGACTAAAGTGCAAGAACTCAAATTATATTCCTCACTCGTATAAATAGTCACTCACACTTGGCAATTTTTATTTTTATTTTTTGTACCCAATTGTTTGCTCTCCTCTACCTGTAGAACTCTGCAAAAGGTAAGCGAAGATCGGCTTTTCCCAATTCATTTAATCCCCCCTTTTCCATTTTCTCTTGAATTCCCCACAAATTGATGTTTACATTGTGCTGTTAAATTGTTCTTAATTCATGTTTTCTGATTTGTTGAATTGGGTTTTGTAATCTGATAATTCTTGTTTAGTATTGGGGTTTTGTTGGGTCTGATTTTTTGGTATTGATGAGGGATAGATTTTGGTGGGTTTTGCAGAAACAGTTTTTGTTGATTGAATACTCCACAAAGTGAGATTTTTAGTCAAACCTGATTACACTTTGACTAATAATTTAAATAAAAAATAATTATCATATTTCATATCTGAAAATTATTATTGAAAATATTATGAATCATATGATACAATAACAATTTTTAAATTTTCATTACGATCATGATTTATTCTTCAAATTAATTGTCAAAGTGCAATCAAGTTGACCAAAAGTCTCACTTTGTCTGGGACGGAGGGAGTATGTGATTGGATTTTGGTATCTGTAAATATTTGTAGAGAAAGAGAGAGAGAGAGAGAGAGAGGATGGGAAGATTGTTTGTGATCACACTTGAAGGGAGCATCTATAGGTGCAAGCACTGCAAAACTCACTTGGGTCTTGCTGACCACATAATTTCAAAGGTTAGATTTTCGTTTTATTATTGTATTTTTTTTTATTTCATAATTGTACCCTTTTGTTTTGTTTTTCAAATGTTTTGTGAAGGATTTTGTTTGTGATTGTGAATTACTTGATTGTAGAATGAATGTTAGACCTGTTATTTCATGAATGCATTACAATGAGGTGAAAATAGTGTGGGGGAGGGGCCGAGGGGGGAGTTGTTGTGCCAATTGTAAGTGATGTTAAGAAGAAAACAAATTTCATTTCGTGTGTCTATATTTCTGGTTGCATTTATTATGCTGTTTGAATTTCTGGGGCTCCAATTTGCATATTTGCGCTTCAACTGCACCAATTTAGTAATTAAGCATCCTTAAGTACTCCCTCCGTCCCATAACAAACTACCCGTTTGCTTTGTGCACGGGAATTTAGGAAAGAGGTTGGAAAAGTAAATGTTGTGATTGGGAAGGAGAGAGAAAGTGAGATAAAGAATAGTGAGTTGATAGTTGTTGTGAGGGGAAATGAGAGAGAAACTGGAGGGAATTTTTTCCTTTTTAAGTAAGTGGTACTTTCTAATGAGACACTCAAAATAGCAAAATACCAATAGCAAGTTTTAGATTTTCATTAGAACAACTAAATCTTCCTAAAATTATTGCCCAAAGTTCCTTCACAATAACAACGAAAAAGTATGAAGATCATTTTGGGACGGAGGGAGTATGTACTTTGTTATGGAATGGGACAGAAGGAGTATACTCCCTCCGTCCCAGCTCACTTGAGACTTATTTCCATTTTGGTCCGTCCCAATTCACTTGAGACCTCCCCAAAATAGCCAACTTTTAATAATTTTATTTTGATTCTACCCCACCACTCATTCTTTCTCTTCATTTTACACCATTCAATTTATTCAACCAACACTACTATTTAGTGTACTGATTAAGGTATGAGTTAAAAGGTAATATCCATTTCTCGCCGTATTAAGAAAAAAATCCATTTAATCCACCTGAATACTTCTGGTAACAGAAACTTTAGGCACCGAACAAGATTTCTTCATCTTCTTTTATAATTGGTGCCTCAATAAAGCCTGAGTCTTAGCATGGGCAACAAATATACAGTATGTCTTTTAACTTATTTACTACACATGTTTACAGAATTTCCACAGCCGCCATGGGAAAGCTTATCTCTTCGACAAAATGTAAGTTTTCTCTATATTACTCCATCCATCCCAAAATAAATGTCGCATTTGACTTTTCAACATACTTAAGAAAGCTACTTTATTAGTTTGTACATTGCTTTCACAATGATAAAATTGCACTCCGTACTAAGTTTCTTTCCTTATTTAGAACGCGACATTTATTATGGGACAGACTAAAAAGGAAAGTGTGACATTTATTATGGGACGGAGGGAGTTTTATGATTATAGGCACTAGAGTAATTCATACATTTACATTATTTTTGATATGTTGTCACACTTCTTCTCATTGTGCCAGTGTAAATGTGACTGTTGGAGAGAAAGAAGAGCGGATGATGATAACTGGAATGCATACCGTTGTTGACATATTTTGTGTTGGGTGTGGCTCTATTGTCGGTTGGAAATACGTAAGATCTTCTTTCCCATTTCAAACTTCACATTTTCACATTCGTGTACCCATTTATATAAAAAAAAAAAAAAAAAAAAAAAAAACTTCAGAATCTGAACAAAAATTTCAAGAATTTTCTGTAGATTCTTATTTACATAGTTTTCTTATATTCAGGAATCTGCACATGAGAAGACCCAAAAGTACAAGGAAGGGAAGTTTATCCTTGAAAGGTAACATATCCAAAGTTCTGCCTGAGCTTGATTTGCTCATATGTAGCACTCCCTTTATCCCGGAAAGTTTGTTCATTATGACTTTTTATGGTCAACACAAATGAACTTTGACAAAAAATTGTCGTTGATCTAATCATCCTAGTGAAATTCTAAAAATTGTAATTGACAAATCATTAAGTGATTTATCAATAACATTTTTTAAAATTTCATTGTGATCATTAGATTGACACCAATGTTTGGTCAAAGTTCATTTATGTTGACCAGAAAAAGTCAAAATAACACAAACTTTTAGGAAGGGAGGGAGTATTATCATGTGCAGTGGCAAAGCCATCTAGTAGACAAGGAGTTAATTGACCCCCTTGTCTTTTGAAGGTTAACATTTTACTACCCTTAAAATTTAAAAATTACTACTCCCTCTGTCTCAAACTTTTGGTTAGAGTTATTTCCTTTTTGGGCGTCCCATATTTTTGGTTACTTACCCAAAATGTTCAATTTTCTCTTTCCTCCCCACTCGCAACAACTATCCACTATCTCATTTTCTCTCTGCTTTCCACTCACAACACCCACTTTGTTTTTTTTAATCTCCGCGCATTCAATTTTTAACCAAAAGTTTGGGATGGAGTGAGTATCTTTTAGCTATAAATTGATGAGAAAATTCAGTTTGAAGCCCCTTTTTTGAAGAAAAATAACAGTAAGCTGTGGTATAAACCCATGTCTAGTGAAATTTGCCTATTTATATGCATTAACATTTTACGTCTAAATAAAATTTTGACTTCGCTACTGATCAAGTGACTTGAGTTGCTGATTTTCCAGGTTTAAGGTTTTGGGACCGGATGGAAGCATGTATGTTATCAGTCAAGAAGTCCAGCATAGCGGAAGTGATGCTGACGACGTTTGATTATACCCACATGGAGCCCGCTCGTTCAACATTTCAATGATTGGACGGTTTCTAACTGTACATTCCTTCTCTACTAGAAATTTTGGGATCTTACATTGGTATAGTTAGAGTTTAGAATCAGTAGACTAGTTTTTAGCTGGGACGAATTTTAGGTTGGTCATTGTTTTTAACAGATTCCGCGAGTTTTCTTGCTTGGTTAGAATTACTTTTTACGCGGTTAATAAAGTTTTATTTACTCATTCTTAATGCAATCTTCTGATTATTTTTCTTGCTCAGTAAATTGTGGTTCTTAGAATTAGAGATGGGGTAAGAAGAAGCGAGAGGCCCGAGTGTTAGCATGGGCTGGACTGGGCCGGCAATGGACTATGTTGAAGGTTCCACCTTAAAACCAATTGGTGATAAGGGAGTAAGTTAGTAACTCCGTCAACTTCAGGAGTTAAACTTCTGGTTAAAGTTTGAGGATAATTAAATTTTCATAAACTCTTTATTAAAGTTCAATCGATTTTTCTTCCAAGGCAAAATAGGAATCCAGGGGTGTCCATAGGAGGTGCATTTTATCTCGGCCGTCCATTTATATTTCTATGGTCCATGTTAAAGAGATTTTTTTAAGAGCATTTTAGACATCCAGCTCAGTTGTTGCATTTCGTTCCCCATTTAGCACGGCCTCAAATCCGATAGATCCTTTTTTATTTTATGTTTTGTTTTTTTAATGGATAATGTAGTATATTATTTATAATACACTATATAAATATATACTCCCTCTGTCCCACCCGAAATAGGACGTTTTGCTATTTTGGGTGTCCCACTCGAAATAGGACATCCCAAAATAGCAATTTTTTATTATTTTTTTATTAATGGGACTCACTTGTCATACTCACAACAGCTTTTCATTTATTATCCCTTACCCACTTTCTCTCCCCTTTATACTCACAACACTTACTTTTCAAACCACTTTATACAATAAAATATTAGTATTTCTTAATCCCCGTGTCGGGATCAAGAATCATATTTCGGATGGGACGGAGGGAGGGAGTATTAAGAGAGGGAGGGAGGGAGAGAGAGAGAGAGAGAGAGAGAGAGAGAGAGGAGAATCCAATGTTCTCGTGATCATAAAGAAATGTCTAATTGTGATTACCAAGTTACTAGTAACAAGATTTATTTCCTCAAAAAAAAAAAAAAGATTTATGAGATATGGTCATTAATCCTTCAAAAAAAAAAAAAAAAAAAATAGCACCACATTAAGTCAATAACACTTCTTTAACCGCCGAGCAATGCTAAGGGGACAAAAGAAGTTTACAAAATCATGGATACAAAATGAGGTGACTGTATTTTATTGGTTGAATCGATTGTAGACCAGACACACTCTAATTAAAAGCACCAATAAAAATTTAACACATCATTTTGTGAGCCAAATTTTGTGATTTTTTTTTTTTTATCTTTATATTCACCCTTAACCCCCAATCTATTGTCATCTAAATTTACCAGTGTTCTAAAAGACCTCTGTCTAGGCCGCCTAGGCCCCGCCTAGGCGCTAGGCGTTCATGAAACGCCTAGATCCCGTCTAAGATATTGTAGTTATTTCTGAATTCTCGGCCCCGCCTAGGCCCCGCTTAGATCCGCCTAGGCACTAAGCGGCCCTGCGGCGCCTAGTGACCGCCTAGCGTTTTTTAGAACCTCGAAATTTACCTTAAAATAGCACCACACTTAGTACACTTAGATATGTTTACGATTGAAAATAACATAAGATTTTACTCCCTCCGTCCCTGATTAAGGTTTTTAGTTTGACTTTGCACGTTTATTATGGACTCAATGCAAACTTGAGTCAAGAATAGCAGTAGATGAGTAAGTGATGGGCTTTTTGTAATATATATAAAATTTATGAGGACAAGAATGTCCAAAACACTATTCATCATTTGCCATTTAAGGAATAAAGATACTAAGAACCTTAAAATGGGACATATCAAAAAGGAAAGTAAGAACTTTAAACTGGGACGCAAATAATACGTGCATACTAAATAATTTTACGGATGACAATTATCTACTCCCTCCGTCTCAAAATAGATGTCGTTTTGGGAGTTAATTTTTATCTCAAAATACTTGTCGTTTCACTATTTTCAAAGTTTTTTTGTTGTTTTATACTAATTATACCCTTAATAATGATAGTGAACTATCTCTAACCTAACCACTTAATTACCTAGGTAGTTGAATTATTTTAAGGGTATCTGAGACTTTTTCACATACATTAATGATATTTTTTAATATGTGTGAAACACTCCAAAATGACATCTCGCCCGTAATTTAATTAAATGTAACTTATGTAAATCCTATACTTTTCCCCACTACAACAACTTGTCAAGGGATGACATTGGTGTCCGTACGCTTCATGGGAATCTGCAACTCTTTTGACCGGCCCACCAATTTCACTATATTTTGAAACAGCACAGCAAACGAGGCCCATTAAACTGGACCCAGATCAATTTTGTGGCCCTTTTCCAGTCTTCTGGCTAATCCTAACCGTCAGATCAAACTTTTCTGACAAATCTCGATAAATAAATAAAATAAACCTACCAAAAAAAAACAAAACAGAACCCATGTTAATTCTGTGAGAAACTTTTTAAAAGCCAGTTTGAATTCTTGAACTGAGATATCAATCATTATCTTATAGACTTACTGTATTTTATAGTACTCCCTTCGTCTCTTAGACCATTTGTAATGGTTCAACAATCAAAATTCATCCAACACCCACTTATCACTTCATCTTATCTTCTTTTTTTATCCACTTAATCATTCACTACCTCAGTGGCGAGGCTAGGCTATGGCCAAGGGGTAGGGGGTCATCCGACCCCTTTCAATTTGGAACTTGTCAATTTTAGCACTATTAATTTTTTAAGAAGTAACTTTTTATTACTTAAATATATATTTACACATTTTGACCCCTTTAATTTTGAGAAATTTTGCACTAAATAAATATTTTGACCCCCTTATATACCACTTTCAGATTCTCAGTTATAATAGTATCGTATAAAAAATCTTGACCCCCTTCCTAAAAAATTCTGGCTTCGCCACTGCTCCACCTCATCTTCTTTTTCCATTTCATAAAATAAAGGTTTTTTTTTTGTGTCCAAATCTAATGAAATTTACATATACTTATAGAAAAAATAAATGCTAAATTTTGGTGTAATTTTTTTTTTTTTTTTTAAAGATAATTAGGATACAAAAATGATGGGTTTTTTATTTTGGCATGACCCACCTTCTTCCCTTATCACTTGTTGATCACATTCAACACCGCTCCGTCTTCAACACTCCTCCAATGATTCCAACTATTTACCCCCTTCCAACACCTCCTTCCAACAAGCCATTGCAAATGGCCTTAGAATAATACCCCCTCCGTCCCCAGCACAATTAAAAATAAAGGAGTGACCAACTCCTCTAAACCTTAAGGTGTTAAGTAACCAACTCTTCTAAACCTTAAGGTGTTAGAGAGAACACCTACAATGTATATCAAGCTTCAACACTCCCCTCACGTGTGACCCAATTAACAAACATGTCATTTATCGGACATCAATATCGGAGGGTTCGAACCCCTGACCTTGCGATAACCAGAGCTCTGATACCATGTTAAGTAACCAACTCCTCTAAAATCTTAAGGTGTTAGAGAGGGCACCTACAATATATATCAAGCTTCAACAGTGAAATAGTGGAGTTGGTAGAATATAATATATTTAAACATTTCTATTTTGGGAAGTCTCAATTATTTTGGGACGACCTAAAAGGGAAAGAATCTTACATGTACTGGGACGGAGAGAGTATAGTCTATTTGACTTTTCAACTATTTTAGTGATTTATTTTTCTTGTTATAGTTATTTTTGGTGATATAAATAATCACATTAGCAGAATTCCTTTAAAACCAAGAACATTTGGTGTTAAGCAATCACATTAGCACACTCGTTCTTTTTAAATCAAGAACATTCATTTTGGTAGTTTAAGAAGTTAAGTGGTATTTAACGCATCGATTTTTTAAATACTTTTTGTTGTTTTTTTCTAAACGAGGTCAAGAGTTAGCTCCACCTCTCCACCCAATGGTGGAGATTGGTGCCACATCATTTTACCTACATCCAAGGGTTGAGATGATGCCGAGCTCGGTGGGACCCACAAAAATTGAAATCATCTTGGCCGCCCGCTGATTTGTGTGTGTATGTGGCCTTCATCGAAGCCGTTGGGTGAGAGGTGGAGCTAACTCGGTGGAGCGGTTCCAAATTCAAGAAGAAGAAGTAGTAGTATGATTTTTCAAGTTTGAAAGTACCCTATTGTTCTTAAATGATGATATTTGACTTACTAATGTTTTTAAAAAACATATTATTTATTTGTATATACTCATTTTATAATAGTAAAAATGTTTTATAGATATTTCTTTGGAAATACACTATTTGTATTAGAACATATTAAAAAGTAAATTTGGATACTTAATAGTAAACTGAAGTACATATCATCTTTCACTTTAGTCAAGATTTTGCATGTGCATTTGATGGAAATGATTTAATTATTTTTGTCTGTTTTTATTAGTAAAATGACCTCTTAGTGACTTGGAAATACAAATTTACCCCTTAATTTGTTGCGTAGAAGATAACTCGTGGAGAAAACTTATTATCACTTATTATACATTTTTGAATCCGCCTCACACAAAACTTGATAATTATAATATTTATACCCTAACCCGATTATATTCCCTATTATGCATGTTTGACTTTTCTATAAAACCTCCTTTTGGATTTCAGAACTCTAGAAAAACAAATTTCATCAATATGTTTGACATTCTTGGAGTAATTCTTAATGGGCAAATTGCCAATTAGTTACCTGAGTTTGTCATCAAGTTTCAATTAGTTACCCAGTTTGTGTTTCGGTCAATTTAGTTATTGAATTTGTCTTTTTGTTTCAGTTGGTGTAAAATCCGTTTGTTTGTCAAAAAACTAACGAAAATTGATGAAAAACGTAACAAAGTTCTTTCAAAATTGCAATGATCACCCCTAAAGTTTAAATTATTCCATTACACCCCTAAACTAACGAATGTTAAGAGCTATTATTTCTAACCAACAACAATAACAAGCCAAGTCCGGCAACCACGATAACCACCATGCCCGCCACCGGAACCACCGTAGTGCCACCATGCCCACCATCAGAACCACCGCAGTGCCACCACGACGACCAGTGCAATCTTCAAATCAAAACTAACTGCAGATCTGGGTTTCTAAAACATGAACAAACCCAGAGCGAACCAACCCAGATCAAAGAAATCAGCTTAAAAAAAACGCAGAAATCAAAAGCAAATGAAACGGAGGAATCTTGAAAGTGAACTGGATTTAGAAATTATTTCAATCCAATCTATTTATTTTGAAAGAAATCAGCTTAAAACGCAGAAATCACCACATAATTAGACAAAAATCAAACCTAGAATTGGGTTCAAAAAAAGAAAAAGAAAAAAAAGGAACAGATCTGTAACAATGGCGTCGGCGTCAACGGATATCGGCAACGGCGTCGGCGACCTCGGCGGAACACGGCAACGGCGTCAACGGCTACCTCAACGTTCAACGACCGAACTGATCTCACCTGGGCCTCCTCCGATTTGAGCCAATCGCACGGAATTCGCCCGATTTGATGGAGTTTGGCCGGAGAAGAAGCTCTTGCGCGGCGGGGACTTGTTTTGGTTGGTTCACCGTGTACACGTTGATGAGTTGGCGGTCCCTCCTTGGCTCATCTTTGCCGGAGTCGGAGAATTTGACGGCTGCGGAGGGAGAGGCCGGGGCTGGAGAGAGGGGGAGAGAGAGAGCGTATTTGTTAACGATTGGAGGGGGGAGGGGAGGGGAGGGAGTATATTTTCTGGAAAAATTATAAGGGTGAGGCAAACTGAAATAATATAAACTATAGGGTGATCATCGCAATTTTGGTAAAAGTTTGTTACATCTTTTCATCTATTTTCGTTAAGTTTTTGACGAACTAACTAATTTTACACCGATTGTAACAAAAAGACAAATTCGATAACTAAATTGACCGAAACAAAAACTGGGTAACTAATTGAAACTTGACAACAAACTCAGGTAACTAATTGGCAATTTGCCCAATTCGGAATTTAGCATTGTACATCTCATTCTCCTCATTCAAATTCAAAATTCGAACTAGTAAGCCTAAATGGTCAATACATTTCAATATCATTTACAAAATAAGTTTTTATTTTTATTTTTATTTTTATTTTTATTTAGGACTTCAATGATCACAATAGGTGTCCTATTTTCATTTGGAAGTTTTATGCATCATTTTTTTTTTTACCATACCAATTAATTCAATGGCGCAGTTAAGAATTTTTGAAAGATGACAAGATTGTTTTTTGAATAAATATTATAGTTGAGTTATTTAAATTTAACATATAAGAGGGTAAAAAAACACGTTAGTGCCAAAACTAATCAAATAAGGAGGTCAAATGTATAAGTCCAATTTTTTTTAATACTTAAAAAACAATAATTAAAAACTAAAACTTAATAAAGGGTAAAACTGACACATTCTCCGACCGAACAAGAAATATTTTTATTTAATGGAACAAGAAATGGATTTTTTTTTTCAAATAATAGGGTTTGGAATTTTTATCTACCAAAGTACTACTCAAATTCAACTATGTACCAAAATGACACTTTTTTATGAAAACGTCACTGGCACTCACGTTTTTACCTTGAAAACGGCACTACCAGTGCCGTTTTCAGTCTTGACCAAAATCCAAAATTTGACTCCTCAGCCGGGTTGGTTTTGGGTGGGTTTGGGTGGGTTTTGGACCTTTTGAACCGGTTTAGGGTAATTGTGGTTAGGGTTACGCGCATGGTCGAGAAAGACAAAAAACAAAGAAGAAAACGTTACTGGCAATCACGTTTTCTGGGAAGTAGAAAACGTGACTGTCAATGCCGTTTTCAATAAAGTCACGGTGGTGTCAGTTTGGCTCCCCACCCACCCACGCCTTCCATCCCTTCTTAAACCCTAGCACCCCTTCCCTTCTTCACAGAGCACACACGAAAAGAAAAAAGAAAAAAAAAAAAAACTGCCATTGTTGAGCTGAGAAAGAGCAGAGGAAATTTTTGAAAATTTTGGTGAAGTCGTTACTCGTAGTAACGTTTTTAAACTCATAAGGTTAGTATTATTCATACTTTTTTTTTCTTTTTTTAATTAGTTTGTGTTTATAAGTTTTTGTGATTTTGAAAATTAACGGGATTCACACTTTTTTTTATATTTAACGGAGCAGCGTAGTTTTTGTTTAAATATAACGGAGCAGCCTCATTTCTGCTAGAAATTTAATGAGATTCACACGTTTCTGTTAAAAATTTAACGGAGCAGCCTCGTTTCTGTTACAAATTTAATGGGAATTGCACGTTTTTTTTTTTAAATTAGTTTGTGTTATGTGTATGTATGTTAACTTTAAATTTGGCAATATATGTTAAATCTTTGTGTTTATTGTCAGAAATGTCACAAAAATATCACTTTCTGTCAAAATATTAACTAGAAATGTCAGAAAATTTAACGGGATTTGCACGTTTCTGTTATAAATTTAACGGAGCAGCCTCGTTTCTGTTAGAAATATAACGGTATTCCCACGTTTTTTTTGTTGCATCAAACGATGATTAATTATATAGTTAAAATTTGTTTTTGTTAATTTAAATAGCAATTTAACTATGGTATGCTGTTTGTTTTAGATGGACCAACATGAACACAGACCCTCGTTGATCCCGGGCCATTGGATATGTCTGTACTTACATTACAGACATCCCACCGATCTCATTATATCTGGGCTCAACAAGACGTTGAGAGTCTTAGATGCAGGCGTGGTCCGGATCTGCCTAAGGATTTGGATATTAGGATAAAACAAAAACTGTTAGATGTGGGGTTTTTCAGAGCATATAGCCTAGGCCATTTCAAATATGATGGCCTTTGATAGAGGCTTTGATTGAGCGATGGCGTCAGAGACCCACACTTTTCATTTGCCAGTTGGGGAGATGACAATCACCTGGAGGATGTTGGCATGTTATGTGGCCTTCCTATAGACGGGGTAGCTGTGACAAGTTCCGAAACCACAAGACAAAACCCGAATGGATTCAGTTATGCGTAGAGTTACTTGGGATTCAACCACAACCCGAAGACTTGAAAGGTGGTAGATTGTCGATTAGGTGGATTATGGAACAATTCCTTTGTTCGGAGCGCTTCCCCAGGATGCCTCCCCGATTTGATGACATGTATACTCGGGCGTATATTTTGTTATGCTTAGGGGCATATCTGATGCCGGATACAAGCAATTCTTTGGTTAAGTTGATGTACCTCCCACTGCTTAGAAACGTGGACACGATTAAAAATACAGTTGGGGTAGTGCGGTTTTAGCCTTTTTATATCGGGAGCTATGTGTAGCGACGAAGCCCGATTCGAAAGGCTGTGCTGGATTTTTAACACTAGTACAGGTATGTCAATTATATTTAATTATACTGTATTATAGTAGTGAATAAAATATTTGTTGTACGTGACAGTTATTTTTATCTTTATTGGTTGCAGCTTTGGCTTGGGAAAGGTTGTTGTGTACACGACCAAGAAGGACACGGGGAGATGGCATACTTCAAGATGGTCAATTCTTGCCATATGGTTGCAGGTATTCTAAAATTACTTCACTAAGCACAAAATATGTTATTTATTTATGAGGTTTTTAATTTACTACTTTTTATGTCAATTGCTCCATATGTAGGTGGCAAGGTCCCTTGTCGTTTACACATATTACCGGGCACAACCTGCATGGATACCGAGATCAACTAGCGTATCTGACTGAGAGTCAGGTTGTGTGGCGGCCATACGAAGGTGTCCAAGTTCCAGATTATTGCTTGCAGGGACAGGGTATATGGAGAACGAAGGTGCCCCTTATTTGTTTTGATAGGGTTGAGTGGCACCTTCCAGATCGCGTTATGAGGCAGTTCGGGCTGTTACAACTATACCTGCGGCATGTGACACGAGTACGTACCTGCATGCACTTGATCGGCGAGGTCGGTCAGAGGTTGATTGGGTGGTCTTCCACGGACAGTACATAGGATTGTGGAACAACCGAAATCATATGGTTGTTGCTGGGCAGTATGGTGTCGAGGATGTACATTACACCCATATCTATATGTCATGGTACAGACAGATTACCCGTTATTGATCCAGCATCCAAATGATGTAGAGGGGGAGGGGTACACGGCACATGGTAGTCGATACGAGGGTTGGTAAGCTAAATACTACACAACACTTTTACCAATTTTTTGTTTTACCATTTTATCGTCATAACTATATCATCTTTAATTGATTTCGACAGATTCAAACCTTCAGCGCGCATACCAATCCAATGAGAATGCCATAGCTATGGGAGGCCTAAACGGCCCAGCCTCAGAACACCTACTTCTTACTCGTCGTTTCATCACAGAATCCTTAGCAGCTACTAATGAGCTGAAACGACTGGATGCCGCCGAAGCTCCACCACCACCATCAGATCGTGTCCAAGGGGTGCCACAAAGGCGAAATCGGGTTCGTAGACAGGCTCGACACGTTCATGGAGATCCAGAGATACAGCCGGATATGGGGTTACATGATGAGGAAGAGGATAGAGAGGAGGCAGAGAATGAGGAGGACGATGCCGGGGATCCAAACACCTTTAGGATTCCTCCCCGGAGCGGTATCACTCAGATGGATTATACTCCACCTCCATGGATGGGTTCTACATCACATGCTTCTGGGAGGGGACTGGAAGGCGAAGCTTTGAAATGGATTATACTCCAACTCCTCCTCCAGATAGTGATTATCGAAGGCGAAGCTTTGGTCTACCTCCGACGTCGTTTCCGGAGTTTCCATCTTTTGGTAGTGGTACGACTCATATAGACCCCACTCAGGGTGGAGCATCGTCATCACATCAAACTTCCACATCACGAATGGGTCGTGTTTTTTCTAACCTTTTACGTAGGAGAGGTGCAAGGACACGTAATCCTCCTAACAATTACACCCATCTGCATATCCCTGATGGATTTCCTATGTGACCGGGATGTGGTCACTACATATTTGGATTGATGTAGTATTTGTATGTCTATGAATAAAATGGATCTTTTGTGGGTATAAATCTGAGGGTAAAAAAAAATGATCTGTAACCATCACTTTTAGATTTCATGAATTTTGAGACAGGTACATCGAAAAGACTAGACATCAGTCCCAAAAATAGATGTATCAGAGCTGTCAAAAACGGTACTACTGATACCGTTTTTATCAGAACTGTCAAAAACGGCACTACTAAGCCCGATTTTATCAAAACTGTCAAAAAACGGTACTGGCATTGCCGTTTTTATTCAAAATACTTTCCCTTAAAAGGCTCGGTGACCTCAAAACTAATTCTTCATCCATTTCTCATCCATCTCTCTCAAAACTAATCTCTCTCAAAAATTTCTAACTGTCATAATGGATCCATCGCTCCCCGCTGGTATCGTGGCAAACAACCTCTTTATGGTAATCCCGTTCAACACTCCGATGCTCAATCTAATCTCTCTCAAATCGAACGAGAGTTAGAATCTCCACTGCCTCGTATCATACCTGGTCCGCTGGTATTGCAGCAGAGGCCCGTGCGGCGGCATCACTCCGGAAAAGCTCATGTCTCTCAGGATCCACCCCAGTCGACCCAAGAGGCCATAAGGAGAAAGCTTGAAGAGCCGGAGGAGGATGAAGATTTCCAGCGCAAACCATGGCTTTCTGCAATGGATTATCTCACTGCAGAGGGTACATATTTCCCGTTGAGAACGATCAAGGAGAAATGCAAACACATGACAGGGTGGAACAGGTATAATATTTTACATTAATTATAGTTAAGGTTGATATTTAAAAATAATTGGTCGTTATGTTTTGTTTTATTAGGTTGTTGTTGTCGTGAAGGAGTGCAAACCAACTGGTTATGGCTCTGTTTCGGTGACTTTGAAGGATCCGACTGACACAATTGAAGCTTTCATTGCTGACAATACGCTCAGGTATGAAAGTGACATAGGTGTTGGTGCTGTTCTAATACTTAATCAGGTATGAAATATTTTACTTAACATTACACTCCCTAAGGATATATTCCTTAACATTTTGTTCTAAATGTTTTGTTTTGTTGATCTATTAGGTTGTTGTCTTTGCCGTCACACGCTCCAAAAAAACTACTTAACATTACACTTTCTAATGTTTCTAAGGTCTTCCCTAAAGATTGTTAAGTTAATGTGTTGGACATGTAATATATGGATTTGTGTCGGATTTACTACCTCGGGATTTATGTAATATTTTCCTATGTGACCGGGCTGTGGTCACTGAATTTATTTGATTTTTGTTATATTTCCTATGTGACCGGGATGTGGTCACTGAATTTATTTATTTATGTAATACTTGTGACCGGGATGTGGTCACTGAATTTATTTATTTATGTAATATATCCTATGTGACCGGGTTGTGGTCACTGAATTTATATTATTTTTGTTATATTCCTATGTGACCGGGACAACAAATAAAAAACATTCACGAATAGTTAAATATATCACAAGTTCAATATAATAACATCCACAAATACTTAAATATATTACAAGTTCAAAGTTCAATAAAACAAACATTCACGAATAGTTAAACAAACATATTACAAGTACTAGAAAATAACATTTAATCTTCCTCCCTAAGAGTTGGACATCTTCTTTTAGTGTGACCTTCTACCTTGCATATCCCGCAACGAAACTTCCTTTTCTCCACCTGCCAATCCATCCTATTTCTAATCCGCCTTGATTTAGGTCTTCCTTGCTTCTTATCACGTCGGTGCATCGGGTTAGGATAAAAACTTGGGACACGACCATCTACATCCCAATAAGCCTCGTCATGGATCGGATTAAAAGTGCCCCTCCATGTATTGTAGTACGCCTCAAGACTGTAAAAGGAATCAATGAAATTCAAACCATCGACATGTTGGGCTTTGAAGCACGCAAGAGCATGCGAACAAGGGTAATGATATTGCACCCATTTGCCACAAGTGCATGTTCGAGGACCCAACTCCACGACTTGAACCCTTCCACCTCTTTCACCGCGTTTTCCAGTTGTCACTTGATAAACCCCCATTGACGTATTGTTAAACCTTATAACATGATGATAGCCAGCCTTCTTCAAGTTGAAGTCATATTTAAGTTGAACCCTTTGACTGAACTGTAGTCTCGCATTTATGTTGGGGTTACCAGGATACCCCCCCAATGCCCTTATTGATCCTGAGAGTCTATTCTGAAAGTATTCCACACACCTATAGAAGGCAGTCTCAAAAATTCCTGAAATAGGCATCCCCCGTTCTCCTTTCATGACACCATTAAAAACTTCGGACAAATTGGTAGTCTTAATGCCGTACCTATATCCAGAATCATGCGCCAATGACCACTTTCTCGCATCCAACAACTCAAACCATTTAATTGCCTCGGGATTGATTATACGAATCTGAGCCATAAAATTTTTCATCTTCCTGTCCTGGGTGGCGCTAACAGCACGCCAAAAAAGATCTTTCAAGCCTACACCCTTGTGAGCATAAAGGAAATTTGCTCGCAAATACAACATGCACCACCTGGCACAATAGTTCGTGGCCATGAATATCTCCAACCGTGGCAAGGATGCCACTATGACGATCAGATATCAAACAAACTTCTCGACCCCTAATAACATGTTTGATAACAAGATGTAAGAACCAATACCAGTTTGGATGGCTCTTTTTCAACAATAGCAAAAGCAAGTGGAAGTAAACTATCATTTGCATCAGCACCATAGCAATAAGTATTACCCCTTTATATCTTCCATGCAAGAAAGTGCCATCAACAGAAATGACAGGACGACAATGAGAGAATGCTTCCAAAAAAGGGCCAAATGCCAAAACACACGGTCAAAGCCCCTGGAGGACCAACATGAGGACGATTAGAATACTCCACAATGGTGCCAGGGTTCCACTTTTGAATAGCTCCTAACAAATGTGGCAACTTTTTGTAAGACTCTTCCCAGTCCCCAAATGCTGAGCGATGGCTTTTTGTTTGCCACACCATGCCTTCCGATATGAAATATCCTTACCATGCATTGCTTTTATTGTTGCCTTAACAAGCGCAATCTTGTACTCAGGATCAGCCTTGATGAATTCCATAACTTCTCGTCCTATAAACTGAGCATCTAAGTTGGGATGATCTCCGGTAACATCTTATGCCAAGCAAAAATGTGGACCGTTGTACTTAGTTACTTCCCAATACCCACCATTCTTCATGCTCACATTCACATAGAAATTGCATGGAAACTCTTTCACCAAACACTCAATAGTCCACTTTCGCGTTGTGCTCCTTTTCACCCTGAACCGCAGATTTTTCTTAATATGATATTTCTTTATTTCATACTGCACTTCAATCTTCTTTGAGAAGCGAATACCTTTGGCGATTTCATCTTTCTCCGCATCCCATTCTGAAAACTTATATTGACTATCATCATAAATCTCCGATCCTTCCCCAATATCGCGGTAAAATTGATAGTCTCCTCTATCATATATGACACGCCCCCAGGTCCCGGGATCCCCTAATAGAACCTCGAACCTGGATGGGAGTGCCTAACGAGGAACAAGAAACTTAACAAGAAACTTAATGACATTTGTTTAACAAATTGACATGATATATATACTCTAGAATAAGGAGCTATACTAGCTCACAACACGAGTTCTAGACAAGAAAATTTAAAACCAAACTTAATACATACACAGCGGAAACATGCCTAGCACATAAGCTGGCATTAAGAGTACTATACAAGATGTCTAGTGACAATAAGAACTAAACAATACTATCTACCCCAAAATAAGGAGTTACAAAACCCATAATACATCGTCCTCACCAAGTGTAAAAGGACACAAGCCCCAAAATAATCACGACCTGCGAAGCAAGCTCCCAACTATGTCGAGCCTCACTGCGCACTATCCTTCTTTTCCTGGGGGGGGGAACAAATAAAGGGTGAGATAAATCTCAGTAAGCTATTAAATGCAACTACATGACATGTTATCATGCAATTCAAATAGGTACTTAAATAAGCATATCTCAAGTATCATCAAGTAACAAGTATATGAGAGGATAATCCACTCATCAAGTAGCACATAAAGCTAACCAAGCAAGTTATAAGGATATTGCTTCCTTCCTTATTCCTCCCAAGAATACCATTGTTGTCGAAGCTTGTATTACTTTGACATCACGATCAATAACAGGAACTGACTATTCAGTATGTATCAGAAGACCCGGTAACCAGTGTCATTCCAATATCACGACTCATGAATATTCACGAGGTGATCAAGACAAGAGTTTAGCATTCACTTAAGTCAGGCTTATTGCTCCAACTAAGGAAGCTATGCCCTTACTATGGCCGGTAGTAAGGGTCACGCGGAAATACATAGGGACCCGATTGTCACTTAAGCCCCAGCTCTCGCGACAAGCGTGAACCTATATATTTTCGAACAAGCAAGGAGAACCAGCTGGACTCACACAAGAAGGTACAAGTAGATATTTACTTGAACAACGGGAGAAAAACTAATCCAAAAGTAGTGGACTAGCTCAACAAGGAACATGCTTCAAGTAATCAAGAAGTCACCTTGTATCAAGCAAATGTATGCAATGTTTGCACATACACAACAAGAACATGTCTCATACACGTTAGTGCTTGTTCATAGCACTTTCCAGTTCACTACCATACATATGTATTGGTGTCAAGCCATGTACAAGATTTTATTATCTTATATTCAAGTCTTAATCCATTTCTATGGATGTTCAAGTCAGGTACAAGCTTTTAAATGTCTTATACTTCAAGTTATAATTCCAATCTTTGGACATTCAAGCATGTATAAGAGTTATACATTTACTCTTACAAAATCCCAATCCTATTCTTAGGAGGTTCAAGTCTAAGACCTTGTTCTAATGCCCCTAAGGTGCACAATCATTGGATTCACAACAAGTATAACACATTAGTGCTTGTTCATAGCACTTCAAGACATAAAGAAGAGATACTACTCTTATACTTATGTTCTCACTTGAGTTCTATAAGTATTAATGTCAAGACTAAGTTCTAATGCCCTCAAAAGGTACAATTATACTTGCTAGGACATCTTATACTAAGGCTATATGCCTTAGGAGAGTAAGGTTTCATCTCCATTTGGTTTGAACAACTATTGTGCAACAGGGGTTTTGGCGGTCGCGCCCAAGATCACTATTTCAGAACCAAAATCTCTGCCTTAGTGGGCGGTCGCCCAAAGCCCCATGGGCGGTCGCCCAAGGCCAAATTCAGCAAACCCAAATTTCTTCCAGACTTAGAATTCTCCGTCCAAGCGTAGGAGTAACTTTTACTAACATTTTTTTTTAACACTCCCAAAATGCTTTAACAAGTTCAAAACCTATACTTTCATTTTCTTCACTATTTTTCACAGTTAGGGTTTTACTCCTTTGTCCCATAATTACAAGTACCACAAAAATCGCCCCAAACACAAAAAACAATCACAAGTATCGAGAATAACATTTATGCATGTTATTACAATAAGGGGGAGCTAATAACTTACCTAGTCAAAATTCAAGTCGACCCAAACTTATTTCTGTTCGGCCTGGAACGCTCTATTCACACACCACGAATATTAATCCGGATCGGAATCAAGAACGGAGGGATAATTAAACTCGAGGAGTCGGGAATAGGCAAAACCCTAAACCTAGCTTTCAGAACAGAGGGAGTGTGCGTAAAGAATTTAGGGAAGAAATGATTCTCCCAGGCAAACCCCCACTTAATAAACTTAAACTTTCAAAGAATTGCACTTAGGCCCCTCAAGTTTCACTTTTAACAAAAAGACCCTAAAGTCAAATTCACAAATGACCCAAAAGTCAAAACTAGAACATTTAACCACCTTAATATTCTAAAGCAGTTAAAACTTTTAACCCAAGTAAAACTAACACATAATATGCAAGTTCAAGTATTTAACAAGTATGTCAATATTTAACGATAATAAGGATGGGCGTTACATCCTCCCCACCTTAAAGAAAATTCGCCCACGAATTTTACTTACCAAAGTTTTCAATAGGCTCGGGTATTTATCTCGCATCTCTTTCTCAGTTTCCCAAGTAGCCTCTTCAATTTCATGATTCTTCCAAAGGACCTTCACAATAGGAATCCTTTTGGTACGCAATACTTGCTCTTTCCAGTCAAGAATTTCAACAGGTTGTTCCTCATAAGACAAATCAGGCTGAAATGGAATAGCCTCATACTCAAGAAACATGTGATTCATCTGCCATATACTTGCGAAGCATAGATACATGGAATACATCATGAATACCAGATAAAGAAGGAGGTAAAGCCACTCTGTAAGCCAACTTCCCAACTCTTTCAAGAATCTCAAATGGACCGATATAACGAGGAGATAACTTTCCTTTCTTCCCAAATCTCTTTATACCTCTACGAGGAGAGACCTTCAAGAATACAAAGTCACCTACCTGAAATTCAAGATCCCTTCTACGATGATCTGCATAACTCTTTTGTCTACTGAGCTGTGCGCAATCTATCTCGAATGAGTTTCACACTTTCCACTGATTGTTGAACCATTTCAGGACCCAAGAGTCTAGCTTCTCCCACTTCATCCCAGCATATAGGAGATCGACATTTTCTGCCATAAAGAGCCTCATATGGGAGCCATTTCAATGCTAGACTGATAAACTGTTATTATAAGCAAACTCAGCCAAAGGAAGATGAGTACCAACTGCCTTTGAAATCAATAACACACAGCACGTAACATATCCTCAAGAATCGTATAAGTCTCTCAGATTGCCCATCAGATTGAGGATGAAAAGCAGTACTGAAATCAATTTAGTACCCATGGCACCCTGAAGAGCCTGCCAGAATCGAGAAGTAAAACGAGGATCTCTGTCAGATACAATACTTACAGGACCCATGCAGTCGGACTATCTCCTGAACATATAAAAATGCCAACTGAGACAATGAATATCCCATGAAAACAGATAAGAAGTGAGCTGATTTAGTCATCTGTCCACAATAACCCAAACAGCATCATGGCCTCGTCTGTACGTGGCAAAACCAGTCACAAAATCCATAGTAATATGCTCCCATTTCCACTCTGGAATTTCTAATGGTTGCAACACCTGCTGGACGTTGATGTTCCACCTTTACTTGTTGACAAGTCAAACATTTAGATACATACTCAGCAATGTCTCTTTTCATATTGTTCCACCAGAAATGTTTCTTCAAGTCTTGGTACATTTTAGTACTTCCAGGATGAATAGTATACTTGGCTTTGTGAGCCTCTTCAAGAACTTTCTCTTTATCTCAGGATCAACTGGAAATACAAACTCTGCCTCGAAAGGTAAGAATTCCATCACTATTAAAAGAAAAATCTGTTGCTTTTCTTCATTCATTCCACTAATGATTTTCTGCAATTCAGAATCAGTTACCTGTGCTTCTTTGATCTGTTGGAGTAAATCTGAAGTAGCTTTTATATTAGCAGAAGAACTCCATGATTTGATTCACAAGGACTCCAATCACACAAAATTCAAACATCTTCCATTCACGAATCATCAAGCACGAAATATAAGTCTTTCTGCTCAGTGCATCTGCTACAACATTTGCTTTTCCTGGATGATAAAGAATAGTACAATCATGATCCTTCAATTTCTCCATCCATCTACGTTGTCTCATGTTAAGTCTTTTGAGAAAACAAGTACTTCAAGCTTTATGATCAGTAAAGACTTCAAATTTGGTTCCATACAAGTAATGCCTCCATTTATGCAAAGCAAAAATAATCGCAGCCAACTCTAAATCATGAGTAGGATAATTCTTTTCATAAGGAGATAATTTTCGAGAAGCATAAGCTATTACCTTGACATCTTGCATCAGAACACAACCCAATCCTTCTTTAGAAGCATCAGTATAAACCATAAAATGCTCAGAACCATTAGGCAAAGCCAAAACTGGAGCTGTAGTCAAACGCCTTTTCAACTCCTGAAAACTTGCTTCACATTTGTCATTCCACTCAAAAGAAATAGCTTTTCGAGTCATATTAGTCAATGGAGTAGCAATCTTGGAGAATCCCTCAATGAACCTCCGATAATAAATAGCCAAGCCCAAGAAAACTACGGATTTCAGTCACTGTAGTTGGCCTTTTCCAGTTAACAACTGCTTCAACTTGGAAGGATCTACTGCAATACCAGTAGCAGACACAACATGCCCCAATAATGAAACCTCTTCTAACCAGAAAAGCACATTTGCTGAATTTTGCAAATAATTGTTTCTCACGAAGAACTTGTAATACCACTCTGAGATGTTGTTCATGCTCAGCCCGTGACTTAGAATACACAAGAATATCATCAATGAATACCACCACAAAACAATCAAGATATGGCTTGAATATACGGTTCATCAAATCCATAAATACAGCTGGACCATTTGTCAAACCGAATGGCATAACAATAAATTCATAATGCCCATATCTGGTACGGAAAGCTGTCTTTGGTATATCCTCAGATCTGATTTTCAACTGATGATAACCACTCTCAAGTCAAGCTTCGAATACACTACTGAACCCTGAAGTTGATCAAACAAGTCATCAATATGTGGTAACGGATATTTGTTCTTGATAGTTACTGATTAAGATCTCTGTAATCAATACACAATCGCAGAGTCCCATCTTTCTTTCTAACAAATAACACTGGTGCACCCCCACGGTGATACACTAGGTCTGATGAAAACCCTTTCAAGCAATTCCTCAAGCTGTGTTTTCAACTCTTCTTAACTCAGCTGGAGCCATTCTATAAGGGCTTTAGAGATTGGTGCTGTACCTGGTAATAACTCAATACAGAACTCAAGCTCTCGATCAGGTGGCATGCTATACTCAGAAGAGAACACATCTGAAAATTCAGACACAACAGGAATATCCTCCATCTTGGGAAACAGATAAACTCTGGTCAAGCACACATGCGAGATACCCGGCACAACCACGAGATAAAAGTTTTCTAGCTTTTAAAGCAGAAATAACATTTATAGCACATAAAGCCTATCACTTCAAAGGTAAATCAGGCAAACCAGGAATAGAAAAAAGTTACTACTTTTCTATAACAATCAACAGATGCATGATGCACATATAGCCAATCCATGTTCCAAGAATCAAGTCAAAGTCCCTTATAGGTAACACGACTAGGTCAGCAAGAAGGCAATGATCACCCACAAGAACCTCACATTTCTTGTAAACCTCAGAAGTAAACATGCAATCTCCCATAGGGGAAATACTTCTAGCACATAAGGCATAGAATAGGAAGAACATGCAAAATGCGACACAAAATGAGATGCCACATAAGAATGAGATGAGCCTGGATCTATCAAGACTCGCGCTCTCGTTACTAGAAAGTAATATAATACCTCCTATGACCGCAGAGGACTCAGCTACACCCTGCTGATCTAAAGCAAACACTCGACCTGAACTTTTGGTCGACCCCCACTATCTCTCTTGGAACCTGAAGCTGGTTGACTTGTAACCCCAACTTGATTTCCTCTTTTTAGACAATTTCTAGCAAATGCCAACTCACCACACAATAACACTTTCCTTGCTTTAGCCAACACTTGTCTCAGAATGACCTTCTTTCGAACAAAAGCCAATAATCTCCTGGAACCTTGGATGTTGTCCTCGAACCAGTTGATACACTACCTTGCTTTCAGTTGGCTGTCGGAATCGACGATCTTGGCGGCCAGATTTCCCACCTAGAACCAGATCCCTGAGCCTTTCTGATACACGAGACAGTCATGGTTGTTCCCAACTTCACCTTGTGTTCTTCAATATCATTTTCATAGTATAAGCCTTCTCCACTGCTTGCTGATAACTAGTGAGCTGTAGAGAAAGAAGTTGCTTCCTATACTCAGTCCTCAACCTTTAACAAACCTCTGTGCCTTCTTGGCTTCGTTTGGAACTAAGTGATCACAATACCTTGCCAATTCTGTGAACTGGTTGAGTATTGCCCCACTGTCAGACTTCCTGCTCCAGATTAAGAAATTCCATTTCCTTTCTGTCTTGACCACTGTTGGAATAAACTGCGACTTAAA